>VWZT01007953.1:495617-541920 GCA_013397055.1 Pachycephala philippinensis | reverse complement strand
TGTGCTCTCGGTCTTGTGCTCTGTGCTCTGGGTGTTGTGTTGTGCTCCGTGCTCTGGGTGTTGTGCTCGGTGCTCTGTGTGTTGTGCTCCGTGCTCTGGGTGTTGTGCTCCGTGCTCTGGGGGTTGTGCTCCGTGCTCTGGGGGTTGTGCTCCGTGCTCTGGGTGTTGTGTTGTGATCTGTGCTTTGGGTTTCTGAGCTGAGCGTTGGCACAAACAAATGGCAATGTTCCTGTCACTTTTTCCTTTTCCTGTCACTGGATTTCTCTGAATTTGGCCCAGAAAATGCTGAGGAACTAAATAGCTGGACCATTTCAACCTTAGGTTTTTAAGCAGTGTTTAGAGTGGAGTGCCCAGTGTTACATCACAAAGGTCTGATGTCAGAGGTGCAGCACACAGCCAGTGTTCTAAACAACCCCAGTGGGAGAGGGGAGCTCAGGGACACTCAGGCCCTGGTGCCTCAGAGCAGACACACACGAGGGCTGGTTGTAGCCTGGCATCTCCCTGGCATTCTGCACTTCCCACTCAAGGCCTGAGCCAGCAGAGTCCTTCCAAAATGGCTTTGCAAGGCTTTTTGATTTTAATAATGTTTGCTTTTCCTTGCATTTCTTGACAAGATATTGCCACTTGACATATGTTGTTGAAAATGTAGTTTTTACTTCTTGTGTGTATGGATACTCAGTCACACATAAACCTTGCTGTAATTTAATTTTAACACTGCCATGGCAACATTTGATTTTCCTCATCTTAAGTAAAACCTCACTTATGTCTGACTAGTGGGCAGAGCAGTTCTAGCCCTGGCCTGTGCTGCAGGGAAAACTGAAAATAAAGAAAGGGGAAAGCAGGGAAAGCATCAGCAGCACATCCTCATTATTGCATTTATATTAAGGGACTCTCTATTTTCCTCCCTCCCACCAGATGAAGCAACGAAGTTTTATTTAAAATAAGTTTCTCTCGCTCAGTCCTTAATGGCTCGAAGTTAATGCCTTGAGGAATGATCTGACTTATTTTCTCTAATTTTCTAAAGCAGAGCTGCTTTGAAATCTCTCCCCCCAGTAGAGCCAGATCCCCCAGTCTTGCCCTGAAATCTCTGTGCAGTGCGGTGCCCCTGACCCTCCTGTTGGGGCAGATGCCCACCTCAGCTGTAAACTCCCCTGGCATTTCTGGCAGGGGTAATTGGGGTGCTCTGGGGCACTTGTGGCCTTTCCAAAAAGTGATGGGAGGAGGGAGAGGTGCATTTGCAGGCACCACGAGGAGGGGGAGAACAGGATCTGTGTTACGTGACAGCTTCTGAAAGAGCATCACAGCTGTGCCAGCTTCATCTCCAGGCTTTTGGGTATTTTTTTCACTTCCCATGATTAAATTCCTGTCTTCCCAGAAATCTTCCAGTATCAAGGCCCATTAATGGCAGTCCTTGCATGCAGGTTATTTGTGTGTGTGGCAGCCGTGCTGGGACGGGGATGGTTTGACACTGGGGGATCCCAGTGACACTGGAGGCAGGTGACAGTGACTCTGTTCTGGCTGCAGGGCCAGGGCTGGGCTGTGCCTGCACAGCTGGGCTGGGCTGGGGCAGCTCAGTCCCTGCAGCTGGGGAGCTGCCTCCTGCCAAAATCCCAGCCTGGGAGGAGAAAGGGCAGGAGTGGCTGAGTGTGGGACAGCATTACCTGAGCCCCTCTGTGCACCTGAACACATCCTGCAGCTCTGCTCACACTGAGGCTGTGCAGGAACAAATGTTCCAAGTGTGGAAGGGACAGAGAATTCTCTCGTTTAGCTACAGCACAGTAGCTAAAAAGGGTTGAGAATGCAGCAGACAATGCTCCAGGGACACCTTGGAGCTACCTGATAAGAGATGTAATCAGAAAGAGACTAAACACGAACCAGAGACTGAGCTGCAGGCTCTGAGAAAGGCTTTAAACCTGTTCAGAACAGAATCATTGCTGGGGTCACACTGAGATGAAGAAGAGAGTGAAGTGGTGTTAAAAGATGATGAATATTCAGAACATGTAACACTGATGTTCTCCTGTTCCAGAAGATGGTTATTAAATCTGCCCATTGCCTCTTGCTCTGCTGTGCTGTCACACAGAAGAAGATGCAGCTTTGTTGCCTGAGTTGTGGTGCAGCCTGTGAAATAACAGGGCCAAGACAGCCTTATTCAAACCCTGTCACAAAGTGTGGGGTGCTGGAAACCCTGGGATAGGGGCAGCCCAGGGTGAGATGTGCAGTGCAAGGTGTGAACGCTGGTACAGGCAGGAATTTATGCCATTTTAATGTGATTTCAGGTGGATTCTTACTTATCTAAACCTATTAAAAGCAAAAAAAACCTGGGAAGAAGCTAGGAGCCGTAAGGGATGGCAAAGGCCACACTCAGGGATATGAGCTCTTGATGTATTGCTCCAGTTAAATTAAAGCTTTGGGAACTCAGTTCACCTCTCTAAAATAACCACTAAAATAAGAGAGTGGCTTTTCAATGGCAGGGATTAATTTTTGAGGCAGGAGAGGGGCGTTTAGTGTCAATGAACGATGAAACTTGATTGAATCAGACAAATGAAATAAGTGACCTCTATCTGGCAAGGTTATACTTGTGGCTGGACTTGTGTCTTAAGCAGATGTGAAGTACACAGGAATGGGAATTTCATGCAAGAAGCACATTAAAATAGCATAAAAGGGGTGCCAGCACTTGCTCTGGGGCAGGAAGGGTTAAAGGGTGCTGCAGGGGGTGAATGCTCTCTGAGGTCAGGTGTCCACAACTGTGATTTCTCAGTAACCAGCTGTTCTCTGCTGGTCTAATTAAAATGTATTGTTTAATTTCAAACAAATGTTATAAATTAGCTGAATGGCAATGCTCTGGGGGAAATTAATTTCCAGAGTCATTTTTTCAGGCGCTGGACAAAACAAATGCTGGCCTACATTTTTTGGAAAGGATGTGAGACTTTGAGTGCCCTCAATATTTGATACCTAAAATAGATGTCACAGGAATGACATGGAATAATTACTTGACGAAAATGTTCTTCATTTAGAGAGAATTAAATTGCAGATGGTTATCCACCCCTTTCGAAAATGTAGATTGTTTCTTAAAAAATGAGGAATCCTGGTTTTTACTACAGTTTGCTCTTCTATTGGTGACTGTGAGACTTTCTTTTAATAAGTAGCTGCTTTCCTCTAAAATTCTCAATGCAATTAAGGCCCTGGAAGACGAAGGTTTCCCTTTGTCTGTGTCAGGCAGAATTAAAGGCACTGAGGAGCCCTGGGACAGCTCCAAGGCTGCAGGGACCTGCTCTTACACGAGGTTTAAGTTTCAAACATGAAAGGAACTGGGCTGGGACCGACCAGACAGAGGAGGGTGGAAGTGAAATAAATTCTGGAGTGATGAAATTACTTTGGACAACTTAATGAAAAAAAACGCTCAGATCCCACTGAGCCATTAAATGACTGAATTCCACATGGAAGCACCCATCTCCTCTGACAAGCCTTTGACAAAACTGTTCCTTTATTTTCATGGGGAATGATTCCTGACCTAAAGATTAAAAAGACTGAGGGGAGAGAGGGACAGAACGAGTTTTGAGCCCATAGATAGGAGAAAATATGTTGGAAAAGAAGTTCTTGTGTATTTATTAAACCTAAAGGTAGCATTTGCAGTGTGTGGGTTGGTTAATACTCAGGCTACGTCGATGGGAAATGATTTGCAGGAGAGGCACAAATACTTTTAAATCTTCCAATATACATTTTAACATTTTTCTTTTACAATTTTAAGTCCTGACGTGGTTACAGGAAACCATCAGCACTAAAGCAACTGCCTGGTGCCAGGCTGGAGCTCTGGGGTTCCAGAAATGGAAACCCCAATGGCCAGCACCCCAAAAATGGGAAAACTCACCCAGCATCAGTGTTCTTAGGGCAGACACTGGTTAGGGCTGAAGGAGAATGTGGAAAATAACTCTGGAAATTGGGATATGTGTGCTTTAGGGCTAATGGAAATGAAATCCTGACTCAGAAAGCTCCCGTTGCACAGGGCTGGGTTCTGTCACACACCACAAAAAGGTCCCCAGTTGTGGGGTGATGGTGCCCAGGAAGGGAACAGCATCGTGGCCCCAGTGCACAGGGCCACTGCTGCCTCCAGCTCCCAGGGATTCAGTGGCAGAGTTAATTGCAAAATAAAATGCATGTAATTGGATTAATTAACAGTACATTTCAAGGTCCTGAAATACAGAAGTAGCCGTGGGGTAAATGCACAATGTCGGTTTTCTCCTGCAACCAGAACAAGTGCTATTTTTGGAGCTGTATCTGCATCTCATCGAGGTGTGCTTTGCTTAAAGAGCTGCTTGGGTAGGAGTGGGGCTTTGAAGGGGAAGATAAATACTGTAATTAGGGCTGCAGGACAACAAAAGGATTATTCTTACCTATAAAATCATTTGAGTGAAGTTGCTGGAAAGATAATTACACCCAAAACTGCCTGCATGGGTCTCATATTTTCCTTACAAGGACTTACAAGGCTCATTGAATATTTATAGGCCTGGAACATAAGACTGGATGAAATTTAAAACATAAATCCCGTTGCCTTTTATGATGATGAAATTCCCTGCAGTTGTTGCCCCAACCTTTCAGCCTTGGTGGGCAGCTCCCCGTGGCAGAGCAGGAGCCCTGTGATGGATGGTGCCAGAGCTGAGTGCCCCTGATTGATGAGTGCTCACTCCTGAGGGCTCAGCTCACCACACTTTGGGTTGTTTTCCCTTTTTTCCCTTGGTGCATCTCCTGCAGGAGGGCTCTTTGTGCTTCTGCTACGGTTAGCACATGCAAATGAGCATGCTGTTTCCCAGATGCAGGTTTCGTATTTATAGATTAAATACAGCCTGCAAAATCATATGTTAATTACATTCTGAGGGTGTAGCAGATTTTCTCACTTGAACATATTTTGTTTTGCTGGGAATAGCACAAATTCCAGATCGATGTATTTATAGTTGCTTGAAGCTTGGTAATAAATGTATCAGGCTGCAGAAAAAAGCTTCCTAATCATTATTTTTACTAATCACTTACCATTAGCTCAGTGCTTAGGCTTCTGTCCCACATTATCTATTTGTTTATTTGCTTCTAAAAACCTGTTTTTCTCAGAAGACAACTGCTGCTATTGGAAGGGGAGTGGGGGGAAGGCTGAGGATCAAAGCCAATCAGGCAGGTTATCAGAAATCAGCTGGCAGAGGAGAGGCTTTGAGAGGAACAGGACTCCCTGAAGTTGGCTCTGTTGGTTAGAAAAGTCCTTTTTTTGGTTTTTATTGCTTACAGAGGTCCCCTGGCACACGTTGTGCTGAAAATCCACGCTGCAGGAATTCCCCCTTCAGGGTCTGGGTTGCAGTGGCCAAAAGAGACTCAGCAATGCCCTGGGAGGGATCAGTGCTCACTGGAGAGGAGAGGAGCAGGGAAATGCTGCAGGGAGAAGGAGAGGGGCAGGAAATGCTGCAGGGAGAAGGAGAGGGGCAGGAAATGCTGCTGGGAGAAGAGAGGGGCAGGGAGATGCTGCTGGGAGAAGGAGAGGGGCAGGGAAATGCTGCTGGGAGAAGGAGAGGGGCAGGGAAATGCTGCTCCTGGGACAGCAGGAGAACCCAGCTCAAGGATTCAGCTGCAGGCTCTGCCTGGTGGCTTTTAACCTGAGGAGCAGCACAGCTGCACTTCCAGCCCAGCACAGCAAAGGGACACCAGCAATATTCAGGGCAAATGTGCTCAAAAGGGAGTGCAGCAATTCTCAGGTTTTAAATCAGGCTAGTTTTGCCCCTGGGGATTGTTATGGAAGGCAGAGCTGAGCAGCCCCAGCGCAAAACAGGGAAATTTGGGAGAAATCAATATACAACATTCAAACTGCTTTCTTGTTTACTGTACCAGGCTCTTGCAAAACATCAAAAATAGAGAGGAAAGCTTAAAACACACAGTGAACTTCATTATCACAAAGAAAAGTCTGACACAACAGCCACTGAAGTCAACAGAAAACATTTCACTGGCTCTCCTTGGGACAGGATCGAGACTATACAAAGCAAACAGTTTCCTAACAACAAGTAGTTAGATTCATGACCCTAATTTTTTTCTTTTTCTTCTCTAGATGCAAGTCCTTTGATGACCAATTACAGACTCAAAGAGACATCCATAAGCCCTGGGCTGACAGGGATGATTAGTGTGGACTTTAAGCAGAGATCAGGCTCACTTTCAGGCAGCCTGCTGCATTATATTGCAATACACCCTGAAAAGCCACAGTACCAAAAACACACAGGAAATTGAAAATACCTCCCCCCATCCCTTTTTGTAGGTCTCATAAATCATTTAATAAATAAGTAAACCACAGAGGTACCAAAGGAACTGGCAAACTCAGAGGTAGTTTATGTAACAGAGCATCTCTGTCTGTGAGCAGCCGCTGCTGCAGGGCCCTGCACAGCTCGGGGCCACCTCCTGCTCTGCTCCCAGGGACAGAAATGCAGGCCCAGGAGTGCTGGGCCATAGCAGCTGCTCTGGAAGGGCTGCAGGGGCTCAGGGGCAGCACAGAACACTCCCTGTGCTCCTCCTTTCCCCGGCATCAGCATTCCCTTGGCTGTTTGTGCTCGCTGTGCTGGGCTGCAGGAAGGGCTCAGGTTAATAACTGAACCCTGGGTGTAGTGTGGGCTGTGGCACCAGGGTGGGATGGGGACCTGAGCCTGTTCACGTGGGTGTAAGGGGAAAGCTGCTGCTGCAGGGGCTGGGATGCACCAGGGGCAGGACATTTCCTGTGAGCTCTGGGTGCTGAGAGCTCCCTGGGTGCAGGAATCCCTCTGCAGCCTCACAGCAACACCCAGGCTCTGCCCCAGGACTCTGCCCCAGGACTCTGCTCCTGCTCCTGATCCCACCCTGAGCCTGGGCTGGGCTCAGCTGAGCTGGACACCTGGGACAAGCTGCAGCAGCTCTGATCTGGGTGTGTTTGAACAGGGTAACAATGCATGTCTGACTAGTGTCTAAGAAGAGAAACCCAAACCTAATCCCATTTCCATCATTAAAGTGCTCTATGGGCTAGCAGCTGCAGCCCTGCAGCTCACTGGAGTCTCAGCACAAGGTTCTGGTAGGTTTTCCTTTCACCTTCCCAGGAATGATGTTTCTTCACGTAATCTTTGGCCCTTGTTATAATTTCTTTTTCCATAATGGGGTCATTCATCAAAGTCTTGGACAGCACAACAAACTCCTAAAAAAAATGAAGAAATGAATCAATTAAAATTTCTTTGAAAAAGTCCTAGTGATACTGAAATAGCTGGTACCTGTCCAACTGTGAGCCAATATATGAAGTTGTCCTAAGTAATTTTTCAATGTCAATACCATAATTTATTTATAAACAATGATCAATAAATAATAATTTTATTATTTTACACAGCCCACCAACTAAGACATTAAAAATCAAATACAAATGGGCAACACATTTAATGACACAAAAATTGTCTGCCTACCCAGTTGTTGGAAAGCCAGGCTGGTTATAAATGACTTGCCTGGTCTGGATGGAGGACAACAATCAGATGTTTGATCTCAGCTCAGCTAAACTTTTATCTCATTGCTACTGCGACATCTTCAGTGAATTGTATGGTAAGACTAAAAAAGTCACAACATAAACACAGTGTAAAGATAAGAGCAGGCATGCAGCAGCAAGCTCTTCTGGAGGGGCTGCCCCTGGGCAGATACAGATACAGCTACAGCAGGGTTAGCTCAACAAACACCAAAAAAAGCCATATATTCCCTTTAACTTCACTGGGCAAAATACCAGAGCTCAAAGATCACAACTGCTCCTCGGCCTGCTCCTCTGCCTCTCTCATTCACTTCTAGGCAAGAGAAATTGCAAACTTCAAACATGTGAAAGGAGATTTGATGTCTGAACTAATCTATTCTGAGCAGCTGGTCTAATTTTCTATCAAGAGACAACTTCCAATGCTTCAGCTTGATTACAAACGCGCTCAGATCTGTGCAAAATAGTGCCCTGGTTCAGCTCAGGAAAGCAGACAGCTCTTGTGTCAGTGGAAAATTAAGATAATGTATTACTACACAATTGGTAGTGAAGATCAGTGCATGGGGACAGGGGGACAAAGAGGATGGGAGAAGGAGATGCATTATTTACAGAGCCTGTCAGCTGTGCCAGCAAATAGCACAGCTCACACCAGAGCTCCTTTCAACAGCAGCTTAAGTAGAAAACTACCTGAAAATCTCAGCACAGAGTGTCTGAGTATCTCCACAGACACAGAGCCTTTGGCTGGCACAGAATGAACTTTGCTGTTGCAGAGCAGATCCTGGGCTGGGACCCTGGGACACACTGATGAGGAAATCACAGTGAGCACGGGATAATCTCTGCTCTGAGTCCCTCTGGCAGGACAAACAGCAGCGTGTGCACCTCTGCCAGGAAATGAAACAGTCAGAGCCACAGATCACCTCTGTGCAAAGCTCTGTAACCAGGCAAGAGAATATTTCATACACACACATGAACAATAACCCCTCACTCTCCATCAGTGGTACTCTCACTCTCCAGTGCTGCTGCTGATCTGTGCTCTGGCTGAGCCAGGAGAGCCCCCCACTCTGTGCCCAGCCTGCTGCCCACCCTGCTGGGCTGGTTTAACTGGGATTTCAGCCCCTGACTGGTGAGGTGTCCCTAGAGCAGCCGAGGCTGTGTCAGACCCAACCCCAGCTCCACAGACACCTTCCTCTCCTCCCCCATAAAGTCTCACCTGACTTCTGCTGGCTCCATCCAATTGCCTGGATAATCACAGTAATAAATACTGTTCACACTGAACTACATTCCAACTTTAATTTTATGCTCCTGTGGAGGATTTTATTTAAAGTAATGTTTAAAAATAATTTATGTAAATTACCTAAGAACAGAAACAGCAATGTAACATTTTGTGACAGGTAGTCCTATTAGCATTCTTTTAAAATGGGGATATGGAGGACAAAAACTTGGAAACATATAAATGATAGAAGAAATGAGATCCTTATTCGTGGTTACAGTACTTAAGGCTGAGGATAATTTCAGGAAAAAAAGCCAAACTGTGAGTCCAAAGCATAAAATTTGAGAAAAGGCAGGAGAGAGAAAAAGCAAATGGAAAAATACCAGGAGATGGAGAGTAAGGACTTCTCAGCTTTATCCCCATTTCTGCTCCTAATCCAATGTGACCACCCACAAGTCACTTGCAATCCAATGGAAGCCACTGGGAAGATTCACTGTGACTTATCTGGGTTTTGCCTGGTACCCTTGGAGCAGCTGGCTGAGCTTGTTCCCAGGTTTGGCTGCTCAGCTTTAGCTAGCAATAACTTCATTTCTCAGGTGTCTCCCCTAACTACAAGTGACTGGCATCTCAGCTGTGGTTTTGTGCTGAGTCCAGGGCCTGCACTTGCAGCATGCAGACACTCAGAACTCTGAGCTCTTTGGGAAAATCCAGCATTTCTTTCTGCTCTGCCAGAAGCCTGGCATATGTAAAGTAATTACAGGGAGGTGACACGTCTCCAGTAGCTGTTGTGCTGTATTTGTGCAAGTGATATTTGCACAAATATTTATGCACTCCCATATTTTGTTGTAGATGGGAAGTAAGTTCAGTTTTGGTGAAAGAGGGATCAAATTCACAAATTGGCTTTCAAATATCAAACCTAAGGGTATGAACTCCAGCAGCCCAGAAGAAGGAGGTGATATTTATGCTAGCTTGCTACTTGGGGCCATTCATATTTCTAAGAAACCTTTATTCCCACACAGGAGTGGGTATAATTAATTTACAGGTGGCAGCACAACACAGTGTAGAAGCTGAGCCTCAGCAGTTAGTCACAACCCAGAAAAAAGGGAGAAAATAATCTCCTGTACATCCAGAAGCACTCTCACATCTGCCCTTTTCAGGGGAAGTACTCCACCACAAACACAGGCATTTTGCAACAGCAACATCCATAATACAGTTTTCTCCTGGTAAATTGACCAATCATCCTTAAACAAAATGTCAACTCCTCTATCTAGTACCTAAAATAAATCCTGTATAATATTTTGCAGAGACACAGGAACACAGGTATCCAGGAGATAAAGCTGGAAAATGAGTGCACCAAGTACAAAGAATGAATAATTCTCCAATTACCACGAGAGCTGCGCCGGCGCCGCTGCTCACACATAATGAAAATAAGATGCACGGTTAATATATTATTTATATAATGAAAGTAAGTCTGCAATTAAACCATTTCCCAGCAGCTTCAGCAGACAGAAGGGGAGGCAGAGGCCAGGTGTGAATGCAGAGCAGTGACAGCTGTACCTGGGGGCAGCAGGAGCTGGTGCTCCCGAGGCCAAGGCCAGTGTTCTGGGGAGCCTGAACTGGGAGTGCTGGCACTGCCCAAACCCCAAACTGGTCAAACTGGGCTGCTCGGTGTGAGGGGGCAAAGGCCTGAACCCTGGGCTGTTCCTGGCTGTTCCTGGCTGTGTGTGGCACAGGGAACCAGGGGATGTCAGAGCTGATGCTCCCAAACGCTGCCTCTGCTCTCAGGGGCTGCCCAGGTCACACTCACTCAGCCTCTGGCCATGCTTGGTCCCTCTCTCACTGCCTTTGAAGTTTATTTACCTCCTTCTCTTTATTTAGGTCCTTCCATGAGCTTTTACAGACATTGAACATATAATTTCAAAACCCAGCCTGCTGAATAACTCTTTGTGTCTTCCCTTTTAATGTAGTTTTGCATTATTTATTGCCCCATTCTTATCTCTTACTTTTTTTATTTCAGGTCCCATTAACTCAGTGTCAAATATTCCATAAACTTGCAAATTCAAGCAGCAGCAGGATCAAACCATGATTTAAAAGTAATGTGCACAGCAATGTGCACAAGTGATGGAGTGTCAGCAACAAAACATTCTGTGGCTTTCACTTTGAGATTAACTATTTCCATCTCCAGTGACTGGCAGGGCTTTTGCTAGTTCCAGCCAAATGCAAAGGGTTAAGGATGGCTACAGTTAAACACAACATTTCCTACTCTGCTGTAAGCCACAGAAGCTCACTTCCAGCACAAATGAAAGAAAAAAGCCAACAGCACTCACAACTTAAAACAATTCTCATTGCATAATGGTTAATTAATATCCCTCTCATTTAGCTTTCAGGAGACAGCAGGCTCAGCTGCTCCTATCCCAGGTACTGCAAAGCTTTCCCTCCTCAGATCAGAAACAACTGAAAATAAGCAATGCTTTCTGCTCCTGAGCTATGATCCAGCCTGGATCTTCACAACCAGACAGGATCCACCAAACTTAGCAAGGGAAGTTCCTTTTCTAATCCACCAAATTTAGCAAGGAAAATTCCTTTTCTAATCCACCAAACTTAGCAAGAAAAAATTCTTCTCTTATCCACCAAACTTAGCAAGGAAAATTTCTAATTTTTGGTGGTCCAGATTCTTGGAGCCAGAGACAGACTTTCCCAAGCACCTGGACACAGTTCTAACCTTTCTGTAGATTAAAGGCATTTCCCTCACTAACTTGATGCATCTGAGGGTACAGCAGAAAAGAGACTTAAGATGTCAAAGTNCCAGAAACAAACAAACAAACCCATACTTCAATTTTAAGAGTTTTTCTATTAAAAAATTCCTCCAAAGAGGATTCACCTTCCAGAAGCACAACTTAATAGGATGCATTAATCACACACTCCACAAAGTAAATAAAATAAGATACATTTTCTACTTTGCAAAATTATCAAATGGTCTATTCTAGTACGTTTTTTTAATCTTGAGTTGGGTAAAACTCTGAGAGAATCTTTTTCTGAGAGTCATCTTCCACACCATACATGAATATGTAACAGCAAAGGCCTAATGCAGGAAAATATGGTGAAATGAAAATTTCCAGCATTTAAATATGGGTAGTGCTCCCTCTCTCCCCACTCCTATTTAACTTCACTGAGACTTCATCCTAACACTTGACTTAATTTTAGTCATTAATTCCACTGACTGAGCAATATCTGGCATCTAAAAATACTTTACATTACACCGACTGCTAGAAATTACAGAAAATGTGTCATCTGAAGCTTGAGGCTCATTCTCTTTTGTCTAATACAATTTCCTACTTCAGTTATTGCCTGAGGGAGGTCTGACCCACCCAGAGCATCCCTTGCAGGGCTCAGTTATGGAACGTTCAAACCCCAGAGCAACAAGTGGCTCCGAGCAGCTCCCACAAACATTCAGCAAGGCTGACACCTAGTCTGAGCTCCCTGAACTGCAAACGCAGGGGAGGCAGCAGCACAGCTCCCGAAAGGAGAACCTGAGCAAAACTGCTGAGAGGAAAAGCCAAGTGTCCACACAGACACGAGCCTCTAATCAAAACTGAACCTAGAATCTGTGGTTTTCTTACCTGGGGGTTTGAAAACAGCAGTCCTGTTTCCTTGTGTTTGATTATTGCTGCGTTCCCAGGAATGTTCCTTGCCAGCACTGGAATTTCTAAATCCATTGCCTAGAGGAATGTAAAAAAAAAATAAACAATAGGTTATAAGGAGGTGCATTTTGAGGTGCTAACGATGACAACTTTAATATGAAAACTAGAAACAACAACCCAAACTTCTTCCCCACCTCTCCAGTGTTTTAACTGAAAAATACCATGTCTAAGGTGATCTCCTGTGTGGAACTTCTTTGAAATATTTGCTTATATTTCTGTCATTCTTGTAACTTTGACTACATAATCAGAAGCAATCAGTGCAGAAAGTCGATGGAGACCTGGCTCCTTCCCAAGCAGGGAGCTGCCCACTGAAGGGACAGAGCCCTGGGCAGAGACCCTGGACAGAGTGAGAGTGGCCTGGGCAGCTCTGGGCTGCTTACACAGGGCTGCAGCACAGCTAAAACTCATTTGGAGAAATATTCCTTCACTTCTGGTTTTGAAAGCCACAGAGCTGCTGATTGATTGAAGTCGAGCACCAGGTTTATATTTAATTTTCTGTAATTTCCAAACTCTAAAGGGAAAGACATTTGTGCTGTCTCAGACTTGGAGGGCAGGAAGTGCTACACAAGAAAAATCTTCAGGTCCCCAAACGCACAGGTACCAGTGAATTATAGCTACTGAAAGACAGCACAGATGGCCAGGTACTTTAGATGCAGGGCTGCCTTTACACCACTGGTCTTAAACAAATGGATTGGGTGTAAATAATTACTGCACAAAGTGGCTTCAAATTTAATTTAGATACTTAGTCTGTTTTTAAGCAGTAAAAAGAATCATTTGCATTGTTGAAAATATGTATAATTTACTGACCTAAGTTCCAGGAATAATAGCATAAAACAACATTTCAGTCCATTGGCCATCTGTTTTGTTACATTATTTTGACTGCAGATGTGTTCCAGTGCTCTTGCAGAAGGAGGCAGGGTGTAAATTGAAGCTGTGGGAGCGTTACCCAATAAGGATCTCTGCCCAGCAATGCCAGGCTGATAGAGCAAATACAGGGTTTATTTACTACTTTGTCTTCTGGATTGGCCCTCATTTTCTTCCTTCTAGCCTATGCATTTCTTGTTAGCTCTTCAATTTTACTGCTTTACAACATCCCTTCACCTTTATTTTTTTATTTTTATCATTTGCTGTGGCTTTTATTCCAAACTGCTAGGCCTGTGCTTCACACGTTGGCCAAGATTGGAGTTTGCCTTATAGCAGACCAGAGTCTGCCCAACTTCCTCTTCTACAATTTTTTTTTTCACTTATTTTTGGTAAAAACATAACAATCTAATGATTTGTACAACAGTTGGGATATTCCTGAGAGCACAGATGAAGTGCTCCAATGAAATGGTGCTGGAGTTAAAGCCTGATCCTTAGCAGGAATGTGGGGAACACAGAAGCCTTTCCTGCAGTGGGGCCTTTGCCACCACCACGTGCCCAGGAACGTGCACAACTCCTGAGCTCTCAGAGGGGGAGATGCATTTTTAATGTTTGCTATAATGTTTGTTTTCTCTTCTTCAAATGCCAAAGAGAACCAGATCAGTTACGGTCAGATCTGGGAGACAGAACCAGCTGAGAGAGTAATTAGTGCTGGCTCCTGGCTCCTTCATACCTTGAGGCAGGTTGCACTAGATGTGATTATCTATTTATCTCATTTATCTATTATATATTTATCTCACTCTAAAATGCTGTTTACAGATTCATGACCTTGTTAAATGTTGAACTTTGAAGACAGTGAGAGTTGCATTTCCAAACTCCAGTCTGCTATCCCCAGCCTGGGAGCAGAGGGTTTTTGTGCACAGTTTTGTGTGTTATTATTGAACCAGATCTCAGATGGCCCTTCCTGCTGCTGCCCACCCCAGGAAAGAGCTTCTCTGTATCAGACTGACACTGTGAGAGAGGGATGTTCACAGCAGGGTGTTCTGTTAGCCTGCCATCAAACCCCACTGGGCAGGTGACCAGCAAAGGGACACACAAATCCCAAACCCTTGGGAGGGGAATCTACACCAGCTGTCCCATCAGTGCTGGGCTGCACAAGGATTTGTACCAGCCAGGCACACAGGCACTGCTCTTGCACAGGCTGTGTCCCCTCAGAGCCTTTCTGGCTGGCTTTGCTCCTGTCTTCACCCCCTGACACTCTGGGGAAATAAATCAGGTTGGTTTTTGGTCAGCTGTTCTATGAGAGCCCTGAGGGGAACATGGAACTGGTGAGGAGGAGGTGACAGAAACTTCACTTCACTTCCCTGGGTGAGTGCTCTGCACACTCCATCCCAGCCCCAGACTCTGCCTGGCCTGACAGAACCAGCTCTGGAAATGTCACAGTCCATAATTCCTGGAGCAGGGCACTGCTGCTGGGGAGGAACAGCTGCCTCCACCTCTGAGCACTGGCATTTGGGATGGAAATACACATTTGCTGCCTCACCATCATCTGCCCTTCCTAATTCTTACAACACTCACTCACGAGGACTTTCAGATGTGTGGAAATGCAACTCATTAATTAGAAACAGAAATGGGAGGTTTATTAGTACAAATGATGTAATAGTTCCTGTGATCTTCTGAGATCACAATGAACTGACATTCAGCACCCACCAAAATAAACGGAATAATGAAAGGCATTTGCCCAAAGAACTTCCACTCTAAGTACACTTACTGTTTTCTGAGAAAGCATTTGGTACTAAGCAGTGCCCTACTTTGACAGGTATAAAATAAAACTGGTTATTAATTTTCAATACTGATGGCAAAAGAATTAACTGAGCGTATCATTCATTCATTAATCATTTCAGAATTAAATAACCAAATACAGCTCTTAGATTGCTTTCTGAAAGGATGTAAAAATAAATGAAAGTCCATTCTAGCAACATTATAAAGAAGTGGGTGTTGAATCAAGCCTAGTGACAACCCCAGTAAATCAGAATGATTTCTACATCTCAGGTCTGTATTGTTAATTTAACAGGATTGATAAAATTACATTCCGTCCTTTAAAAATAAATAGACAAAGCACAAAAAACTGTCAGTTCAAGGGAAGAAAACCTTAACTGCTAACACTTGCAAAAACAAACATTTTAGTTTTGTCTTCACTAGCTCTGAAATACGGACATCAGATGTTGACACACATTTGCAGTGGTAAAAGGTGATTCCAGACTGACTGGAACCTCACTGGATAACCTCAGCACGAAGAGGGAGTTACCTCCAGGATGGCAGCAGACATCCCCTCCGAGATGGAGCTGTTCACCACGGCAAAGCTCCTCCTGACAGCAGCGTGCAGCTCCTCCTGAGGCAGCTCCTGCAGCACATGCACCCCGGGGGCCCTGGAAAGCAAGAGGAGACCTCCTCAGCCAGCATGAAAGAAATCATGGAAAGAATTGATGGAATTCTTCCCTGTGAGGGGGTGAGGCACTGGCACAGGTGCCCAGAGACACCGTGAGTGCTCAATCCCTGGCACTGTTCAGGGCTGGATGGGGTTTGGAGCTGTCCCTGCCCTGGGAGGCTGGAATGGGAATGGGTGATCCTTCAGCCACCCCAAACCACTCCATGGTTCTGTGAATAACAAATCTAAATCAGAGTGAATCAGATGTGCTGTAACACAAAACATGAACACACTGGTTACTCTAAAACTTACAATGTTTGTACTCAGTCTGAGACTGTTCTGTGCTGAGTAACCCTGACAGATCTGTCAGTCACACAGAGCTGTGCATGGACATTCATTCACATACACAGGATTTAAAAAGGGACAGCCAGCTGCTTTCATTCAGCACATAGAAGGTTCAACATTAACTTCTTACCTTTTAACTTTCTCCTTGACTTCACTTGTAAAAAGTAGATCAACCTGGAAAGGAGCACACACAGAGGTCAGGAGCACCACTTCAGCACTGCAGCTTGGGTTTGAAATGCCCAGAGAAGAAAAATGAATCTTAGCACATTTTTTAACTCAAATATTTAAATGCTGAGCTTTAAAATCATACCACAGATGTGATACCTGGTGGTTGTCTCAAAGGCCTGGTGGGACAGCTCCTGAGTGAGGGGCAGGGCACTGCTGTGCCAAGGGACTGTCCCTTTCTGCACAGAGTAAAAATGTGCCTTGGTGACCCCAGGGAGATTCCGGATGTAAACTGAGACAGGGACATGGATGCTCTGACAGAAAGAGTTGTTTGAAAACGAATAAACACCGAATTCTAAACCCCAGTAAAACATGAAGGCATTAAAGTGTTGTCTGAGCTGGGTGATTAACTCCAGCAGGTTTATTTACAAAGCTTAACTCTGTCTGCTGTTTTCATTTAACATGATTAAAAGAAATAAACAGAACTTGAAAATCCTTAACTAGATGTGAAGAACAGAACTCAACTTTTTTATTAAGGCTGACTGACTCTCTGATACATGATAGCTTGCAGCATTGTAAGACTGGGAATAACATGACTTTTTCTTTCTAACATATATTAATATTTTGGGTTTGGTTGTTGGGTTTCTGTTTCAGATTATGAGACAGAGAACACCCACAAAGTGTTTTAGAAAACCCTTTTGGTAAAAAGTCAGGATTTATTTTATAACTATGGTTGTATGCTCTGAACACAAAATTGATTATTTTATAAAAACTGGGCTTCATAAATGTAAAGATTCAAGCAAATCACTCTTGCACTAAGGAATGATTTCTTCCTGAATACAAAAAATAAAAGCTTAACTGCTTAAAAAAGTATTTTTGATATTTCCTACTGAACGTCCCAATTGCTATTTCTATATAAATATATTTCCAGCTTTTTCCCCAAATTCCTATTTTGATGCTGAGAGCCTCTCCTGAGGAACTACCCTGTGTTTCCATTAAAATCAGTGGAGTTCTTGCAAGTGATTTAATGAGTAGTGGGTAAGGTCTTCTGTTCTTGTCCCTTCAGAAGGATCAGAAAAACTCCAGCCTGTGACTGATAAAATTTGTGAGATATTAATTCCTATCCCCTTCACACCAGTGCAAGCCAAGCAGTCTCCACCTGCCTCAGACAGACCCAGCCTCTGAGCTGTGTCCTGCTGCTGGTAAATACTCCAAGAACCCTGGCCTGAATGTGAGACCTCAGTTAAAATACTGCTGCCAGGGTGGGCACAGCAGTGACGGGGAGCAGTGATGCCCCCGAGCTGCATTTAGGAGCTGGGGGGGCACAGCTGCCTCACCCCAGGCTCAATCCAGCAGGAGCTGGACCCAGAAGGAGCTGCTCACTGGGCTGGGAATGAACTGGGAAGATGTGAGTGCTCCCAAAGCCAGCTGACCCTGCCAGGGGGCTGAGAACTGAGCAATGGCACCCCAAAAACATCCTGGAAACAATGGTGCTCCCACCCCAAACACCTCCAGGAGCTCAGGTAGTGTTTGTTGCCACATTTGATGCTGTTACTCCTCAGCACAGCAGGCAAAGGCACTCATCAGCTCCCATCACTTGTTAGAGCATCACCCACCCTGGGCACAGCCTGCACAGGCTGCAGCTCCAGCAGGGAGCAGAGATCAGAGGGAAGCAGCTCGAGCTGAACAGTTCCCATCCCAAGAGAAGAGGTGACACGAGGAAAGGGGGTGGGCACCCACAAACAGGTCCAGATGTGCCATTAAGGACGTTTTCCTCTGCTGACAGGAAAAGAAACATCCAGGACGTGTCTGACAGTGCAGGAAAGTCACAGATCAAATGCTGCACAGAGATGAAGGGGGCTGTTAAGCACAGAGCCTACCATGATCAAAACCTAGCAAATCTTCTATAAACACACAGTATTAAAATGCTGCCATATAAATATTAACTCAGACTGAAATAACGGTCCAGGAACATCTTCTTTATAGTGCTGAGACTCCAGGCTTTGTAGGGGAAAACAGGTCTCGGTACACTTAAAATTCTGTCAGAATATCACCAGAGTACCGCAAGTGAAGAGCTTGAGGAATCTGCAAAGACATTCAATAGGGATAGCGAGGATTTGCTCCGTTTCTTGGGTTTCTGAGGTTTTGGCAGCAGCACTGTGAAAGGAACCCCTTTACTCCAGCAGCAGGTGACCCCACATTCCAAGGTTTATCCGATGGAGCAATGTTCTGTACTGCCACCAAGAATGGTTAAAAAACCCCAAAATGAGCTCTGAGAGGTTACCCAGCAGCTCAACACAAGTTTTGTGGCCTTAACTTTTTCTAAAGTTTCATAAGCTCCTATTCTTGGAATATGGAGCTGCTGAAAATTAGCTGCTGTTCCAAATTTCATTATAGAAATGAACAAAAGAAAAACTGGAAGTGGAGACAAATGGTGAAAATTTTACATAACACAGGCCTCAATCCTGCAACATTACCTCGACTGCACCATTGGAGACAATCAGGCACAGAAAATGCATCTCATTCCTCTTCTACAATTGGCAGCAAATATATCATCTTATGGAAGTAAAGCAGAAAATAGAGTGTGGGCCTTTGTTCTTTCTCTTCTTAATTAATATAATCTCACTGTATGGGCTTTTAATATGCACAATAAAAATTACATGCTTCATAGATGGTGGCACTGATTTTCTTAAGATTTTTGTGGTTTGAGAAGCAACATGAATAAGAAAAGTACAGCTAAATACCAATAGAGCTGAGATGTATTTTTTTCCTTCAGCAATATTTTAGTTCTATGAGAGAAATATGCTCTAAAACGTTTTAAGGAGGTTCAGCCCTTGATCCAGGCTCTGCACTGCCACAGGGTTATTTCTGGTCTGTAAAGACATTAGCTTATGAAAAGGTGAAGCAAATTTAAAAAGGCAAATAAAATGTTTAAAATCCTCACTGGAGGCAGCAAGTGCATCTTCTGATTCCAAAGCACAGCTTCATTACACCTGCTCTAGATTTGCCTTCCACACCAGTTCACTCCCAGATCATTTTGTGTATTAGCGTGGAAAACAACGCAGATAAAATAAAAATGTAAAAACAGCTTTGAACAATAAAATCCTATGTCCCAAAATTTGCAAAGAATAAAACCGAATGAGAAAATAGAGAAATTGTTCTGATTTGCCTATTGAGAGTCTGTTTGTTTTTTTATGAAGCAAATTGCCTGCAAGTTTTCAGGCTCATGTGGAGATGAATCAGAGATGAGACTGATACAGAGGGAACACATTACGCAGATGAAACAGGGAAGCTTTTAGTCTGCTGAAAGCATCAGGGAGAGTTTGCTTCACACGACACAGCTGCCTGCTCAGACCTTTTCCACTGCTTAAACCAAGGCTTCAGGCTGCCTTTTCAAGCCCTCTGCTGCAGGATCTACATGGAGAGCACTGACTTCTTTCTCAAAAGCCCTGCCATGAGTTTTGTAACTTCAGCATAAACTTAGGCAGCACACAGAAGCAGAAGAATCAGGACAGAGCTACCAACTTTAGGATTATTATGAAATGGGGACATATAAAAAAACCTCAGTTTATCCCAGGCTTTAGTGCACTGAGATTCTAAATGTACAAGGAACTTGGTTTTCTTTGTCAGCTCAGCTCTGTCCTTGCTGGCGGGTGTCAGACAGAACCTGAGCATCATTTTGCACCTGCTGACAACTGCTAATTGTGCATGAATCGAGGCTCCCAGAAATGGCACCAAAGTCCAGGTGGAATGGAACAAAGACCCAGTGCTCCACGTGAACAAAAGATGTAAGAACAGGGATAACGAGCATCTGAATCACCTTCACAGCATTGAAAACCCTCATTAGCAATGCCTGGGGAAAAAAAATTCCTCCTAGATGGTAACTGCTGCCTTTCAAAATATTTGATAGGCTCATTTCTAAGTTATTCCTACTGAAATAGACATTTCTAATATTTTATTTACAAAAGTACACATTTTTAGTAGTTTGTGAGTGCCTAAAATCCCACAGGTGTAACAACAGCAGCCAAGAGTAGAATCTGAGTATTTTGATAGTTTTTCTGTTCAGAATTCTTCCTGGAATGGAATGAAGCAGTAAGGGAACAAAGCTGGGCTGCCTCAGTGTGTCTGCTCCTGGAAAAGCCCCTGAGCTGTTTCCTCTGCAGTGCAGGAGCCTTCTATTGACAGCACAGCTCTGAACTTTGGAGCTCTGGAATCACTGCCACAGCTCAGACCTGTTGGGAACAGCCTTTACAACTTCTGGGTTTGCACCTTCTCATCCCCTGAACAGAGCTCCTCTGACCTAGCTTCAGTTTGAAGCAGGTCTGTGGTTTCTCAGATGCAGGGAAATGGAAGTATTTAGAAATAAAAATTACAACAGCAACTTACTGCAGGTCCAATAATGCCTAGATGGACACTGGGGTCCTTTCTGTGCCACTCTGAAACAGAAGAGGAACGACTTTGCAATTAATCAAAATTATTAATTTTTTAAATCAATGCAAATAGCTCCATGATTAAAGAAGAATTAGACAAATATTGTATTGCTACTTAAAAGACTGAATGTGCACCAGATTCCGTGCTCAGCCCTCCCATTACTCCTCAGAATTCAAATATTAGCATATCTGAAAGTTAGTACTTAGCCTTTCTGCTCCATGCAATCTCTTATGACTCAAGGGTTATTTAACTAAGCTCAGATATTAATTTTGAATCACTCCAGAGAACAATGCTCTGTATAATGCAGTGACTCTGGCCACTAAGCCAAAATTATTTCAATATTTTCCTGTGTAAAGGAACATGTGGAAGTAACTGCAGCCATTAGAATGATCACTCAATTATATGCACAAGAGAAATCTGCTGCTCTGTGAATACCAGAATATAACAATGTACTTCAGTGCAAACTGCATTTGTTACTCAACATCACGAGGTTTAAAGGGTTATAAAATAAGTTGAATACTTCAGGCTAAATTTCCAGCTCAGAATACCTGAACCTTTTACAGACACAAACAGAACCTGACAAAATATTCCCTTTTGTGACTATGAAGAAACTTCAGCCTAGGCTGAGCACTGAGCCAGAACAATGGGTGGTAAAATTTGTTTGCAACTTCAATGGCATTAATTAGCACACATGCAAATCAATGTAACAGCCACGGGACAGCAAGATAAGAAAGTGATTTTGAAGTAGGTGATCTTTTCTTTTGTCTTCCATCAATATTGCATGTAACAGCAAAACAGTTTTCTTAGCAAGGAAAACCATCAAATATTGCTTTGATTTTAATGCTCTGTTATTCCCAGCAGGATGGCAAAGACATGGCACAGAAATAATGTGCTGAACAGATCAATGGTTACATAAGAATTCCTTTTTTCAAATGTAAATATATGAGGACGTTTCCTGCAATGAATAAAACAGCTCATGCCGAACTTATAAACATTAACAGAATGCACTGAGTGACAAAACAAGAATATTCAAATAGCCACTGCTTACCTGAGAAAACTTCTACTAAATACAGAGGGTCTTTGACTCTTCGAAGCCCACAGATCAAAAGGAACAGATGTAAACGGTCTGTGTCTGTAGGAATGCCTGCAACAAATAATTGTAAAAATAATTAATGCATATAAAAAAGCTTGTAAAAATAATAATTGTAAAAATATTAATGCATATAAAACATCCAAATTGTTCCATGGATGAGCACATACAGTGGTAAAAGCAGGAAAAAGGTGGATTATGAAAAATTATCATTATTCCCTCTATTTCTTGCTCTTGCATCAATCCTCAGATTGAGGACTTACATCATTTTATAGGGCACAGGAGTTTATTTCCAGAGGCAGTGAATGTGCAGGACTTGGAGGAAAATCTGGTGGCTGGGGGTGTTTTGGGCAGCAGAACCCAGCTCTGACTGCCCTGGCAGCTGAACAGCTCGGGGGGGTTCTCAGTGTTTTTACCCCTAAAATGAGTAACTTTGCATCCATTTAATAACTCACCACCTATTTCCAAGAGATGTGAGATTTGGTAAATCAGTGCAGGTCTTAGAGCTCTTGATCTTGATTAACTACTTTTTGTAGTTCTCAATCCCTGAATGCCAGCACTGCTACAAGACAGTTAACTAGAAATTAAATTATTGCAAAGAATTTATTTTACACTTACTGCTACAACACAGATGAAAAATAACTTGGGGGAAAAAACCTCAGCGTGGGAGCTTTTAACATTGAAAATCTCTTGCAGATACACAGCAACAGCTCATAAAAATAATTGTGTAGACTTTATTAGGAAAAGAAGATCTGATGTGGGATATTGCAGTTTCCATTGGGTCTGTGGCAGGACAATTAACTCAGAACACTCTGCACGGGGTCACTTCTACAATTGGCAGCAAATATATCGTATGTGATAAAACAACACAAGTCAAAAATTGCTGAATGAACACAAATAACAACGTGATTTAACAAACACCAGAGGGCTTGAAGTGTTCATATTTGATTTTCTGTACTGGACAAATCAGTTTGGTGTCCTGCAGTTCAGCCCCTGATGGAGCTCCTGGGATTCCCTCACAGCAGGCAGCTCTGCCTGGGGGACAGCAGGGACATCACGGGTCCCACACCAAGGCTCTGCACGGTCATAAATCTATTGCTTTCAAAATTAAAATCCAGTTCAGCAGCATTTAAAGTCTCCCTGTCACAGGGTTCATTACTAAGTCTGCTTCATTCAACTTAAAACAACCTGAGCTGTCAGAAGTGGCTGCAGCAGACAGGGTAAATAACATTTTACTGGTTATCGGACCGAGAAATAATTTGTGGTTTATAACACACAAACATTTGGATGGAAAAGCCCTTCTGCTGGTGCAGTGGCCATTGACACTGTGTGCCCTCAGACATGCAGCACTGCTTTCAGTTCATGACAAACTCACACACAACAAACCACTAAAAAGTGCTACCAAAATTCAGACTGCCATGCAGCTCTCCATAAGGCACAAATACCCTTTTTAAATTATGGGCTCTGCTCACTGATGTTGAGCTCTGTCTGTTTGGAAACAAAACTTGGAGTTAGTGCTGGAAGCTCGGTCACACAGCAGTGAGAAACCAGGTTTTCCTGTTCTCACATGGAGACTGCAGAATTACTGCACACTGGAAATAACTGCTCTTTTTTATGTCTTACCAGCTTTTTGTTTCTATCTTACAGCTTGCAGTCTTTTAATTTTATTAGGTAGGGGTTTAAAGCCCTAATAGACAGCTCTGTGCAGTCCTGAGTGCCATTCTGCTCCCTGTAGGAACACCTGAACCCAAAAGGGAAAGGGGAAACTGGCCCCACAGGAACTGAATGGAAAGGTCTGAATGACTGTCAGGTCCCAAGAATCTCACCAATTACACTCCAATAGTTTCACCTGTGAAATGACCTAAAATAATATTTATTAGTGAAAATAGCTCACTCAATTGACCTCTCATTTTGAAGACATTCACATCTCTCTCAGCAGACTCCCCCTCATGCTAATTTACAAATTCCTGCTTGTCTATCAGGATGTTTCACATGCTTTTCTCTGAATTAGCAGCTATGGGGACACAGAGCTACAGACTGGACCCTGCATGGTCTTCCTAAAAGTTGTCATAAAGGGCTACTCAAAAAGGATTTGCCTCTGCCATTCAGTGTAACGAAGTGAGAATCTGCTGGAGTTTTATTTCACTGTCTCCTGTAGATCTCAGTCATCACCTAACTCATTTTTACAGGCAGGCTCTCCCCACTCAATCCACTCAGAGGCACATAAACCATTGCTGTGAGACTGCACTGCCTCTGTTTATAGTGCTGGGAGTTTACTCATGCTCTGCCTACTTGAGATCAAACTTCAGCAGCACTTGTGTGGCTTGTTCACTTTCTG
The DNA here is from genome assembly GCA_013397055.1 of Pachycephala philippinensis. Lineage (NCBI taxonomy): Eukaryota > Metazoa > Chordata > Aves > Passeriformes > Pachycephala > Pachycephala philippinensis. Next base: position 517,859 of record VWZT01007953.1, on the reverse strand, counting down.
CCCATCCCTGAAAGGCTGAGAGTAGCACATGGAGCTGCCTGCAGCACTGATTCCCCACCTGTGGCTGTCTCCAGCCCTGCTGGGAAAATCCCAACCCACAGCCAGCCCTGTGCCCATGAAAGCAGCATTTCAGCATGCTCTGTCCTCTCTGAACGCTGAGAAAAGTGCAAAGGCTGCCCTGACCAGCCACAGCCATCAGCTGGGTGAAAACTGCCCTTTCGAAGACATTTTTTCTGTTTCCTGCAGCTTAAATAAGACTTGCAGTATGTGAATTTTTGCTGCCATTCTGCCTTTTGCAGATGTAATGAGATACTACCACCTTGTGTGATTCTGAAATGGAAACACATCAATATGGCACAATCAAGTGATTTTCTCTTTCAGTACATTCCCTGTGCCACTATCTTGTTTGAATGACAGGCAAACACCCAAATAACAAAAAAATGCTTGAATCTCTTTCTCCCCATTTCTGTTAGTGATACAAAGCAAAGATTTCCAGCAGCACACTGTGCTTCATTATCTCTTCCCTTGTGTATCTCCCTGTTTGCTTCACAAAGAAACACAAAATTGAAAGATTTGTCCATAAACCCTGGCAATTAAAGAAAAAAAAAAGGCTGCATGGTACATGTTTTCCAGCCATCCTTCAAGAATCACTACAGTAAATGCAAGTAAAGCCCTGCCACTGTAATTAACATCTCTGTCAGTGTCACAAATAATTGTTTGGAGTCAGTCAGAGATGCTCTGAACGAGTGCTGTCAGGATCTGTCTGTGGCCGTGGTCTGCTTTGTTCCATTGGCTTTATCTACAAAAACCAGCTGCACTCTGGGCACAGCAGGTCTCCAGCCTGCTCAGCAGCTCCCTGTCCAGCAAATGTGGGAGGTCAAGGCAGGAACAGGGATGGAGAGGAGTGTGAAACGTCACTGCTCTCCTCTGCTGTCCCAGGTGTCACCCAGGAGCAGGGATGGTCACAGATGAGCTGCAGGGGAGCTGACAGGGGACCATGGCCCAGCTCAGGGCTGATGTGGAACCCCCAGAGCCACGCACGTCCTGCTCAGTGAGGAGCAGAGCTGCTGTTACGCTCTAAAAAATTCACATTTCAGAGTGGAACTGCACGGTCAGAAGGGCACCCACCCAGCTGCTGTGCCAGTGGGTGTGCTGGCAGCCCTGGAACCTGGCACACAGTGTCCTGGCTGCTGGCTGAAATGTGATTAATGCTCAGATTTGTGCTCCTGCTGGCTGAGTCTGAGTCATGGCATGGCCCAGACAAAGTTGTCAAACCCTGGCTCATCCAGGCAGACCTCCCCATTCACCTGTGAGTGGGGTCAGTGACTCTTGATGTGAAGCAGTGGCACTGGGTTTAACTTTTGGTAAACTGCTCTGAGCTCTCCAGATGCAAGGCAGAAGGAGAGGATGGAGAATATGAGAAGTGGAAAACAGGAGAGCATTTCCACAATGCAACTGCTTGGCACATCAGCTATTTTACTGTTAGCACAGAAACCCAAAACCATGGAATCATTCAGGGAGGAAAAGCCCTCTAAGCTCTCCAAGTCCAGCCATAAACCCAGCACTCCCAGGCCACCACTCACCCACATCCCCAAGGGCCACATCCCTCAAATCCCTCCATGGATTTACACCATCACTGCCCTGGGCAGCTGAGCCAGTGCTTCACACACCTTTTGGGAAGAAGTTTTTCCTAATCTCCAGTTTATTCCTCCCCTGGCACAACTTGAGGCCATTTCCTCTGCCCTATTGCTTGTTACTGGGGAGAACAGGATAATTCCACACTGTGACACTTGGGCCATTCTAAACACCTGCACATCACAGCAAAACACCAACACAGACAGCAAACACAAAGCCTAAATCATTTCTGAAGCTTCAGTAAGGACATTGTTTTTCTAAGAAAGGCAGGAATAAGTACAAGTGTTATCTAAAGAGATTTTGAAAGTTTAGATTCATTTAACTCCATCCCTCTAGGTACTATCAAGAAAAAAAAATGCAGCAGTCATAGATGCACAATAAAAATAAATGTATTACTGCAAATCTTTAATCTTACTGAAAGCTGCAGGCCTCGAAGTGAATGAGTAATACCAAGCATTAGCTTGCTGAGAGGTAAAGAAGAAGATTTAAAAATTAATTTTCCAACCCCTGATTTCAAGTTCACTGTTGTGTTCTACAGACCTTTAGAGAACAACACCAAGTCCACATTGTTTGGGCTTCTTCAGCCATTTTTGGTTTTGTTCAGAAACCAAATCTCAGCCATGATGAGATGGTGAGGGAAAATAACCTTATTTTCTTTTCTGGTCACTTTGAATCACAGCAGGTCTTTCATTCCTCTTGAAAATATTTCATTTATCCATCTCCTGAGCACCTGAAAGCATTGACTGCTCTCCTGGAGAAGGAAATCCATGGGTTTATTGCTGAGATTTCAGTCTCTAAGAGGGTGATTTTATTTTCTCGAGTATGAAACACAGATAAATTTGCCCAACTCTGGCACGAACCTTTGATACTCTAAATCTTTCAATTCATAGCTTTTCTTACCTTTATCTCCCTACACACTGAAGAAATACCTTCCATTAGCTCTTGTGGCCTCTTGGCACCCTGAGTTTGTGTCTCTTTCCTGCAGCAGCTGTAAGCCCAAGGTGCTCAGAGCAGCCAGGTTCCAGCCTGTGTGAGGTGCTGGTGTCCTGCTGCAGCACCACCCCTTCTCTGGCCTCATCCTGACTCTGAATGCAACTGGAGGCACAGAAGTTGGACAGTTCTGAGCCCAATTCCTCCTTATTTCAGCACTATACCTTACCCCCTGCAGATCTCACACATTTATTGCTGTGCCATTTCACTTTACAAAGCAGTTTGTTTCTTACAAGTGCAGCAACAACTTTATCCAAAGAGTTTGTGCTGCTGCTCACATCCAACAACTTTATCCAAAGAGTTTGTGCTGCTGCTCACACCCAGCAGTGAATAATTGCTGGGGCTGCTGATACGTTTGTGAAGACACAGAAGTTAAATGAACCTGTAAACTTCCAGGGACAGGCTACTAATCCAGAAAAATTAGACTGCAAAATTCTCAATCAATTCTTCTTTTCCCCTGTTTCTCATTATTTCTAACAGATCAGACAACAAAAAAGCTTTGTGGTTTCAGATCAGTTTGGGAACTCAGTTTACTGCTGCTATCATATAATTTTTACTATGGGCAGCTGTATAAGTGCACAAACTTTTACTGTTTGGTTTTTCTTATGTGGATCTTTCTTTCCAGCATAGCTTTAGGAAAATCTAATGCCTCTGTAAAACCCTGGCTGTGCCATGACAGGTTATGTGAACTCCTCAAGCTCGGGAAATGGCCGTGGCCATGAAGCAGAAATTACACGAGAGCAGAAAAACCCAACTACAAAAGCATATTGCATATTTTATCTGCTAGAGCAATGAGCATGTGACCCTCTGGTTCCATGCCACCTCCCATGAAAGCAGCTCTGAGTCCTATCTGCTGGCTAAACAGAGATTTCTCAGTTTATCAGGGCAGCTTTGTCAGTTATCTGCATCTCCCCATCACATGATGCCCTGGTGTTTGTTAGGGTCTGTATCTCAGGCTTCAGCCCCATTCCACTGCAATCAAAAGGAGCTTTTCATCACGGAATGATGACATCAAGCCTGTCTGTGATCTGAAGCAGCTCTGCCTCAGCCTTCTTAGGGAAGATCAGTCTCAGGTTTCTCATTTCCTTAAACTGTCTTGTCATTTTCTGTCAGTCAATTCACAGCAGAAGCCTGAACTCCCATTGACTCTCCCAAGTCTATAGATAGGCCTTCTAAAATTGCCAAGCAAAGTGATGGTGCTCTATATAGATCCCTGCAATGTAGGGTCAGACAAAAACATTCTGATCATCTGGTCTGATCTCCAGACTGACACAGGCAGCAAACCTTCCCTAAATAGGCTGGGTTACCCAACTGGCTGCAAATGTTGTGTTCCTGAAGCCTGTGCTGAGATCTGCCCTGGGTTCAGCGTTCTGGTTTCACTACTGCTGCTCAGTCTCTCATCCACAGAGGACAAACTGTGAAGTTGACTGTTAACCAGAATGCAAATTAACTTTAAAAGCCCCCTTTTTTATGTAGATTTAGCCAGTAAATGTTGACTAGGCAGCCCCTGGGAATACTGCAGCTAGGAGACAGCAATGACACGTCACCATCACCTCTGCAACTCTCAAATCTGCTGCTGAGACCATGAAGAAATACTAATTCCATGATTTTTGTACTGAGATTGTACTGCACCAGTAATAACAACAAAAACCTTTCACAGCACTGCTTCTATTTGTGTTAGGCAATTGCTATTTCCATTAGCACCCAAACTATCAAATGGAGGGTACAAAAACCTGGGATTCCTTAGAGCTTGGTTTAGTACCATTCAAATTTGGGGGCTGGAAGTCTCCCACCATAAAATGCATTTGATGCATTCTGCCACTCACTTAAAGCTACCATGAAATTATTTCTGAAGCCATTGCACTGATTTAAAGAGGCTGTTTGTGTATTGGTGTCATATTTAACACAAGCAAATGTTTCCTGTGACTGAAATAAAAAAAATCAGCACAAAGAATATTCATAAGAAGTCTGCTGTGTGGAAAAAATCTGGAAGTATTCTGAAGAGCCTATTTCATTTTAAAGAATAATCTGACACCCTGAACACCAAGGGTGTTTAACAGGGATGCCCCAAATGCATTAAGATCTGCACTGCAGCGTGTGAGCTGTTTGTTTCCATTCTGTCCTGGGAATCCTGAATTTGACAAATATTCAAGGGTACTGCTGAAGATACAGGCAAGGGTTATCTCAAGAAATATTTCCCCCAGAAAACCATTAAATGCCTTCAGACATGGAACAGAACTTCATGGAAAAGGTCTTGGAAAAAAAAAGATCACAAATGCCACGAGCTGAAGGAGACTGGACAGCTTTGTCTGCATTAAAGCTCAGGATATTTTCGAGTGCACTTCACTGTGCAAGCCACAGTGCCAAAATCCCATCCTTCTGAGCAAAACTGCCTCCTGGTTTGGAGAGTTGTCTGCTGCTTGCTCCAAGTTTAGCAGAATTTTAAACACTTTGAAACTGCAAATGCCCAGAAAAGCAATTCAGTGGGAACTCCTAATTAGTCCCTGGAAAGCACCAAGGTACAGCCAAAAAGTCTGACTCCATGTGCAATATTAAAAGCAGTGGAAATTGCAGGCTGCCACCAGAGATGGACACAGGCACAAGACAGAGAAGATAAATGAGATGAAACAGTCATAAAAACAATACTGAATAATCTGATGCCAGTTTTCAAGTTATTATTTAATAAGGCACAGATGTTAGAGTCACATTTTAGTTTGCTTTTCATGCACATTATGAATTATTTTGCATTAGTACACATTAGGCAAAAAACTGTCTCTAATATATTAGAAATTCACTTTAGGGGGAGCTTCCCCCTCTTCAATCTGTTGACTGCTCATTTAATCACAAAATGGTTGGACAAGAGATCAAATCAACACTAAGGCTGTGCTAGCAAGTGACAAATCATTTAACTTCAGAAAATTATTAATCTTAGTGGCAGCGTGCTTGTGTGCTGTGATTTACTGAGAACAAAATAACCTCACAATGCTCAATTTAAAATTGACACTGGCTTTGACTAATGGCACACATTTCCTGATGTGATAATGCCATTGACTGGTGAGGATTCATTTGTAACACAGGGAACAGCTGTACTATCAGAGATCAGGCTGATGAATATTATATTGAAACATTTTTACCAGGGTAAAATGCCTATAAATCATTCTTCTGGGGACAAATGAAGTGATTAAAGCATTGCCAGGATCAGGTGACCTGGAATTAGGTCACCTGCCTCACCTGCTCTGGTGACAGCAGAGGCAGGCTCTAGCTAAACACCAAATAATGAAATATCAGCAGATATTTCTCCTCTTCAGCAGTTCTCCAGGGATGAAGGCAGCCCCAGATTGTCACACAATAAAGCAGAGTGCTCAGGAATTGGTGCTGTGCTCTAAATTAGCTTTTAATGACACTGACCCACAGGGTGTGACCCCTTCTGGTGCAGTTCAGCCCTGGCCACACCAGAAATCTGGGTACTTTATGAACCAGCCTAATCTCATTGATATTCTGCCATTTTTCACAGAACTAAGGCACTTCATTACATAATTAAACTCTAAGTTTCTTTCATCCTTGACACCTATTAAGAATAAACATAGTAAACACTGGAAAAAAAGCGGGTTTTACCTGCATTTTGTAGAAATCTGCCCCAGTCAAACGTTTCACTGGGTGTAGCCTTAATTCCTGCATTGGAAAAAGAGAATCCCATGTTCAGTGTCCCCTGGCTGGCTGAGCTGTGCCTCCTGAAGGCTTTTGGAAGCCCAGGGCAGCAGATTCCTGCCAAGCACACCCAATTCCCATCCCCAGCAGTGCCAGGCTGCCTGTGCCACCCTGCCACACACAGCACACTGAAATTCCATGGAAAGCTTTGTACAATCACCCAGTGCTGCAACCTCTTCTGCTAAATTTGGCCTTTTAAAACTCCACCCGAGATAACGTTATCTGAGGGAGCACATTATTCCAAAACAGATACAGGGCAGCTGGGACCCAGAGCCCTTAACATGAAGTAAATTAAATTTATATACAAATTAAATATTAATCTATCCTGAATATTAATGTATTTGTTTTGCTTTATGTTAAAGATTAATTATTTTAATAATGAAACCATTTTATTAATTTATTTAATCTCTTAGTTAACTGTTACCTCACAAGAGACTTAAATATAAGCTAAATGTGGGTTAAACAGACTTCACCATGAGTTATTTCAACAGCACAGCTTGGAAATGAATGTTATTTTCTTTGAAAGAGAAATACACAAAATGGAATGAGCTTTTGAATCCAGTGGAGCAGGACTGCAAACCCCAGCCCATTTCAGCAAAATATGTCTAGGGCAAAGCAGGCAGATACACAAACAAGTCCCAACCACAGGAATCAAAGAAATTGAATGTCTTAATCAGTATTTCAAAGCTCTCACCTTGAGTTTGAACATATATTTTCTTCCTTGCATCTGGCTTTAAAGAGAAGGAGAAGAAAAATAAGTTTCATAATTCAACATAAAAATATCTGGTCAACCTTAAAAAAACCCCACAACTAAAGAGTAACAAAATACATATCAGTGTGATTTTAACTATTAAAAATAAAAGCAAACTATCAGAAAGATACATTAAGTAACACCAGAGGCCAACAGGCAGCAATGTAATTTACATTTACTGTGACCATTTAGGAATCAATTCTGCAATTAACACAATTACCACGTTAGTACAAAAATATTTTTTAGTTCGTCTTCGTATCCTGTTTTCCTGGAATAAAACTCTTTTCAACTATCTAGCTGAAAATCAACACTAGTTCCCAAAAAAAACTGTTGGTCTTAAAAGACTGGTTTCGAAAATCCAGTTTACATTTATCCATAATAAAATTTATACACATATCAGTTTCAGAAACTGCTGTCAAATACAAAGACCTTCCTGCACAGGAAAAGTGGTGCCTGGTAGTTATTGCAGAACATTCACAAATAAAAATTGCAAAATAAATTATTTTAAAATAGCTGTAGTAAAAGAGGTAATTACTACACTTCCAAAATCACTTCTGAAGAGCTACTCTGCTAGTTATTTAATTTAGGTGATTAAAGAAGCAATTTCCTATTTCAATATCTTTCTAAAACTCCAACTGTGGATTTGTGGAGTACATTTTTCTTTAATGAAAAGAGAATTAATTCAGAAACAAGCTTCTAAGCAACCAATTCTTGAACCAGTCAGCTCAGGAAATAGGAAGCCAAAGAAGTAATTTTTTTTTAAATTGCAGAGATTTTGGTTTTCCCTATTGCTCCCATGTGGCTGCCCCTCAGTCCCCTGCCCAGGCACTGCAGTTACTAAAAATGAACTGGGGAAAGAAACTGGAAGAAAAGAGGTTACTTCAAAAGTCATCTGCAGACAGCTCACAGATGGGAAGGAGGTGGTTTCTGAGAAGCAGAGTGAACAATGTCACAAAAACTACACAAAAAAGCAAATCCTCATGGGAATGAAGTGGGGGAGAAACAACTCCGTGCTCCAGTGGAAGCCTGAGGATACTCCATGGACTTTCTCTTTCAGAACCTACAGGAGCTTCTGTGTTCAAGGGGTTTAAAAATAATAAAAATAGTTTAATACATCATTACACGATTTTATTACTTAACACTGGACCCTCTCTGCCTGACATTTTGAATTATACAGGATCTGCCAGTGATAAAAACCCCTTGCAAATGATGGGGACAGCACTGAGAGCTGGAGGCCAACTTCAGAATTTAACTTTGCAGTACAAGGGGGAGAGCTGAGACCCAGCAAAAGAGAAAATACAGGAAAATCTAAGTGGGAAAAGCAGGGAGGGGCAGCAGAGCCCAGCCCTGCCCTCCCAGGGGGCACCCACCCGTTCTGCCTCCCCCTCTGCAGGCTCACACAGGCCCTTAGCTCCCTAAAAACGCCAAATTTCAAAAAGAAGTGTAAGTTAAGCATCTTCTTTCATGCCCTGCTGGCCCTGGAATGGCTCATGGTGAGTAAATACAATCGTGGCAGGGCTTGGAGCATCAAGAATAAAACAGCAGGAACACCGTGGGACAGGGCACAGGGATGTACTCACCCTTTATAGATCCATTTCCTCTTATGTTCTTTATTTTAAATGGGCTTGAGGAGAATGGAAAATGAAGTTGAATGCTAATAAAGCTGGCTTAGGTAATTCCTCTGCACCAGTTTTATGCTACTGAAATAAAGCACTGACCATAAGCACGAGAACTTTTACAGTATTTCAAACTCACTGGGAATACAGATTACCACAAGTGCTGGCTTACATACTTCTTATTAAGGGTAATAGGAAAGAATTTGTAGGGAGATACAGCCTTTGAGTGCAGTGCAACTGCTTACATGTTTGTAATTTAAATTCTTAATTGACTATCTTAGCTAATAAGCCCACAGTAGAGGAATAAGGCAGTTCCTAGCAGTGTTAGTATGCAAAAATCAGTGTTAGTATGCAAAAAGCAGTGTTAGTGTGCAAAAATCAGCAATATCCCATGACGTGTGTATGGAAGGACGTGTCCATGTTCTTCACTGCTTGAGAGCAGATTTGTGGCATTTGCTCTCAGCCTTCCCACGAAGGCCCAGCAGAACAGGAACCCCAAACCTCAGCATTTAAGGCACAGGGCAGCAGGTGGGAGCTCATTTAGGATTTGACAGATTTGCCTCCAATCCCCTGTCTGCCACTGACCTCCAAACACTGCATGAGTCCCACAGGCCCGGAGTACAGAAGTGTTTGGGTAAAATCAAAGTCTGCTACTTAAAAGCATTTGAGGTGCTGATTTTGAAACAATTTCAAAGTTCAGTTTGGTTTCTTCTCCTTACACTCTGTTACTTTTGTCCTTTTCTTGCTTAAGAGCTCTGACAGGAGCTGTGCCCTTTCACATTTACCCATCACGAAGTTCATTGTAGTAACTATTAAAAACAAATTACATTTGTAAAATAAAATATCAAATCCCATGTCTGCTCATGTGCCCTTTTAATGCAAATAGATTTTAAAAATCAATTGATGCTGGAATAAGGTATTGTACATTGTACTGCTGCCTTGTGCAAGCTCCACTCTCAGTGATTATTCTTTAGGCAAGAGAGCATTAATAATTATATTATGATGCAAATTAGAACTGAAGAGATCCCAAGCACTTCCAGCTTCTTGCATTTATTGCTCAGCCTCAGCTGATGTTTCCCAAGGTGAGGTGAGTGCAGCCAACACCTCACTGCATGGGAGGGTCCTGCCTTGATAAGAACTTATCCCAGATAAATGGTTCCTGCTCGCCCCTCCCTGGATCTGGTGCTCGTGGCACAGCAAATCTGATTTACCTCTGAAGTTCAGCTTCAGAAGCTCATTCTATTTCCAGTATTTTCAAATTATACTTCCAAATTCTTTATTATAACCCATGCTGTCTAGAGGAATTTTGTCAATGTAAAGTTTAGTAAACGATGCAAAAAGAAACAATTTGGCATCAGGAGAGATTCAGTTGCAACAAAGGATTTGTTTTAAATGTTAGAGAAGCACTTCCTACACTGTTCTACACTCTCTTCTAATACCAAACAGCTTCTAATGCCAGATCTCTTCGACCTGCTGAAGTACATAAACATGAAATGCTTTCTCTGAAAGGAAAAGCAGGACTAGGAACCATGAAGATTATTACAATTCTCTAGCATTATTTAGAAAACATTTTAGGAGGATGCAGAGTTGCTAATGCTGTAAGCATTATCACCATCACATAAACGTACCCACTCTGCTGCTGCCAGCTCCTTCATCTTCACTGTGAAAGCCACTGCAAACCTGGTTAAATGGACAAAAATAGTTGGGATCATCTGCTTAAAGTGTTTAAACATAAAAAAAAAGTACTTCAGAAAAAATCTTGATAAGAACTAAGATCAGAGGCTTATAAAACTGATCCCAGATGAAAGACAAAGCAGGCTTTCCACTTGTTTCAGCAGAAAATCGTGGTTAAACCAGTGGCAGCTCCTCAGGCTTTACAACTCAGCACTCGGGAAGGTGAACTGAGGATTTCCCAAAGTAAGAGAAACCCCAAATAATGGGAACAGCTGCCAGTTTACCCAGATTAATGCCCACAGCTGCAGGGGGAATCTGGCATTTCCTGCTCCTGCCCCACTGCAGGTTGCAGGAGCCTTTTTCCCAACCAGGACAGACACAGGGAGGGAGCCGAAGTGCTCATTTCACACTGTGCTTTGCCAACACCCAGCCTCAGTTTGCAGCCGAGTTTCATTCCAATGGAGAGGGATTTTAACCCTTTCCTGGTGTTCTCACCTTGTTTCCAAGCAGCCAAAGCTGCCAGTGAGTACCAAATTTGGGTATCTTTGAGAAATGTGTGTAACAGAGGAGTGATAGCAGAGGCCACTTAAAAGCAGGTTTCGTTTCTGGGTGTCCCATCACAGCCAACAGAAGGCTCATTTCCAAACATACAATAAACAAGTTGTTCTAACTGGGACCTTGGTGTAATGCTGAGAGGCCATGTGAGATATTTTTATAGAGAATTAATAAAGAATCCCTGTTCAGAAGAGATCTCCAGAACATGCTGGGTTTTAATGTAGCTTTGAAGTTGTAATGGAACATAAACACGTGCTTTGGATGTTCTTAAAGGGAACTTTATGTTAACTGCACCCACAAATGGGAACATTTCTGAAGACTCTCAGTCCTGTGGAAAAGAGTGTTTGAATGCCTCCTTCACATGAGACAGTTCTGCTCAGCAAAATTCCTTTTTTTAACTACTCGTAGAGATATTGAATATAAAAGAGAGGTCATCACACATTGCACTGATAATTCAGTGTTTCTTTTTCATGTAATTTCTGACATGTTTCTGTCCTGAGCCAACCCTCTGACACCTTAAAGGTTTGAGATAAAGCACAACACAGTCACAACCAGAACAGTGCTTCCCCACTGGAGATGTTGTGTTATAATCTGAGGGCATGAAATCACAATCATTCATTAGAATTCCCATAAATGCTGAATTATGACTCCTACTTTTGTTTGTTGAAACAAACCTTATTCCCTTACATTTGTTTTGTAGGATCTGCTTTATGGTACCACAATGAATTTCACACACACAACTTGACAGCTTTAAGGTTATTAAAGCCTTTGCAAATGCTTGTTTTGTCAAGTTGCACATGCTCCCTTCCCAGATTTTGCAATTATACTTTCAATACATCACATTAACAAGCATAAAAAGATGTTGCTTCTAAGTCTACAAAATACTGTTCAATAGAAAAAAAAAATACCCTAGAGGAGTACAAGCACCATTTAGAGGAATTTGATTAAAAATGAAACACTCATAAGGCTAGACAGTGTTCAATACTTTGTTTTATGGAATGTGGTGCTATATTGTACTGGACAAGTAATCTACAATTCATGACGCTTTCTGCTTAGAACCCTGCAATCAATAACGAAAAAAAAAAAATCAATGTTTCTTTTAATAACTATGCAATGAATAACACCAGTGATGCTACTGGAGAAGAGGTACATTCAGAATACCTTCCAGAAAACTGACTTACTTCTCCTCTAGCAGAGAAAAGATTGTAAACTGTGTGAGGATGCAGTAATATATTTTGAAATATCATAGATAATTCAAGCTGTTAAGGTATACTCCAGGTTCCCAACCCAATACCATTAAAAAAACATTCAGTAAAGCACAGTTTTTGTATTATCTGTATCAGCTGTACTTGTGACAGGCAATATTTTAAGCACAGAACTGCATCAAATGGACACACTCAGAGATTGTTTTTATGTATTTCTCATTTTGCACAGTGCTGAAATTTATCTGACACATTAGATATCTTTTCCTTCAGGCCTGTTTAAAGAATAACTTCTGATTATTTGATAACAAAAGTAAACAAGTATATAATTTTTTTCTTGAGTGGGACCTTAAGTTGCTTTCAGCTCCAAGTCCCAGTGAGACGTGAGAACATGCCCTAATGATTTTTCAATGAGGGTGATTAAGCTCTGTCTTTAAAATCTGTTTACTGACCACATTTTATAGGGGATTACAGACAGAGCAGCACATCTCTGCCAGGGCTAAGTGAGCCAATAACAGCTGGGACAGGGAGTGGTGTCAGCAAAGATAACAGGAGGAGAGAGGAGCCTGCTGCAGGTTCTGCCTGACCCAAAATCCCTCCTGCTCTCAGCTGCTGTTTGCAGCAAGAGAAAGGTTTCCTCCCCCACCAGGGCTGTGATCAAACACTGCTGAAGTCAACAAACCTTCGGATCACTCAGGAGAAAACTTCCTTTCTGGGGACGTTGAAACGATGAAAAACGCTCAGAAATCTTTTTGGTTTTTAGTAATTTCCTCTGGTTTATGATCAGTGCTTGAACTGCATTTGATGACTACACTGGCATGTCACCAGAACTTTTCCAGACTTTAAAACACCCTGAAAATACTCCCTAGTCATTATTTCCTAAGAGATCTGCCATTACAAAAATGCAATTTCCTGCCATAAATCCTCCACACGTGCTCTCACCTGGCTTCCTCCAGCACTGCTCCCATGACTTGGCGTTTCTCTTTGCATTTGATATCTTCATTTACATCTGTCCCACCAAAGATGATTCCAAAAGGAATTCTGCTACCTGCAAAGCAATGACTGCAATGAGGAGCTGGCCAACATGTCAAGGTAATGACTAGGAGTGAAAAAGTACATTGATAATACTGAACCACATATCTGAGCAAAAATCTTTGACAAGGAAACCTGGAGAAACTGGAATTTTTATTTTTTTGGCACTGGAACCCCCCCCCACAGTAACTGTGCACTTTCACAGGACATCAAACCAAATGGGAAACAATGTATGCTGATAAAGACAGAAAATGTACTATATATTTCACATTTATCTTTGAAAGTTAAGTGAGCTGTAAGATCAGGATTTATTAGCATTGCTAATTTCCTCATTACTAAATGAGAGAGCAACCAAAAAAGAATGAAAGACTAATTACCATTCTGGCTACTTGGAGAATTTCCTTGGCATTTGTTGATATGATACTCTAATATTTGCAGGTGAAGAGAATTAATGTGCACTATCAAAGCACCACTGTCTCTAATCTTCAAGAGACAGACTGCCTGTAATACCATATAAAATATGTATCACCTCTTTAATAAATAAAAAAAGCAAATAATTATTATGCCATCTATTACATTTATTGATCATGTAAACAAAATTATAGCAACAGCATTTGGGCATTGCCATGCAAGTTAAACTCCAATAAAATTTTACTCCAATAAACAGTTAAAATTCAACTTTATCTTTTGTTCCTCAGAAAAAAAAAAAAGAAAAAAAAATTAAAAAAAAAAATGGTTCTCAGACTTTCCATAAGCTTCTTCCAAAACAATTCAAGGTCTTCTCAAAAACCCAATCATCTCTATATTCCAACAAGTCTTATTTTGTATTTGTATTTTAGGTCCCTACTGAAATCAGAGCTCCTTTGGAACAAAGGAACCCAGGCACACCAGACATCATAATTCAGGCTTTCTGCAAACCCACCAGAACAAACTGGGGGGGCACCCCTAAAGTCTCCAAACCAACACAGCAGAACTCAGCCTGAGATCTGATGAAAGTATGAAATTAAGTGCCTTTATTCCAGCAAACAGATTTCTATAATACAAAGGTGGTCTCAAAAACAGATGCAGACTTGCAATTTCAGTGGTGACAGCGCCTGTAATTTTGAAAGCCAGTGCTTCTGGTGTATCATTAATGGCAGGCTAAAATTGTGCTCTACGTGGCTGCAGAGAATAGAAAATTTTATTATTTGTCTGATACCATCCTGTCTCCTATCGTTTAGCTGACAGGAACGACAGGAATGTTACTTCATCTCAAAAAACCCTGACTCATTTTTGAGCAGAAAAATCAAATTAGCCTCTCTGCTTTCTTCCATTTGACCCCAGCTCTGCTCAGCCAAGGCACTGTCCTCTGCAAGAGCACATTTGCTGAAAGGAGCCTAATGTTAATGTAATGCTCTTATCTCGATGCAGTTAAAGTACTTAATTACCAAAAGCACTCTGTGGTTTAAAAGTACATTTATTTAGTTCTCTCCTCTCTGTATCAGATCTCCCATTGAGAAAGATTTTGAGCATTTGTGAACGTTTGCTGAAGGGGAGAAACAGAATAAGGGTATTCTGGGTGGGTTTGTACATTTATAGCCATTTTTAACAGTTAGGATTCATTCTCTTCCCTTGCAGTACTTTTTTCAGAGGTATTTTTAGTGCACAGCAGAAAGAGGATTACCTTGCAGAAGTCTGCCTCCTTTATAAAGGTGAATGGCCAGAGCTGCATCAAACTTGTCTGTGGAAGTCAGGTTTGCTATTTCAGTTGGACTTTCATACATGAAAGCATCTTTAAGAACACAAATATGTCCTGCAGCATGTAGATGATTCCTTCATCATTGGGACAAACAGAAAAAGAACAAAAGAAGTTGCTATTAATGTTACAGGCACAGCAGTACATTAAATAAACTTAACCAAAACATTTTTCCTTAACAAACTTTGCTCTGACATTCAACTTGATGCCATTTTTGTTGAAGCAACCAGGAGCTATGTACAAGGCTGGGTTTTTCCTGGAAGATGTTTGTTACCTCCACCACTGTGAAGCCCCAGGCACTTCCAAGCAATGCAACACTCCATGGCCCAAGCCTTACCAACACAGCTTCTGAAAACCAGCAGAAATTAGGGCTGAGCAGGACCCTTCCTGACTGAGATTCAACTTGTTATGCTGAAACCCTCCTTTTGAAGTGAGGGTGTCAGACCCTGCTCTTGGAGAGTCTCAGACCCTTGTTCAGACCAAGTGAAGAAAGCACAGACATGTCCAGCTAGCCAATGCTACTAAAAATACAGAACATCAAAAATGAATACACCAAGAAAAAGAGAGTTGAACTGTGTTCCCTTTCTGTTTGGTTGTGGGCTTAATTGCTTCTTGTCTTAGCTCACCCATTTATAAACCAGGCAAAGGATAACTGAAGTACAAGCAAAAAAACTACACAGAAGTAATTACACAAATACCTTCACAGCCTGTATTACAAATCTCAGCTGCCAAAAACAAACAAAAAACCCAAATCCAACAACAAACCCCCCTTAGTGTCAGCTTACCCATTCATCTCTACATGCAATGGTTCCTCACATTAAAACATTGATGCAAAGACTGCCAAAGTCAAGAAACTGATTGATTACAGCCAGCTTTGCTCCTCTCACTGAAACCAGAGCCAGTTATCAATGTTCCCAAGAACATCAGCCAAAACACATATAGGGGAAAGTCTGTGTTTGGATAGAAACGAGCACACTGTGTCTGCCCACATGGAGTGTTTACATTTTCAGTATCATAAAAACACCACAAGAATGTTTGCTGCTTATTCCATATTGTTCCAGTTGATTTATTTCTCATCGTGTATTAATTGTTCTGGCATTAAAACCCTGCTAACTCCTCGGCTTCCCGGATAACGTCGCTTTCATTTCCTGATTATTTCATAGCCTCCCAAGAAATGTAATTTTCTGTCCTGCAGAAGTTTATCATTACTGCAGAAATTGGTGCTAAAAGTGCTGTAAAATGTCTGGAGGCCTTGGAAGGAAGGTATTAGCACTATATCAGAGAGAGCTCCATTGGCACAACATATGGTGCTGGATTTCTTCCTTATCCTAAAGAAACTCCTTTTAATTTTAATTCCGCTGTTCGAAACAAGAGCAATAAATTATAATAAATACTAATAAATAACAAAATACAGCCACATTTTGAGCTCCTTATTTACACTGTCAAGCCATTATTAACACCAGTTGCCCCATGAACTGGTTCCAAGTACCTGCCTTCCTCTGGAAAGAGATTCTCAATTTGTATCTAAATAATGATGCCCACATCTCCCAGCTGTGGAAAGCAAATCTCTCGGGCAAACACTCGGGATGCTCGTGCATGCATTCCATAATTTCACAGGTGCTCATTAAATAGTCTAAAAGGGTTTTTTTTCCCATCAGTGTTCCAATTACCATAAATCACTATCATGTACAAGCAATATGTTTGCATATTACAATTAATTTGAAAATAACTCTCTCAGGACATCGGGAATCAAGAAACTCATGCAGGAATTCCAATCAAAAGTGTCTTTTTTTTTAAATATACTAGGGATGACTGCTTTTCCTCCACAGTTTCCACAGCTCCAAGTCTCACAGGGGAATGACAGCTGTTCCTGCAGTAAATAGAGAGGGACTCCCTCAAGTGTTCCAAGGCTCACAAATTCTGATTATCTCTACTACTTCAAAATTATTTTTTTTACAGATTTTTTGCATGTAAAAAATTTGCACCTTTAGAAGGAAAAACTACCAAATATTCAACCAATAAGTCAAATTCCCAGATTTAAAGAGGCCTTCATCCCCTAAACATTCCATTGAGTTTGATATCATTAGTCACAGGCTTCAAATTATGCATATATGGAAATACACGTGTGTAGAAGCAGAGTTATTGGGTAGTATTTAAGCACTGAAATTTACTGTGATATTTCCATATTTTCTAAATGACTTTTCATCTTTATAACCAAAAAAAGCAGACTATGATTTTCACACATATGCTGTTACCAAGGAGCATGATTAGAGAGTTATTGCAGGAGATTTTTTCTGAAGACTGATCAGTCTGTGAAGTCACAGATGTCCCTGAATGAAGCCAAGACAGAGGAGACACATTATCCATATCTTTTCTCCTCCTGGCAACTGTGTATTCACATTATTTTGCTATTTCATAAACAAATACTTTCTGAATGAAAAATAAAAATTAACACAGCTCCTGCTGTCTGGGAATCAACACTGAAAACGCTAAATCTCAACGCTACATTTTCTCTCTATCACAATACAGGAGATAAGTTTCCAAGTGTCTTAACTAATAGTGATCGTTGCTTGGATCCAGAATTTGCCTTGCCACATTTTTCCCTTCTACTGAAACTCTCATGGAAGCCAATGCCACGACTTGGGGAGAACAATATTTCTAAAATGGAGCTGAGCTGTCAGTCCCCAGATTTTGGGTGTGTTCCTAGGCAGAAAGCATCAGGGAGAACTGCAGCCATTCAATAAATGTGAAAGAGCATTTTTTTAAAGTACATTATACTGGTCATTGCTTACACTGGGATATTTATACACACCTGAATATTGGACAAACTATTTCCCAGTCCCACTCATTTTAGCATTCAGGTAATGAATTTCTCTTTTGTTTGGTATAATTTTTATACTCTTTGGAAACCACAAAGCTTATAAGTGAAACTTCTAAGTGTGTTCTCTGGATCTATTCTGTGTGCAGAGAGATCCTGCTAAAAGGCACAACCCTTTTCTGGCACATTTTCACTTAGAGACTTCTATAGAAAAAACATTTTTCTCCAACACATCTATGAAATACCAAGTGATGTTTTACAATGTTTAATTTTTTATTCCCTACATTATTGATCACTACTTCTCACTTTTCCTGGCTAGCAGTCTTCCCTCCCTCAACATGAATCTGCAGTTCACAGGTTTTCATATAAGGAAACAGTTTTAGAGTTCCAAACACAGCCTGGCTGATGAGAAGGCACAGGGGTTAAAAGTGTGCTTACTTCTAAGGTATTATGGTTGTGAAACTTGCTCTGTTTTCTGTAATGTCTTCCTCTCAGAAACATTTATGTTCTAAATTTCAACTGACACTGATTTAATGGAATTACTTGCAGACAAAGAATGTTTGATTTCCAAAAAGTTCCTGGTAGGTGGATACACTGACACTTCTTGAATGGCACAAAATAGGCTTCATCCAAAAATATTAATTATCTCTTTCCTTCAGCTGTCTGTTCTGCACAGCAGCTGTGCACCAGCTACTGTTAAATGTATATGGCACAGTTCAGAGCTTGTTAAGTGAGCAGAGTCATTCCACTGCCTCTTATAAACTTGGCTAGACCTGAACACTCACAATTCCCACTGAAGCTCATCAAATTACAAGAGTTGAAACCCTTCTTGATCTTCTGTTTTCTTTGTAAACGATCTTATTTTTTCATACTTGTTGAAACAACATGCCCTTCATTTTAGTCTATCTCAAGCTTCTCCTTGAAACAACACAGACAAATTGTACTGCCATGAATGAAGCATGAATAAAATTCACTGTGAATAACAGAAATTAAAAATGTGAGCAGAGAAGGCGACCAACTCCTCTGTGTGTTCTGAAGTCAGTACCTGAGCTTGGGGATGAACAAAGAACTCTGCAAAGCTTAAACCTGTGTTAGAAACAGTTCCTGCAGTGCAGACCATCCTGGGGAGCAGCAGCACCCAGGGCAGGCCCTGGAAATGATGGCATCTCATGCAAAGGTGCAGGTGAGCACCCTCCCTGCAGGGTCCTGCCCTGGGAACGGCCACAGAGAGCCAGCAGGGATCTCCCACTCCTGAGCAAAGCCACACACAGAGGTACAGGAGCTCCCACACCTGTCATGGGCACCCTCCCTGCAGGTTCCTTCCCTGGGAACAGCCCTGCAGAGCCAGCAGGGATCCCCCAGCTCCTGAGCAAAGCCATGAGCACCCACAGAGTCAGCAGGGATCCCCCAGCACCTGAGCAAAGCCATGAGCACCCACAGAGCCAGCAGGGATCTCCCACTCCTGAGCAAAGCCATGAGCACCCACAGAGCCAGCAGGGATCCCCCAGCTCCTGAGCAAAGCCACACACCAAGGTGCAGGAGCTCCCACACCTGCCACAAGGAGAGGATTCCTGCCCTGGGATTGTAACGCTGGCACACAGGGTAAAACGGAATGTTGGGCTCAGAATTACTCCAATAAATGTCTAAGCTAAAAAACAATCGCCAAGAGGAATGATAAGCGTCATTGAATTTGTGTTTTTAATTCTCTCGCAGTTGATTACCTGGAGATTTACAGAATGGCTGTCTCAACTGGCCAGTTAATGAGAGCCAGAACACTTTCTCCCTCTCCAGAAAATGTTTACATATTGGCAAAATACTTAATCTAAATCTTTCTAATTAACCTATTAATTCCAGATTTCTATTCCTCCTTACTACCAAGTAATAAAAGATGAACAAAACATTTCAAGGGGCAGGGAAGATTAATTTCTTTTCTTTCTTGACACCCTCTTTGATCTCATTTCTAAGGCTGAACAATGGCAGCCTAAGCAAAGACTTTTGCCTACTGTTGTATTCTTTATTCACTGCTCATATTTTTTAAAGTGATTAAAGATTATGCACACCAATAGGAATAAAGCCCACAGCACATTCATTAGCCCACAGCACATCAACTTGTTTTAGCAAGTTGATTTTTAGCCAAATTAGATTCTGGTACCTTTGTCACCACTTACTTTAAACTCAGGAAATGAATATCTTATTTATGAAAAGATGATGCAGTTATTGGAAGAGCTGTAATATCATAAACAGAGTATACACTGTGATATTAAGCCATAAAATTAATCTATGCTGGCAAGTGTTCAACCTGGAGACAATGTCATTGTTTCATTTATATTTAACCAAAAGTTCAATATTAAAAAAAGAAATTGAACAAATAAATTTCTAAGTACATATGCAGCTACAACTGAAGCCAAATATTAATTGGAATATGTATTTTATGTGTATTAACATACATGGTACAAAGTTTACCACATGCAAATAACCTCAGGTGTGGCAGATTAGTGTTAAAAGTGACATGCCCAAGCCTTTGGTCATACATAGAGGTTTTGGGTTTTTTTAATGGCATAAAGTCTTAAGAAAACCAATATTGGATGGAAATATCTGCACAGGATGGTTTTAGTGATGACCTGACTAGCCCTTTCATTTCCTGACTTAATTGCTAGCTAATACTCCTCGCTTTTTCCCTGATGATAATTGTTTTCTTTCCCTGAAGGCTCTTTTACATCATTTCAATAAATAACATTTACAGCAGGTGATAAGATAGGAACTGAACACGACACAAGTTACTTCCTCTCAAACACTGTTTCTGTTAGAATCCTTTACCCAGTTTTATTGTGAGCGTGAAATTAAGTTTCTTTCACTATTTTCTTTCTGTTTGAAGGTCTCTGTGCATGAGGAAACAGAGGCCACTTTGAGTAAGGAATTCCTACACTTTGTGCAAGGTTCTGCTGGGGAGCAACAGGATGCTGCAGCGGGTGCTGTGCCCTGCCCAGGTCACTGGAGATGTGCTCACACAGCTGCAAATGACTGCATTGACGTGGTTGTGTTAAACCATCTGTCAGCTGAGCTGCTGCAGCTCACCCAATCCATGCCCTTTCATCCTAAAAATCCTTGTTATTTTAGGCCACCTTCACACGTCACAGCTGGAGCCACCAAAATTGCTGCTTGCCATGACTCAGGTAAAGGCACCTTGCTAAGGACTGTACCTCAGTGCAGTGTGCTCGCACATCACTATCCATCTCAGTGTAATTAAAAGACAGTTTGATATAATACGTGAACATTTGTTTTTCTGCCTTATTCAGGCTTATTCGAACTAGAAACAATGCAAAACCTGCTTTCCACTAGATTGGCTCTGAGTGGCTCCACAGTCTAAATGTTTGTCTGATTTTCCTCAAAGTGGAATTGGAAGAAGATAAATAAATATTTAATTTGTAAAAGCAGAGTAAATAACCTTATAGAGGAAAAATGAGCAGTGACATCCCCAAGAGTAACTAATTTTGTATTATCCAGTGAGAGCAAAGGGTAAGATATGAAAGGAAACGCAGAATGCCACAGAAACCACCACACAGGAACTCTGCTGATATGTACAGCCATAAAAATACATATGCATATATATAAATATAAGAATATACTTGTTTTGTCTCAAAATTTTAATAACAATTACTGTTTTAAAATACCAAAACCTTTGGCTTTCTCTGGTCTTTATGCTGCCCATGGTTTATACCTTCTATTCCTGGGTGTCAGACAGGACCAGCAGGTATGTTGTACCAGTAGCCCTGCAGAAGTCTAAGGCTGCTCTTGGTATGACACAAGCAGCGTGAAAACCTAATGTCTGAGGATGTTTCTATGCATAACATTACACATGAGATAACACACAGATCAAAGTCAGGGAAAACTGGCAATAGCAGAAGGCTATCCCAAGAGATTCATCCTAAGAAAAACAACTGAACTGTGGAAGACTTTTAGATAAGATGAAACCAAATCGTTATTCTGGGCCTCAAGAGCACAAAACCATTGGCAAATTGTTTCATTTTTATAGTGACTTATTTTTTTACAGCTCACATGCACAGTGAAGCCATCAGCAATGCTGTCAGCCACATCCTTTTCCCACGTCACAGACAAAGTTAAACGGGGACATCAGGAGCATCTCTGCGGTTCTGTCAGCCCGTGCGATTTCGCAGCGCTGCAGCCCCGTGTCCATGGTGCCCACGAGAGCCGCACGCTGAGCCCCGCAGCAAGGGCAGCCACTGGAGCGGCTCCGGCACAGCTGCTGCTGCGGGACGGCTCCGGCACGGACCCCGCTTTGGGAGCTGCCCCTGCCCTTCACACCGCCCTCCGTCCCACCCTGCCCAGCTCCCAGGGCGGCAGCCTCGGGAAACCACCGACCGCCACGGGCCGTGCCGGGCTGCGAGGGGCGGCGGGCGAGGGACCCGGGGCACCCGAGAGAGCCGCCCCTCCTCCGCCAGCCCAGCGCCCCGAGCGCAGCGCTCCGGGGAGCCCCCGGCTGCCGCTGCCGTGCACCGGGAGGGCAC
>VWZT01007953.1:462151-491897 GCA_013397055.1 Pachycephala philippinensis | reverse complement strand
GTCCAGGGCCGGCGGCGGGCTTGCGCCGCCGTGCTGCTGGCCGAGCTGCTGGAGCGGGTGGCCTTCTACGGCATCACCTCCAACCTGGTGCTGTTCCTCAACGGGCCGCCCTATGGCTGGGAGGGCGCCCAGGCCAGCCAGGCGCTGCTGCTCTTCATGGGCATCACCTACCTGGTGTCGCCGTTCGGGGGCTGGTTGGCCGACGCCCTGCTGGGCAAGTTCGGCACCATCCTGCTCAGCATGGCGCTGTACCTGCTGGGCATGCTGGCCTTCCCCGTCATCGCCGCGCCGCACACCCGCCAGGGCCTCTGCGGGGACATCCCCCTGTTCCCCGTGGAGAACTGCTCCTCGCCGGCGGCCAACGCCACCCTGGCGCCCTGCTCCCAGGTGGGAGCCACCCGCTACTGCGCCACCGCCACCTTCGTGGGACTGGTCCTCGTGGGGCTGGGCGTCGGCTCGGTCAAGGCCAACATCACCCCGTTCGGGGCAGACCAGGTCAAGTATTGTCTGGCAGCTGCTGCAGCGCTCGTGGGTGCCCCAGGGGTGGCAGAGGGGCTTGCCTTGGTGGGGTGCACAGTGCCCGACTGACTGACCTCTCTGTAGGTGTTCAGCCTTGGAGGGAATCAGATCGTCCAGCTCTGTTCCCTGTGTAATGCAGGTTGTTACGTTGTACCCTCTTTGATATAATTTTGGTGCCTGTGGGGTGTCAGATCTCTTGTGAGCTTTGGTCTCCTGGTTACCCTGCCTTCGCTGTGGTACCCGAGTTGGCTAAGCCATCACCATCTTGAGGACTTGGGTTGAATACTTAATGTCCATTAAGTGGACTGTTAATTATCCTCCCTTGTGAGTTTGTACCCAGTTAATCTGACCTCAGAGCTCATCAGATGGAGTACAGGATACACATTTTAGCTTTGACAAGGGTGACATGGGCCTTCTAAGGCAGTGTCGGAGGCCTTTACCATGCTGTGATAAACGAAGGCTACAGAACAAACAGGTTTTATGCTTTGGGTATTTGTGCACTGCATTGCCCTTGAGTGATATTTTTGTGCAGGCTAATGCTGCATCACATGATGGGTGGAAGCCGCTCTCAACGTGGAAACATCACCTGGGCTGTTCCCATAAGGACATGGCCTGTCCAATGACCTTATCCAGATCTGCTACAGTGATATCATCCATTGGGTCATCGCTGCAGAACCGAGTGGCTGTGCAGAAAATATTTCAGGGGCAATTTAGAGTTCAGTAGCAACTGTAATGCTCTGCTGCATGTACTTTTTTCACAGTCCTATGCTAAGGTGGTGTGCTGGCTGTGGATGCTGAAATGTAATTTCTGCTTTACAAATGGAGACTTTCAGTATGTTCAGGTACTGAGCAGCTTTTCCACCTAAACTGAAAATCCAGTTGCATGTCTGTTTACTGGCTCACTGAGTTCTGGTTAGTGCAGGTATCATAAATGCCATGAATTCTTTGTAAGAGGGAGGATCTACCACAGTATCATTGCCAAACATACCTCTGTTCTCTGTTGTGCAGTTGGTATTTGTCATTCTTTGGCATTTCATGTCTTCTAAATTCTGGAGTTCTGGGTGAAAGGCAGTATATAAATGTAAAACATTATTATAGCCCAGGATTGTGTGTCCCCAGTGCATTAGTTCTGTTTAAGCCAGCCTGAGCCCATCAAGTGAAATAGCTTTAATATGACTTTATCTTGTAAGGTGTTTTTCAAAACTGACTGCTTATCCCCAGCACACTTTATGAAAGTTAAATATGAGAGATAAATAATGGCAGGAACAGAGCAGAAGAAGAGCCATTGCCAATGGAAGTGTAGCTGTTGTAGCTGGATTTTGTAAAGGCTTTTCCCCCAGGATTTCAAGGAGAGCAGTTTTTGGCTGGGTGTGCAGATAATTCACAGTGATTTATGTAGGGTGAAGCAAAAGAAATACTCCTTTCTGGGCCATAATAATCACTGGAGCTCTGCCGAGGACTGAATTTTTCCCCTTCTCTCTTTTCCTGGCTTATCTCTTGTTAAATATATTACAGCATGCCACTTACCTTGGTGTGCAGTTTGGGGCCCTCTTGGGTGCCTTCTCCCTGCACAGGAATGCAGAAAACTGCTGGGGAGATGTGCGTATATCTGTATATCTATATCTGTATATCTGAGAATAGAGTCTGTGTCCCAGAGCCACATTCTTGGGAGGCCAGAGCAAAATGCAAACATGTTTTGGCTGGATGTGTGCTGATAAGGTTTGTCCTCTTTCTGCTAAGTGCCAAACAAAGGAAAGGATGAACTGTGTATCATGTACTTTAGTTGGCACAATCACCTTTCAGAATGTTAATTACGTTTCATTGCATATCTCTTAAAAATTACCATGTGGATTTCTCAGCTTTAATGTGTGTGAATTTGGGTGGAGAACTCTAATATAATGAGAGGGTTTTTTTATTCAGCAGAATCACTTCGTGGAAAATCAGAAACTGAATTGCAATACTTATTCTTTGAATTTGAAAGCTGTGGTTTCTAACTTTCTGTTAAATGCATGCTTTTAGAAGTGCTGTTAAAAGGACCCAGCAGAGTTAGTATCAAGTAACTTCCACCAGTCAGCTGAGCAAAAAAGGTTCCTGCAAAGTTGGGACAGAGCAGCTTTTCCCAGCTGTGTTTCTAAATGAGCTGTTCTTCTAGAAGCTGCAGACCGACCCATCCTGCTGCCCTAAATCCGAGCTGATGGTTCTCGGAATAGTGTTTCTAATCATGTGATCCTATAACCTGGCACTTTCCAGTTCCCCTTTCAAGTGCGAGTGTTCTGCTGTCACTTCCTGTTCCATGGAGCAGTTTGTGACTTTCTGTAGTTAGGAAACAATAGGACTGTTGGTCATTATTGTGAAAGCTGGTTCAGCTTCAACACTGGAGCCAGGATAGTAGCAGAGTCCTAATCTAGTATCAGCCGTAATCATTGTTCTAATTATAGCTGGGTGTCTTTCAGGGTCACAGCGATTAGAGGCGCCGGGTTTCACCCACCCCGTGGCTTCCCTCTGAACTGCCTTCATAGCCAATAAATCTATCAGGCCACGGCTTCCAGAGATCTTCCAGCTCTGCTAAAATTGTTCTTTTACAGTTGCTGTTGGAAATTGTTGCTGTAAAGATGGCTTTAGAGTGATTTTCAGCCTTTATTTATTTGTAGAGCTAAGATTTTCCAGCCTCTGGATAAGGATGGGGAACGACGTATGAAGATTTGAAAGTCCCTAACTGCAACTTATTTTGTTGTTGCTGCTCTTGAACTTCTTACGAGCTTGTGGACCTCGAAAGCTCTGCGGAGAACAGTTTGAAACAAGTTGTGGCTTTCACAAGGCCAGTAATAACAGATGGAAGAGGAAGCAGACTTTGTAGGTGGACTTGCCGAATTTTAGTATAGAAATTTGAAATTATGTAGCAGCTGAATAACACTGTGTAGCTCAGCTACCGAGCTCTCTCAGATATTGCAAAGAATAAGTGGTGTCTGCAGTGATGGACTAATCAGGATTCTGTAAATTTGACTGCACAGAACTCCTGTCATTGTACCTTCTTTTGTAGGTTAAGGACAAGGACAAGGTTCTGTGTTTCATCCTCGCTCTGTTGTGTGGTTGTTCAGAGTTGATTGCCGTGAGTTCGGGGGTGTTTGTTACATTTGTTGCTTGTGACTGACAGTTGATTGCAGGAACAAATAAAAACTGCTACGGTCAGGAACTTGTGAATGGTCTTGTTCCTTTCATGTGAGTCAAGTGGAAGGTCCCAGCTTTGGCTTGGTCATTACGTGAGACACTGGAACTCTGAAAGGCTGGGTTTAGGCAAGTGATGACAGAAATGAGATGTCACAGTGCAGTGGTGGGCACCAGACAGACACGAGCTGCAGCAAAAATAGCAAATCTTGTGGATAATGAGTCCTTTGAAACCAACCTGTGAGAGTAGGAAATTATCTTATGACAAAGCAAAGCATCTAAACACAGGAACTGTGGAAAAGCAACGATGTTTGTTTAGATTCCTGACTCTTTATGTAAAAATCAAAATAGTCTAATAGAATCTTAGTATTTGAGCTGCATAATGGCGTTTTCAAGCTGTACAAACTACTTTGGCTAGCACTTGGATCATCTCCTAAGAAAGACATTGTTGAAAAATCCAGGAGAGGGATAATTGAGCAAGTGATCATCTTTCTTCTGGGTCAGAACGAGGTGTGAGTATGAGCCTTAGGACAGCTGTGCTGTGGAAGCTGCTGTCAGTCACATATTTGTAAGGCATTTGCATCAGGGGTTGTAAATAACGATCCAGTTACTCTTCCTCCCATTCTTCCTTTTAGTTGTGCTTAAAATTCTGTTCTGATTGCAAGATGGGAACCTTGTACCCTGAGTTTAGGGGATTGCAGTGCAGTGACACAGCTGGTGTGTTCTGCTGAGAGTGGCTGCCCTGGACCTGTGCCATAGGGGTGCATCCTTTTCCTACTGCAGGTGGTGGTGGGATTTTAGGAATACAATGAAGCTGGTGGTGCTGGTAGCACGAGGAGAGTGAGGAGAGTGCTGCTATGCTTGAGCACAGATGAAATTGAGCGGAGGGAGTGATGGATTTTTCTTTCTGCTTGGGTGATTGAAAATAATGCAAGCATAAGGGGGAAAGGAGAGCTCCTGCAGTTATGTGGAAAAAACTTGTGGCTGATAAAAGTAAAATAACAAAACTATGACATGGTTTTCTTCTTGGTTCCTTACTAAAATGTAGTGTTTTACTTATGAAGATGTTTTGTGCTGTCACATAGCTCAGGTAACAGCCAGGACGGGAAACTTTTTAGTGATCTGCTGGAAACGTAATATTGCTGGTATTCTGGGCAGCCAGTGAGATGTTTGAAAAGAACTACAGAATTGCCTTTTAACTCCACTGTGTTTCCTGGTTTTGACAAGACATCTTCATAGTTCTTTGTCTTGAGAAGATATTCCAGCAGGTAGTTCAGTGGGATTTTTTTTCAGTTATTAATGTTTGTCAGTTAAATGCCATAGTGGCATTTCAGACGTGGCTGTGATGTGATTTTTAGTGCAAATACATACTTCAATAAAGAAGGAGAAAATGGATTCTTTGCACTGTAAGTCTGTTGTGTGTCTGTCCCTTGAGCACTGCCTTCCTTTTGGTCACTGTGTTACAAAAAGGACACTGGAGATGGTGAAGGAAGTTTCCAGGAAGGGCCACAGACACGGTCAGTAGTTTCCAGGTGAGGAATCATGAATCAGTGTAAATATTCTACCTCTGAAAAGGCAACAGAAAGGAAGATGTGCCAGTGGTTTGTGCCAGCAGTGGTCAGGGAGAGAGGCAGCAGTGGGGCAGGGATGGGATGGAGCTCAGCTGTCTCTGTTGTTTCCTGCAACAAGGGAAGAGGAGCGAGGCTCGGACAGGGCGGGTTCAAAGCAGGCAAGTGGAGGTGGTTCTTCCCACTGTGTAATTACCTGTGGAGCTCTTTGCCACGGGATATTATGGATTCTGAAAGCTGACCTGGGTTCAGAGGCAGGTTACACAAGTTTGTGGAGAGGAGAGCTGCTGCATTGATTAAGCAGAGAGAAGCTGTCCTTGGTTCAGGAAGTTTCTCAGGAGCTAATGGTCGGAGGCTGGGATAATGCTTGATAGAAGCCTCATGCTGTGCTTCCCTGTTCTTACCTGCATCAAAGTTGGCTTTCTTCTCCCAGCTTTCCTTTGTAGAGATGTCAGCGAGGTCATGTGTAAGAGGGAGCATGAGAAGTCATCTTCCATGCAGAAATAAGAGAACTGAGACTTTGTGATGAAGAAATGGAAACTTCATCAAACAGATTGCTAACGCTTTACACAAGCTGGAGCACTGTGTTCATGCAATTGTTTGCTAATATCCTGCTGCTCATTGGGGTTTAGAGGGAATTCCTAGATTGATACACTGCTGCAGTTGATGAAAGTTAGGAAATGAGTACCACGTTGAAGCTGGAGAGGGAGAATTTCTTGGGTTTAGTCTCCAGGAT
This sequence comes from Pachycephala philippinensis, assembly GCA_013397055.1. Lineage (NCBI taxonomy): Eukaryota > Metazoa > Chordata > Aves > Passeriformes > Pachycephala > Pachycephala philippinensis. Next base: position 485,909 of record VWZT01007953.1, on the reverse strand, counting down.
AGTATGTGACATTCTAACAGACATCCCTGAATGCCTTACAATGCTATTAACTGTGCACAGGAATAGGTACCTCAATGGGTTTGTGCACAACTGGGAAACCTGAAGGTGTTAATCAGAACTGACAGTGTTAAAAACTCATTTCAAGACACAGCTTGCTTTTCGTATTGCAAACTAAACATGGATCTTTTGAAGATCTGGCAAATGAGGAGGGGAAATTTGCAATTACAAATGAAAAACAACTGACTCAGCAAGGCTGGTGCATGGCACTGACTTGCTAGTGACTGTTAATGGCCCTTCAGTCATCAGCCACTGACAAATAAAGTACTATGGATTCTTCTACAGACTACTTGGTCTTTTTAATGTATTTCCAATTTTAATTTGCATAATTTCTCTTACATCACCTCTTATGAGTGATGCTGGGTTCCTGGGACTTAATTACAAAACGTGGGGTAACTTACAGTAGGCAATAATAGAGACGGATGGTGAAAACTGTACAGGATAGTTCTATAAACCAGGGATGTCTTTACTTTCACTGGAGAGACAATGAGAGCTTCAAGCAGAAAAATAACACTATGAACAGCACTGACTTAGAGGGATAAATATTTACTGGGGCCTTGTGATCCTCAGGCAACCCAAATTTAATTAATTTTTTTTTTTAAAGGTCAGAATGACAAGTCCTCAATTTGTGTTCTGATGAGAGGCATTAGGACTGTGTTAAAATTTAAATTTGTTGTTTAATTACGAAGTATTTATTTGAGGCTTAGAAAATGGAATAGTGATAACTATTATGTGTGAACAGTTAGAAGAAGCAATTGTGGCAATACGTGAACTTTTAGGTAGCTCAACTTTTTGTTACTAAAAAATAGTTACTTAAACTCCTGTGGACTATGGGATGTTAATCTGAGGGAGCTCTGTGTAGAGAAATGACCCAATGAGAGTCAGTGCAGTAGAAATAACAATGGCCTGTCTGGGGAAGCTGTGTCTCAGTAGTGTCTGGCCTTTTTATCCCTGTGCTGAGCTTCTGTAAGGTTACTGGCATAAAGCTGCAGCTCACTGAGGTGTCGTTCCATTAAATACCATGTGAAGCCCAAAACATTTAAATCATTTCAGTGTGGCTCTAAATCAAACCTGAACTCTTCAGTGCATTGTTTGAATTCTAATTCAAAGGTTCTAATGCTCTTTAGCCTTATTTTCTTCAGAAACGGAATGACTTGCTTTTAATCTTTTCCAGGTCAAAGACCGGGGTCCAGAAGCCACAAGAAGATTTTTTAATTGGTTTTATTGGAGCATTAATTTGGGAGCTATCCTCTCTCTGGGAGGCATCGCGTACATTCAGCAGAACGTGAGCTTTGTGATCGGATACAGCATCCCAACAGTCTGCATTGGGATTTCATTCATGGTTTTCTTATGTGGGCAGAGCTTCTTCATCACCAAACCTCCCGATGGTAGTGCCTTCACAGACATGTTCAAAATCCTCACCTATTCCTGTTGCTCCAAGAAGACCCAAGGGGAGCATTCAGCAAGCAGGTTTGTGATGAGCTCTTGTGTATGGCCTCAGTTCAGAGTCAGCCTGAACTGGAATTGTTAGTTCAGACTGGCTGCTGGTAACTCACACCAGAGACTGCAGGAGCATGTGCAGGTTTGCCCTGAGAACTGGAAAACTGGAGTCCTGGAGATACTTTCTGGGAGCTGAGGGATGGAAGAGAGGCACACTTTGAGGTCACAGGGTCTCCCTGCAGCCAGACCATGGTGTCAGCTGAGCTCTGTGTCCTGCCAGTTCAGAGTTTCTCAAAGTGCAATGTAACCTGACTGTGCTGCTTCTGAGCAGTAGTTAACTTTCTTCTCTGTTAGATATGTTTGTGGATGCCTTCTGGTTTGAAAAGCACTGTCATCTGCATTTAATGCTGTAAGTAGCTTGTTGGGGAGCCAAAACTTTTCCACTCTTGAGAGTTGCCCGTGGAACACTGGCGGTTGAATTTAATCCCTGGTAAGAGGTGTCAGGTGCCTCCTCTGCAGGGGGGTTTCATGTGTTCAGATTGCCAAATAATTCAGTGACTTCACAAGCAATATCACAACATACAGGTTATTCTAAGTTCTGCCAGTTATTTAGGGCTGGGTGTGTGGGGAGGATGGCAAATAAGGAAACCTCATAGCAGAAGGTTTCCTCTTGTGTTTCCACCTGCTGGGGATCCGTTCTGGCCCAGCTGTGTTGCTGGAACTTCCATGAGTGCCTTAGTTTGGAAATGCATTAGCTTTTTATAAGGAGGACAAGATTGCCAGTTATGTTTAACCAAACATTTCAAATCCTTTTCCAAAGTGAAGGCCAGGGAGTGCTGCACCAGCCTCGCAAGCAGAGCCTCTTTGAGATGGCCAAGCTGTCTCGGGGGGGCCCCTTCAGAGAAGATAAAGTAGAAGATGTAAAAGCTCTTGTCAAGATTATCCCTGTCTTTCTGGCTTTGATACCTTACTGGACAGTGTATTTTCAAGTGAGTAGTTCCAAATGCTTACAGTTATATTTTACATAATTTCTAATTTAACATTTGTGGGGGGTTCTCTCATAAATACAAAACTTACCTTGAAGCTGAGAGATGAAAAACAACTACTAAGAATACTCTCAAATAATATTTTGACTTAATAATAGAAAAAAAAAAATCATTGCAACTGTAGTTAAGAGTCACAGTTGTACAAAATCCCATATCTTAAATACTGTGCTGTGTTTCATCTTGCAGTTGTTTCCCATAGGTTAGGGTAAGTGGTCTTTACCTCATTTTAATTTTCTGGTTCTGTCTTACGGAGGTGATTCAGGCTATCAAAGACATTTTGGGCAAAAAAACTATGCAGAAATTGTTTTCAAAGACACACAAATGATTCTTTGTGTTTTTAGTAAAAATAACTATAAGGTTAAAAAAATCCTGTAATGTGCTAACCATAGTTCTTTTCAGTTTGCTGTGCTAGCACTTCACCTCTGGTATAATCTTTGTTAATTGTTACAAAATGAAATAATCTTGCTCTCAGCACTCCTTGTCCAAGTAACCTCAACTCCTGTTTCCTGATGCTAGATGCAGACAACATATGTATTACAAAGTCTCCATCTGAAAATTCCTGAGATATCGAATGACACCAACTCCATCCACACGGTAAGCTGAGCAACACAAGTGAAAAGTACATTTTCTTCTGTTGAAATGCAAATTAGATCAGAATTGTACAACAATTCCAGGAAGCTCAGGCAGTGCCTTTGGGGATCAGTGACCTCAGCCTTTGGGCATTCAGGAGCATGATGCACATCCCACATTCTGTCACACCAACAATTCCCTGGAGTTCACACCAGCCTGGTCTGGGTGTATTCAGGTAACTCCCACTGCTTTCATCAAGAATTTCTTTGTCCCTCAGTAGCAAAATCTGACGTTTGATGAAAGCTTATCAGTGTCCATGCCCTGAGTTTTCACACCAGGACAGAAGCATTCCTGCAAGCCCAGTAGGAATCCCCATCCTTAAGTGATACACTAGCATTTGGAATTTGAGACACATTTGTTACTTTATAGGAGCTAATCAATAATCACTTCAACTTCAGCATATTGAAAGAAGCTGTTCTGTATTTTTCAAGAAAAGGCTGGCATCATGTGATTGCAGAAATAGTACAGAGAAGTAAAACCAAAAAGTGTGAATATAAGCTATTAACAGATCTACTCTGTGTTATTCTGAACCATGTGACTGCCTTGTTACAGTACTGTCAGTTGGACCAGAGAAGTGGATTTTTTTTTTTCTTCAACAAGATGCACACAGGAGTTCACAGTCCCATTTTCAAACTGAATATTAAAAATAAAAATATTGTCAGTCTGAATGTTTATTGTGTAGAAAGGAACATGAAGCTTTGGTTATCAAACTGAGGTTTTTCACTGCCCTTCTGGGCATTAGAATTGTTTTCAAGTTGTAAGTAGAGCGTTATGTTTAATTAAATTAGTTCAAAAAATAATGGCTTTCCTTGTTTTTGCTGAAAAGACTTTAAAAGACCACTCTTGCTGTGTAGCCACTTTTCCTAACAAAAGTGTGGATTTAAAAGTTAGCTGCCTGATTGTAGTGTTTACTAAAGTCTGCAGAATTTGAGGCAAGGATGATGGAACAATGTCTTGATACTCCTAAGTAATGGTTTTCTATCTTACATAAGAGTGACTGGCTCCTTTCTCTGCAGTGCCTGTGTAGTTCTGGTTTTATTTTGGAATACTTTGTTATGATCTGGCAGCATTAAGAGCATAAAACAGACAAGTTAATGTGGGTTTTGCTATCTTCCTTATGTGCTCTACCTGAAGGATGCTGACCTGAAATCTCCTCTATGTAGAGACTTGAGGTAATTAGGAAAAGCAGCAGTAATGTAACATTTTACTGAGCAGTGTTGTGCCTTGTCAGGTCTAGCTTTTCCTTAAGCTTTTGTGGGCACCTCTGCCCAATACTAAAGAAGACATATTTCCTTTCAATATGAAAAGAATGAAATATGTGTCTGCCCTTTAATCTGCAGGCTCCTGATAGGGTAGAAAATGAAAAACATTAATTTTAAACCAAAAAAACCCAAACCCGAGTGATTGATTGGATGAATACAGCAGTGCCAGAGGCATTTGGTATTTCCCTTCTTTCTTATCAGATTCAGCAATGACAAAAAATCCCTACATCCTTGACTCTACACAAATGACTCTGTACAAACTGTGACACAGGTTACTGCTGCTGTGATATTTGAAGCACAGGAGAAGGGGAATGGCAGAGGGAGGGAAGCTGGCAGTTAGAGTGTTGCAAAGTTTCCAAATAAGCAAGAGTTTGATGAACTCAGCAGATTTCACCGTGCATTTTTCAAAGTGGGTGATGACTGCTAAGTAATGTACATAACCTCATGTATCAAACTGCTGGATATTTTTATGCAGCTGAACTAGATTGTGATGCCATTTTTAAATCAGTGAAATGGAGTTCTTGTCTGCAGTGAGAGCTGTGTGCCCACGCTGTGGCAGAGGCTGAGGGCTTGGGTTTCTGACAGACTCATAGGGGTTGAGGTTTGGAGCTCTTAGGGAATCTGCTTGTCTTTCTCTGCTACTGTGGCCACAGCTTTAGATTGCCACAGGCCCCTTGGGCATCCTGGATATTCTCAGAATCACAGGTTTGGGTCAGAAGGGAGCTCAGAGATCATCCAGTTCCAACCCCTGCCATGGGCAGGGACACTTCACTGGCCCAGGTTGCTCAGAGCCCCCTCCAGCCTGGCCTTGGGCACTGCCCGGGATGAGCAGTCCACAACCAGACATCTCTAGAGTACATTCAACTCTTCTACCCTGGAGCTCTCACACACAAACACTTCAGTATCTGAGCCTGAATCTGCCTCAGGAACACGTCAGGCAGTGCTTGTATTTTGGGTCAGAGTCAGTGTGATGCACAGTACTACAGTGTTCTATAGACAATTTAAAAAATCCACCCAAACCAGAACATTTTTATAAATCTACCTGCACTGGCTTCGTTTGTTAGCTCAGAACAGGTGCTAAATATTATTAAGCTTGGCAGAAATTGTCTTGTTCACACTGCCATGAATCTTACTGTGAATTAGTGAATCTTGCAGATGAGACAGGATAAATGTGTTACACCACCCTCTCTGTTCGTTTGACAAGTGTAATTTGATTTTAATTGAATTTTGCATTTACATTTGTAAGACTGTCTCTACTGTTCTGTGGCATATTTCTGATAGTTCTAAGCCTAACACAAGTTACACAGAACTTGCCTATTAAATACTTTTCATCACTGAAGTAGGTAAAAAGTTTAATTCTGTCAGCCTAGAAACTGAGCTAACAGATCTATGAGCAGCCAGCTTCAATGAAAACCTGAATAGCTGAATATTTTCCTCAGCTTTTAAACACTCTTATTTGACTTTTCACAATGTCTGTCAGTGCACTCTGGTTTATTTTGGATCGGTGTTCAATCAAAATCTGTTCTTGTAAAATAATAATAAAAGTCAACTCCTGAGTATGAAATTGCTAATTTGAGTCATCTCCCTGTTCAGTTTCCAGCAGCCTGGCTGACCATGTTTGATGCAGTGCTTATCCTGATCCTAATACCCTTAAAGGATAAACTGGTGGACCCCATTTTGAAGAGGAATGGCTTGCTGCCATCCTCGCTGAAGAGGATTGCAGTTGGGATGTTCTTTGTCATGTGCTCTGCCTTTGCTGCAGGTAAGAACAACTTTGAGATCTCCTGACACACTGAATTGTTCAGCTCATTGCAACATTGTGTGTTAAAAAGTTGTGTGAATATTTAATTTGGCATTATTCAGTTCTTTTCTCATGGGATAGTTGGAATATGACTTCATGGATGCACTGCCCTCAATAAAGGGGATCATATGCAAAAACTTACTGAACTGTTTTGAACGTTTGCAATAAAATTGGACAATTTTTCCTGCCTGAAGTAGACTTTGCACATACCCTTTAAAAATAAGTACGTTTCTTCATACATTCTGACTTCCAAGTATAAAAAAGGTGAAATTTTACCTAAAATCCTTTCCCCTGCTCTGAAATAATAAAGTTAGGTTATGGCTGAACAGGAGTTTCCTCCCACTTTGGGTTTTCTCCCCCCTATCTCTATGTTCCCTAATATTTGGGGATTAGTGTAGTGTAAAATAGCTCAGCTGTAGCATGAAAGGGAAGAGATGGCAACTCTGCTGGCCCCATAAATCAGCTGCTTTTGAGATGATTTAAGGTTGTTAAGCGCTGCTGATGTGGAACTGAGCATCTCTGAGCAGTGCTTCACAGAATCTATGGCCTTCACCAGCATCCCTGTAATGAACATATTGATAAAGCATTATGGCATTAAATAAATTCATTTCAGCACTTGGGATCCCCTATATTTTAGGGAGAGGGACACTTTACACAGCTATTAAGATTTCTTTCAATGAGAGAGAGGTAATTACTTTATTAGGCCAAGGTCACTTTGTGGGCAAGGAAAGTTCTTAAAGCAAAGTCATTTAAAGTTGAAGTAGGAGTGTTTCTCTTATTCCATGTTTCTTAGGACACTGCTGCTGCAGAAGAGGATGATGTAAAACAGTTAAATGTCAGCTCTTTAAATAGAACCTGTGGGCTCACATATGAGGGAATTCAAACCCAGCAGTATCTGTCTTTATTAGCAGAGGGGAAGAGCACATCGAGCTGTGATAGCTGAGTTGGGGAATGGATTCCTACAGCAAAATTCTTTACAATTTCAAATGCTTTTTTCAATTCACCTACAAATGTAACACATGATTTTGTTGGTTTGATCCTCCCCAACTCTTCCCCATTAGAAACTGAGAAGTGAATTCTTTGGGTGGTAATTTGCAATCTGTTTGGAAAGTTTAACCTTTTGGAGTAACTTAACATCTCTTCATCGTTACTGGAATTTAAGAGCTTCATTTGCAACAAATTGGGGGTTTAGGAAACTGTTTATTTCTAGCAAGGTGTTGGTTTATATGTTCCATTCAATTTTTATTTTCTCATTAAGTGATATTTTATAGCTGCCATATTTTAACATTCTTAAAATACACTATTACTTCCAACCACTGCTGCCTTAGAGAGGGATACTGATTAAAATCTTAAACATATGAAAATGTTAAGCACTTGCAATCATGGCAATATCTTAATGATCTGTTTGTGCCATATTTCCATTTTGACTTGATTATCTAACAGCCATTCATTGTGGACACTACTCAGGCTGCCTATTAGATTGTTTAGATTATTTAAAATATTTTATAAACTGTGTTAAAATACAACTGATCAGATTTAATGAACATCTGCTGTGCTTCATGCATCTTATGGTGAATTCTGAGCAGCAATGTTCAAGGTTATTCAACTGGAAAATCTACTTCATTTATAGAGTTTAAACCATTATAGCAAGAAGTTAAGATTGTTTTAACTGCTGAGAGTGTAAAATTAAATGTGAAACTTGTCTATTGGAATCTAAAAGGAAGAATCAATAGATTCCAGATTCTGAAGTACTTGGAAGATAAATTTATGGCAAAGTTTGGTACATTGTAGTTGTGCTTCTAGGTAGCTCAGTGCTTATTTTTTAAGGGTATAAACACATTAAGGATCACTTGATGTTTTGAGATGCAATAATTCTGTGTTGAGTGTAAATAAATGAAATTATGTCTGAGCTCTTAGGTGACTCTATTACTTTGTTTACATTTTAATTAAGTTCCACTCTAAAATGTTCGGCAGCTATATTAAAATGAAAACATGGAGAAATCCTGCTTTGTTTTAATTACAGCAGCTCCTCATAGTTCAGAGGGCACTTGGGTAGCTGAGGAGCTAAAGAAAGACACACAAAAATAAGATGGGTAAGTGGCCACCTAAAAAGAAGTGAGGAACATAAAGTGTGGTGGCTGACCTGAAACGAAGAAGTAATAACTTCAGAACAATCTTTGCCTCAAACCCAGAGGTTGTTAAGAAATTTGGCCCTGTCACTTAGCACAGAGGTGCTGATCTGGCTGGTCCCCTGAGGTTTTTGTGTCACAGATTTGGGAAGAAATGAGAGAACAGGTATCATTGTGCTTCAGGAGTGGTGTTTGTTTATAGGACAAGTGCTGTAAATGTGGCTCAGAATGGTTCAGCCAACTTACTAAATGTTGGGTGTCCGTGGCATGCTTTGGGTGGCTCTAGGAAAGAGGAAGCTCAAAGTGAGGAGGCAGATACAGTCACTTGTACATGGCATGAGATCCATGAAGCATCATATCTAAGCCCTGTACAGGTTTTTTTGTTACAGGAGGCATATTTTGTGCCCCAAGATGAGGTCAGGACTTGGCTCAGGAAGCAGAAAGAGCCCCAGACTCACAGCACTAAATGGGAGGCTGTGAGTGTAACCCATCCTGTAGGAAGCAGTGTCAGTGACTCAGTCCTGCTCCTCTAAATTCACCTTATTTCCAAGGATAAGAGAAGAGAGTTCTTTTATAGAGGTCTCTTTTGGGTGAAGCAGGGAATTTTATTAACTATTAGCTATTCTGTGTGTTTTATGTAACAGTGAGTCAATCGTTTAATCTGGGCAACTTCAACAAAGCCCTGCAGCATTATTTGCTGTTCACTTTCTACTCTAAACTGTTGTGCTGAGCAAGCTAAAAATGCTTATATTTCACACTATCATGTCTCTTTTTCATTCTATATGAAGTACTTTCTATGCAATGTATTGCTTGTAAATCAAGCCCTAATGAGCTCTTGGGTCTCTTCGGATGAAAAGTGTCATATAAATGTCATAATCATATTCATAGAGGGTTTTCATAGTTCTACAGGACTGGTGTAGCCATTTCCATAAGCAAAAGGGTTTCTAATTTATGAATACTATGGTGGCAGTTGAAATGGTTCAACACTGCAAAGTAGTAGTTTGTGAAAATGAGATTGTCTTTAAAAAAACCCCAACACAGCGTGTATGAGAGCTCTCAGCTGATCCATCCAGAAATGGGGTAAGTATTTGTATAATTATTCTTACTGAGTAAGAATATAATCACTAATTCTATGGCAGAACAGCTGTAGGTCTTGAAATAACAACAGCAAAAGTAGTCTGAAATGCTTTATGTATGGAAATAAATACATATTCCTATTGTATCTCTTGTAACTGCAATGCAGGGCTGAATCTTAATTTAATTCTTAATATGGAGAAACAATGTTTGCATCTTAGGTCAATCTCTTTTCCCTCCCCTTTCACACAGGAATTCTGGAAAGCAACAGACTGAAAATTGTAAAGGTTAAAACAATTAACCAGACAATTGGGAATGTTACATACCATGCTGCAGATCTGCCTATATGGTGGCAGATCCCTCAATATGTGCTGATTGGATTCAGTGAAATATTTGCAAGTATAGCAGGTAAGAGTCTTTGTGTGCTTTAAATCTGCTTTTGTGTCTGTCATAAGTGATGGAATCCCTGAAAATAAATACTTCTCAAATCATTACAAGTAAGCTCTGATGTTCCCAAATACATTTTTATACAATATTGCTCAATATAAGTGGCAGAGCTCAGCATTGTCTTGCACATTTCAAGGCTGGCTGTATAAGACTGTGCTTTCAAAATTGAATTTCAAGCAGAGGAACACTTTAAATATTTGTGTGGCATCCAGTTAGTGCTGGATATTTGCAAGCCCTAATGGAGAACAATATACTCTTTCAATATTGTATTTTAATGCAGTTTTGTGTCCTCTGAATCTTCCTCTGTGTTGGAAATACAATTTGTGCTTTGTGATTTTTTTTTTTGTCTTATAAACTGAGCTCACAGTTTAGAAAGTCAGTTAGTAAGTGGACACACCTTTCTGAGGGAAAAGGGAAGAAATAACCCACATTTAGAAAGACTTAATCAGTTTAAAACTTGAGTTTTTTCATCTCTGAAAGAAGTAAAGTTTTTGTGAATATTAACAATGGAGTAGCTATTTTTATACAGTTTTATCTATTTCTAGATCAATTTTTCTGTAGCTGTTTCAGTACTTCAACGTGACACTAAACAAACTGAAACACTGCTCAAATTTTGCCTGTCTTGAACAAATGCAAGAGATCTCAAAGTCCTTAACCCTGCCCTGTGTGATGCAGTGGACAGCTGTGTGCTCACACTGATTTTTAAGCTGAAAGTGAAGTGGGAGGAGAGGGTGAACAGGACTATAAAATGTGACTTTCTGGTGTTTGCTGTATGTGCAGGGCTCGTTAGCAGGAGAGCTCAGGCACTTCTCTGTGCTCACTGTGGCTTTCCTGACTCTGATTTGCTGGGGTCACCCAGGTGAAACGCTCCTGGGATCTCTCAGCACAGTGTTCACACCCGTGGTGTTTGTGGTGTTTGGGAGCAGTGCTCCGTTACCAGAACAGAAACCCTTCCCAGTGTGCAGGTGCTCTTCTGGCACCACTTGAGGAGAATTGTGGAGCTACTGATGCAATCCATCCAAACTCCTCCAGTGACTCCATGGAAAAACCATTTCATTTCTGCCTGGCTCTAGTTACTTATCAAAGTGTTGAAATTCTGTTTGCAAATACTGAACTTGGAGGATCATCCACTCAAACTGGGAGTACCTACAGCTCCTTTTCTTCGATTCCTCATGACAGAAGCTGCTGGTTTCATTTCCCCAGTGGGAGGTTGCTTTCATTCCTGGGCAATCTCAGCGGGTTAGGGAGGTTCTGTGACTCTGGGAGATGTTGCTGGCGGTGGCCCCAGCTGTCACATGGCCCATTTGTTCCCTCTGAGTGGAACAGAGAGCTTCTGCTCCATCAGGTTTCTGGTTACTCGTGTTCTGCTGTCATCACAGTCGTTAGGAAATAAAATAAGGTGCTTGGATTGCTTGGCAGGTGGAATAAAAGTGGGGTTTGGGGTTTTTTTCTGTCTACTCATTTGCTGTACATTTCGTTATGTGAGTATGGTACCTGTCACAAATGCTAACACACAAAATTCTGAAGATAAAGTCCTGCCTGATTTAGTTACTTATTAAAACTAAGGCTGTGTTTAGCATTTTTATCCAAAGAGTAAAATGAATTACTTGTAGTTAGTTTAGTGATTGTGCCACTTAAATCCTCATTTAGATAAACAGATGACTTACCAGAAACACACATGTTCATGGAAAATTAAATCAATTTCTTCCCTCTTACACAATCTCATTTTTCTGTCAGGTACTATTAATAGCTTATAAGAGTTTGCAAGGAAAAAATAGCAAACCTGTCTGCAGGTTGTGGAAAGGTCAACGACTTGAAGCATTCTCAGTTTGTTGAACTCCAAGCTGAGAGGACTTCAGTGGAGTTCTTTGTGAGAAGTCAAGTCTTTAAGGCTTACACAATTCTTGTGTGAACACTCTGCTCTTCTGCACTGCTGGGGCTGTACCAACAGCATTAAAACTTCAAAAACTCTTGGTCAACGTTTGGAAAAATGTACCAGAAATTCTATGCAGAGCTTAATTGCTTCGTGTAGTGCACTTTGATTTTTTTTACAAAGGCTCTTTCCTGCCTTCTGATTGTTATCTAAACATAATTCCTAATATTTTTAAGAAGGCCTCTCAAGACTCAGAGTATACTTTACCTTGATTAAAGGCATCTACTGAGCTATGAACTTCAGCTTCAAAATAAGCAAAGTGTTAATGGTTACAAAACCATATTTATGTGGAAATGTTTGTTGTGAGCAAAAAGGGACTAAATACCACAAGAGCTGAAACACAGGTTTGTTTTTTTTGTTTACTGTAAAACTAAGCATATTCTTATTAAGCCACATTAGTTACACTTGAGGTACCTTTAAAAAGATGACACACATTGCATTAATCTTTTGTATTATTCTGTCAATCCTCCTAAAGCACCCTTGTTTAACTGGGAATTGTAATCTCACATGACAACACCAGCGAGGGGCTTTAATTTCAGAAGTGCTTGTTTGCAGGAGCATGAAATCATTATCAATGGCTGCCAGCAGCCAAAGGAGCTGAAGAAAAGATTTGATATTCTTTATGCCAGATTAAATATTAGTGTTGCTGCAAAAGTTATTCAAATATAGAAATGTACCTTATTTTGTTGCAAAAAGTGCAGGGTTACACTCATTTTGGTTTTTGTTCTGAGTCTTAAGGTCTTTTTCCAGCTGGAACAGTCATATCCAGTCTATCTGTAAAATCAACAAGAAAAGAAATGGTCCTGATCCTTTCACGTGTTACACTTGAGCTTAACTTCTACACAATACACAGAAGCCTGGTGCCCAAGATGTGGCTGAGGCTCAGGAGCCCTGTGGCAGCTCTGGCAGCTCAACAAGGAGCTACAAACAAGCTGCTGGCCCTCAGACTGTCCTAAAGTGCAGCTCGACAGATAAACACTCCTTGAAAAATCTGAATTGTGTTGGGGGCAGAGCCTAGGAACTAAAGGCATTTTAAATTCTCAAAATAAACATCATTTTGCCAGCTCCCTGCCCGTTTGCACCTGTGTCTCTGTGTCTCTGTCTTCTTGTCTCTCTGTCCCTCTGTCTCTCTCTGCCTCTCTGTCTGTCTCTGTGCCTCTGTCCCTCTGCCTCTCTGTCTGTCTCTGTGCCTCTGTCCCTCTGTCTGTCTCGTGTCCCTCTGTCCCTCTCTCTCTCTCTCAGTCTCTGTCTCTCTTCTCTGGTTACGGTTTGAGTTTAGGGAAGCCGTGCAGCTGAGCAGGGTGAGGATGTTTCAGTTCCCTCCTGGCCCCACAGCAGGCTGCAGCTGGCCCATGCTGCCCCGTTCTGCAGAGGAGGAGAGCAGCAGGGTGTTGGGTACCAGCGACTCCTCAGGTGGCAGAGGGGGCTCTTAGATCAGTGAGAGCACCCAGCTCTGATTCTCACAGGAACAAAGTTCCTCCCTCCCAGCAGCCACCCTGGCCTGCCTGCCTTCAAGTGTTAATCCTTTTCTTGAAAAGAAGTGCCACTGGATTTCTATTAAAGCCTCTCTGGAGCAGCACAAGTCAAACAGCAGTGGTGGTGTAAATAAACTGTGCCTTTATTATGCAAGACACAAGAGTTATGCCATTTTCAGCTCTGTAATGCTCTCCTCGCAAAGAAAAATGTTAGCTGTGGTAGCATTAATTCTCAGTATGAAGCAGACTGTTTTGAAACAAGCATTTCACCTGTCAGAAAAAGCTCTGCAAGGAATGTATTTGACTGTCTCTTGTGAATAATCCCATTTGATTTTTGACAGGAGTATTATTCTAAAAAGGAGAGTTAATCATGGGCATTAATCTTTGCGTGGCAGAGCCTAACCCAGTGTGTTCTCTTGGTACACAAATTCAGTAGCACAGATTTGCAGATGGATGGTCACTGGTACGTTTTTCTTGGGTTTATTGGTTGAAATTTGAGTAAAGACAAATCTTAATCAAGCCCTATATCTACAAATCTTAAAAATAATTGCTTGCTAGCAAGCAACGAACCCAGAGACTTCTAGATCAAAAGTAAATTAAATTAAAATAATTACTGCCTTTCCAGTTAATTTCTTTGTCTGCTCATTCAGAGACAGAGACACTGAGGCTGTGAGAAATAAATGTTCATGGCCAGTGCAAGAGTGACTTTCACTTGGTTCTCAGCAAGGAATGCCAGGTGCTTTGTCCTGCATGCACTGCACAACAGCAGGGAACAGGGACACAAGGGAGTGGGAAACATGGAATTACCAGGTTACAGTTAGCTTAATACATTCCTTTGAGGATCATTTTAGGCAGAAAAATTAATATGTTTTACACATGCAGTATAAATAAGATCAAAGTATGTGTCTCAAATGCTACCCATTTAATGTGTTATACATTGATGACCTTTAAGAGGATTCATAAAGCAATTAGAAGGCCCTGGGAACTGCTAGGATTCACTACACACCTGTAACTTCTAGAACACTTCTAGAACAATCTACTCTCATTTCTTACATATTCCATATTCCAATAGCATTTTTTTTCATCTTTTAATACAGGTCTAGAATTTGCATATTCAGCTGCTCCCAAATCTATGCAGAGTGCTATTATGGGGCTGTTCTTTTTCTTTTCGGGGATTGGATCCTTTGTTGGCTCTGGATTGTTGGCACTGGTGTCTATTAAAGAAATTGGCTGGATGAGTAATCACACAGACTTTGGTAAGTGTATTTTTCAGTGTATTCATAGTAAAAGGCTTCCCTCAGAAGCACTTAAGCTTCAAGGACATGGCACTGTTGAGTCTTAACACAGTTATTATTTTCAAAATACTAATTTGTCTACTGCTTTGTTAGAGTTTGATTTTGCATCCAAGTACGAAATAACGTGACTGTGCAAAATGATTCACTGCCCTCCTGAAAGCATGGGGAACACCTCTGCAAGGCCTCAGTTCCTTGCTCAGCTGTTACTGCATTTCATCACCAGAAATTACAAATATTTTCATTTCAGTAAAAATATTTAAATTACGTGCAGCAGAAGAATGTATTTAGTATAAAGTACTGCAGTAGCTTTCTGTGGTTATGGGAAGTCAAATGTACCCATCTCTCTCCTAGTGATTATTCAGCTTCCTCATTTCAAGTGACTTCATCGAAATTACCATGAGTTAATTTTGCATTTCTGTCTGCTAGCTATTTATACTCCTAAAGTTCAACAAATCACCTGCTTCGAGTTGCCAGTGGAGGTTAAAAATAATCATTGGCACCAGTAGGTGGCACCTTGGGAATTTCAGAGAATCTCCCATCCTCAGTGGGCTAATTAGTTCAACCAGGAGGAGTGTGAACAGTTCTTAAAACGTCTGCTAGACCTGCTGTGTGTGCCTGGCTTAAAAGTGCAGCCTAAACTTTAAATCTGGTCCATGAGAATTTGCCATTTCAACTGGATTTGCATCTACCAAAAAGTAATGGTGCCTGATCCCTAAATATGCCCCAAGTTGGCATCTGTGGTTTGTAAGTTGTTCTTTAGAAACTGCACAAGATAACGAGCAGCCTGAACTTCATGGAAGTGTCCCCACCAAATGGAAATTTCATCCCACTGAGACTTCTTTTCCCCAGTCCATTTCAAAATGAGAAAAGCAGCCTTTCCTGCAGCTCCGTATCGAGGTAATTCAGCTGGTAAGGGCCCAACAGGAGGATAACAATTTCACACCAATTAATGAAGGTGCTTTTTCAGCCCCTTGCCTTTGTTCTCCGAAGCTGCCTGTGAGAACACACTGCCAGATAGTCTCTCTGTAGATATTTGGGCTGTGCTCAATCTATCCAGAGATGGCCAGAACTGGAAGGTGTTGCCTTTCCTGAGCCACTGCTCATCATTTTGAAGAGGCTGCTGAGCTCAGTGGCCTTTGGACCTGGCAGCACTGGGGCTTTGGACCTCTCTCAGTGCAGCTGAGTTCCCCAGCAGGTCCAGACCTGGCTCAGGGTGATCTGGGACTGCAGCACCCACAGCAGCTCTGCCTTAACCCTGTGTAGCTTTATAACTCAATTTTCATTTGGTGTGGCATTATTGAAAGTTACCAAATTCACATCTGAACTTTACCTGGGTTTTTGAGGGTAGGAATTGCAAGGAGGAGTCAGTGAATGAAGGATTTTAGCTGATATAAGCACATGCCCCAGGTTTCTGCTATTTCTGCCAGCTCATGACATCATTGGGGGTCACTGACTGCCTCCAAAATCTCCTGAGGAAGTTCCCTCTCTGCCAGCACTTCAGGGGTGGTTGCTGCCATGGAATTGACTTGTTTCTCCCACAAAAACTGAGATTTCATGGGTTTAATACCCTATCTCATAAAGGATAATTACTACTCTTTAAACACATCTGCTCTTGAAATGGAGATTCACATGTATATTGTATTTTAAATGTCAAGGAAAGCCTCAGTTTAATTTTATTGCATTTTATTATAAGTTCATTTAATTGAATCTTAAGTTGCAGTAATTAAAGTAATTTAATCTGAACGTTTATGGGCTTGCTGCAGGAACAGCTGGTTAGGGTCTATGTACACGTCACTGTTTCAGTCTCTGCAACCTATCTGATAATCATAATGGTCCAGTTGGCTGTGGTGTGCTGGAATTGAGCCACAATACATTGTTCTTGGAAGTACAGCAGGAGCTGTGCCTGCTTCCTGAGAGAGGAATAATGTTTTAGCAATGAGCTTTCTTCATTTAGCATTGTTTAATGTCCAGATCACTAATTTGTGACAACTTTGAGGGAGCATCAAAGGTGAATTGAACCACAAAGAAGTCACCTACGTTTTCATGAACGCTAAACTTTGTCCCAAAAAAAGGCTGAGAAACAATTGCAGTAATGGCTTTTTTATAGCTATGGAGTTGCCAACTTTCTCCTTTACAGCATTTATTTCTTAGTTTTTTATTTTCTTTTGACTTGGTCTAAGGCATTGGAGAACAAAGAAAACATTCCTTATCCTGGGCACATCTTCCTCAGCAGTGCCAGCATTTGCTCTGGATAATTAAAACTGAGCTGTGCTGTGGGATGGAAACGTGGTTTGCTTTGGTTTTGCAGAAAAGTCCTCACCACTTAAACTTGACGAGATTCACATTTTTATTTGTATCATCTTATTAATGTTTTTTTTTTCTTCCCAATTTTTTCTAGGTAATATTAATGGCTGCCAATTAAACTATTACTTCTTTTTGCTGGCTGCTATCCAAGGAGCAACCCTCTTGCTTTTCCTGATTGTGTCTGTGAAATACGAGCACCACAAGTCGAAGGTGAGCGAGGTGGCTGCCAACGGGAGGCTCTGAGCCCTGGCCCCAGCAGACTGTGCCAGCAGCACCAGGGAAGGGGCAGTGCCCCCAGGGGAGCTCTCCTGGTGCCCAGGGGGACTCTCCAGAGCTGGGCAGAGCTCTGTGCCCGCCCTGGGGGAGTGGGTAAGTGCCTTATGTCACGGGGCTGTTTCTTGCACTACGTCCTGGCAGAGGACAGAACCCTTGGAGTGAATTCCCTGCAGGCATTCGAGTTGCTCTTTGTTCATGGGAGATGTTTACTGAGCTCCTGAAGCTGGGACACTTGGAAGTGGAGTGGAAGGAGTCACATGGACTGCTCTGACCCAAAACTGAACTCTGCATCCACAGAAACTCTTGGGCAGTTCAAATCTGCCCTGAGGACAGGAAAGAACCCATTTGCCAGGAGCCTCAACCAGTGCTTACACCATGGATTTTCAGTGCTGAGACTCATTCTGGGGGGAGAAACAGGGACAAATTAAATTACAAATTAGCACAGATTCGAAAGGAATATCATTTTATAATTGACCTGTTCTGGCAGTGTTTCAAGGATTTAAGGCCAAACCTGCAGTCAGGAGTGTCCCATACTGAGGACTGAATCCTATATCCCAGCAGCTTGGCAGACAGCTGCTGCAGACTCTGCTGCACAATTAACACTCATTGGGACTGGAATTGCTTGGCTACAGCAATGTTTTTATTTTTGAGCCTGCATTAGATGTATTAGGACAACACCCACCCTTGGACAAGGCCCTGTTCAGTCTAACACTGTCACTCCCCTAAGGACTATTCCAAACCTTTGCAGGAAGCAAAGTGAGCTGGAATTGTGAGCAGATCAATGCACAATTAACATTTAGCAGCCTTTAGCCAGGTCCTTCAGTCTTGTCTTACTTTTAGTTAACACGCTCCAGGGTTTGGATCTTTCAGCAACACATTCCTCCAGCAGAGCAAATGGCTTTATGTTCAGCCTCTTGAATTTTAATGATTCTAACAACTGTACTTCAGATTGTGTGTGCAGACTGGTATGGAGGGTGCAAGGAATTATGCAGAAAGAAAATAAAACCTTTTTATTAATGTGTTGGATTTTTATAGTTTCCTTTGTCTGCAGTTCTGTTGTTTAAAATGTCCTTATTTTGTACATGGACATCTTTTTAATGAGTTTACAAAATAAAATGAACCTCCATGCTGTGACTTTTGACCCTTTGTTTCTAGGTGAATAAAATTATACTACAACTATTTTATTCTTTAGCTTTTATTCCCTGAAGACAGAGTGGATGGTGTTAGATTTCTGAATGTCCACGGGTCCCCTATTAATCCTGTCAGGTACAGCAGTGTGCAAGCTGACCTGTCCTTGCCCAGATAAATCAGTGAGGATGCTTCAGCTATTGCATTCCTTAGCATGATTTAAAACTGGAATAACTAAAGAATAATGTCTCCATGAGGAAAAGCTCATTTCCTTTTCTAACTCTGTTTTAGAGGCTCCGTGTGCTGTGTTTCTGGAGTATCCCATTTATAACCAGCTAAAAAAGCCAAATATTGAGATAGTGGAAGCTGCATTAGGGACACAACAGGGACCAAAGAAGTTTTCCCTTTTTTGGCTGCTGTTCCAAAAAAACCCCTGTGGTGTTTCACATCTGCATCACTGATTCCCAAAGCTCACACAGGCCCAGGACAGAGCTGGGTTGTGCCTCTTTGGTGGAGATTTGGCTTTCAGAAGTGTTCCTGGCTCTGAAGGACTGGCAGCACCTCCCAAAGGAGCACTGCTCCTGCTCACAGACTCCATCAGCTTTGGGGTCTAGGTGCTTACCCCTTTCTGACCAGTGAACTTAATTAAATGCAGTTTTCCCCCAAGTTCTTAACTTTTATCAACATAAAGTTCCCATCTGATAAGGGACAGTTAAATCTGAGTTAAATGAAAGGAGAATAATCTGAGCTCACCAGAGAAATCAGGTGTCTGACAGTGTGAGAGGCTGTGCAGGCAAACTTGAGTGAAATTATTATTTAGGGGAAAGGACAAGCTGGGTCAGCCTGCTGAGAGTTCGGGCAGAATCTGTCACCTGGTACAGGCACACCCTGAGTGCCAGCCTGGGTCTGTAGGACCGTGCTGGTTCTGCCACTCTGGAGAGGAGCTGAACGTGCAATCCCTTGTAGCCTTTAATTTTTATTTGGGATCACTTGGCTCAGCTCCAGGCACAAGTAATTATGGCCATTTATGAATATTAATCTGACACTCCTCATCAAAGGGACGAGGCCTTGTAGTGATTCAAAGGCTTTGCTGATTCTTCCTCCCCATCTCATCTTTCAGTGTTTCCACTCCAGTCACAGAAACAAGACCAATCAATTAACTTCATGACTGAGCACTGCAGCTCGTTAATGAAACACCTTGAAGTCTGAGAGTTTGAGTTTAGTTCCATTCTCTCCTCAGGTTGTTCAGTGCAATGGAAAGATCTGACAGGAGTTACCCTAATGGATGCTTTTAAACCTCTGTCTTTCCAGGTGCCTTAAATTCAAAGCACCTCCAGGGAGGGGATGCTCAGGGCTGGAGTCTTACACAGAAATAATTAAAATGTGGGAGAGGGTTCCCATTAATTGACTGCACATTCTAGAACTCTGTCAAACATTACAAGTCCAGAGATGCCGCAATTCCCGTTTCAACAGCCAAATCTCACCAGTTTAACCTTTCCAGCTTTCCCCTCTGCTGTCCTGCAGTGGCCCCCCTCACTGCAGGGATTAATCCCAGCTACAGCCCCAAACCCAGCCCGGGGCTGCCTGGGGAAAGCCTGGCACTGATGCTACCGCAGGCTGGCAAAAGTTTAATAATTTCAAAAATTATATCACACATGTGCACAATCCTCATCATTTCTAAATTCCAGCTCATCAAATTGATGAGCTTTAACGTGATGAAATTGTTCTGTGGGATACAAAACTGTCCTAATTCCAGTCCTTATGAAAGCGTGAAACGCTACAATAATTTAAAGTGGGCTTTTCAAAGCACTCTCGTGTTGCTGGAGCACTTCAAATATTTTTACAAGGCTGTCAAAGCAGAATATGGTCAAATAGCCTTTTGAAGTAAAAGCAGTAGACATCAAAACATGCTCCCCAGACTGAGAAAAACACTTCGAGTGTCCTGAAAAGTAAAAATTCCAGCTCATCTCCAGCTTGCAGCTTCCTGAAGCAGAAGTGTATTTGTGGATGGTGTTAAAAGCAAGGGATTTGTCCCCTGTGGATGGAAAAGCAGGGCTCAGGTCCTGTAAACATCCTCACTCAAAGAGCAGCTGGCTGCCAGTGCAGAGGTGTCTGCTCTCACCTATCCCAAAATCTGTAGCTTTATACAGGAGCACACAGCTGCAGTGCCAGCCTGGGCAGCAGCACAGCACCTCTGACACACCTCACCTGATCGCTCAGGACTGATTTGTGCTGGATCCAGCAGCCTGATGCCCGTGGTTTTTGGAGAAGATGGCTAATTTGGGGTACAAATTCATTTTGTTTGGTTTTGCAGATACGAGTAAGACTTGACAGGAGCTGCTTCCAATTAAATTTGTGCTACAGCACTACAGAATGTAGTAGGAAAATATGCCACGATAACATCCCCCTTCAATTTCCTCTTTAATTTTGGTACAATAGATGGATTTTCTCCTGCCTTCTGGAGAAGAGACTAATGCATCCCTGAAGTTAATAAAATGATATGGGGTCATTTTTATTGAAAGAAAGTTAAACATCTGCTGTGTCTATTGCAGTATATTAAACAATATTTTATTATTCTCACTTCCCTGACGTGATTCATGTCCCTGGCAGGCACAGAGCCCCATTGTTTGCTTTCCATATCCACGTAGCAATTTAAAATGTGCCTGTGAAATAAAATCTGGAGACAAAGAGCAGCTGCAGATACAAAGCAGTCGAGGGCAGGGGCACTGAGGGTCCCTACCCATCCTGGGTGTGCCCACCCTGCCCTCCCTGCTCCCCCTGTGCCCCTCAGTGCAGGGGGGCTGAGCTGATCCTCCTCCCTTGGAACTGCAGCAGTTTTGGTAACACATCCACTCTGGGGGAGCACAAGGGAGGCACACGCATATTTTGAGTCATTTTTCATCCCGTTCTGACAGACAGCATGAAGGAAAACCCCTTGAGTTCCCATTAACATCTCCTTCTCCCCCCCGGAGGTGCCAGCAGAGCCCCAGAGCCGGAGCAGCTGAGGGAAGGAGCTCGGGAGGGGCCAGAGCTGTGCCCAGCTCCAGTGACAGAGCAGGAACAGCCTGGCCCAGGCCTTGTCCAGCCCCAGATATTGCTCAGAGATGTTTGCCTCCAGCTGCCAGCAGTGAGGATAGATGTGTTTACAGAGAGCAGAGTGAGGAAATGCTGACAGCACAACTGAGCCGTCAGCTGCTGGCACGAGCTGGAGTTAAAACACACAGAGGGTTCAAATGGTGTCCCAAAATGCCCCTTTCTGTCCCACGGCTGCTTTTTCCTGCACAGAATCACCTGGCTGCTGTTGATGAACTGAAATAATGCAACAGCTGCCCAGGCCAGCACCTTGCTCCTGGGCAATCCCTGAGCTGCTGAGGTGGCAGCAGGGACATTGTCCCCAGCTCAGCCCCCAGCACGGGAGGAGAACTGCCCACCTCAGGGGAGAGGGACAGCAAGGAAAACCTCAGCTCCACACCTGACAGGGCTTTTTCAACGTCACAGAACGAGTCTGTGGCAATTATCTGTGCCTCAGCTCCCCCCATTTGTGTAATGAGTGCAACGATCCTGATTTATCTGACGAGCATTTTGAGGCTCTCTTTAATTCATTAATGTACTAATGCACCTTGAGAGTCTTTGTTTTAAGGGATTAAACCAAGAATTAGAACAGAATCAGTGTCAGATCCAAGACACCTTCATGGAAACTATAATCACAGGCTTAGGTAATTATTGTGTTTCTTTTCCAAGTGTGGCAAAATACAAGACAAATGAGTAATTAGCATAACCACCTGTGACATTCTTCTCACAATTAAAGCTTTTCCTTACCCCCGTTGGAAAGCAAAGGCTCACCACGGTCTGTTGCACCTCACTAGCCACAGAAACCTCTTGTCCCTTCTGTTCTCATCCCAAAGCAGAGCCCAGCACCCTGTAACTCTCTGCAGAGAGAGCCCAGAACCCTGGGACTCTGCAGAGTCACAGCTGTAAATGACACCACTCACGTTATGAGAGCACCCCCAGCTCCCTGCAAAAGCCAGCTCCTGGTTTGGAACTCCTCCTTTGGTGGGTTTGTGGCAGGATTTCTGTGACCCCCATGCTCTGAACCCTCTCATTCAAACCCCTGAGGGAGCAGCCCCTGCTTTAGGAGGCCACAAAGGATCAGCTGCCCCGAGAGCCTCCTGAGCTGCCCCTGGGCACTTCAATCCCTCTTTCCTTGCCTTCTCTCAGGGATGAGGAGGGGATCCAGCTTTTCCTTAAATGTCACAGTTACATTCCAGACCTGACTCCATCCCTCCCCATTCCATTTGCTGTCCCATTCCCAGGCCAAAGCTCTGCCCCTGCACCCCCTCAAGGAGCAGAGGCAGCCCCTGTTCCCAGCAGGGCTCTTCCCACACCTCATGAAACTCAACAAAAAATGGAGCAAGAGCCACTGCTATCAGTCCCCTGCCTGGATATTCGGGAGCATTTGGAGGAAACACACTCTCCCTCTCCCCAGCTGCTTCCACCTAAACCCTTCACTAACACCAGAGTGAAATTTTCCAGCTGGGAAATCAAACCTCATTTTCCCCCAGGGCAGCTCAGGTGATAACTGCTTAGCCACTAGCAAATTTTATTATACCAAGAGCTCTTCTCCTTTTGTTTTCCATCAAACTGATTTTGCAGCTCTGCTCTGTATCAGTCAGGGCATTTGCTTCTCTATTTCCTGCTTGTCAGGCACACAGGGCGTGAGGGCTGTGAAGTGCTGCTGTCACCTGCAGGGACATGGGCAAGGCAGGGATGCAGGCAGGGAGACAGGAAAATGCATGTCCCGAAATATTAAAAATCATCTGGGCTCCAGGTGTGCTTCCAGAGCTCCTGGTCAGCCAGAGGCAGCGAGGCATTAAATGGGAAAGCGATTTTATCGAGTGATATTGGAAAGGTTGCTCCCAAAAAAATAAAGGATGGAGACGATTGAGCTCCACCAGCCCAGCTCAGCCAATTCATCAGCTCCCACCATCCCAGGATTTTTATCTGAATCAACGTGGATAAGTAAAGAGATGTGGGAATGTTCCTCAAGCAGCTAAAACAAAGCCAAGGCTTCACCCACGCCTGCTGCACCCGCATCATTCACAGCCAGACGCTGCACTGGGACTCAGCCCACGAGGAAAAGCCTGGCAGGGATCCCTGTGCAGGGCTGCAGGGCACAGCATCCCCTTCTGCTCCCTGGAAACACTCCTGTCTGGGTCACTTCTCCCCCAGGAACAGGGACAGACCTGCAGAGGAGCTCTCTGAGGGGAAGAAATGGATGTAAACCTTCCACAGGGTCACCTGTGCCCTGCTGACGCAGGATCAGCTCTGCTCTGCCTTTCCTATCTCATCTCTACTTCCCTCCCCAGCTCTGCTTTCCCCCCAGCTCTGCTTCCCTCCCCAGCTCTGCTTTCCCCCCAGCTCTGCTTTCCTCCCCCAGCTCTGCTTCCCTCCCCAGCTCTGC
>VWZT01007953.1:441061-456995 GCA_013397055.1 Pachycephala philippinensis | reverse complement strand
TTTGCCAAAAAAAAAAAAAAAAACAAAAAAAACATTGCACGCAGCGACTTCTGGCTTGCAGGAAAAAAATGTTAAAATAATAACAACCCCATTTTCCTGCATCACAGACCCCTGTCGGGCATCGGGGGCTGCGCTGATTTCTGTGAACTCCCCGGCTCCAGGAGTGCACAAAGCATCGCCCGAGGGACGGGAGCTGGCAGAGAGCAGCCGGGACATGGGGCATGTCGCGATTTGGGGGCCGGGACATGGGGCATGTCGCGATTTGGGGGCCGGGACATGGGGCATGTCGCGATTTGGGGGCCGGGACATGTCCCACGGCAGCTCCCGGTGCCGGGACGTGTCGCATGCCATGCCTCGAGTGCCACCTCCTGGCTCCCAGCGCCGGCATCCCCGGCACATCCCAGCCCCGGGAGCGCCCCGAGTTTCCCTGCGCCGTGCCGGGTTAACCCTTCCATCCCCGAGACATCCCTGAGCATCCCTCCTCGGCTCCTCGGGCCCCCCATTAGCAGCCCGGGTTTAATCACCCCTGAGCTCTGCCTCTCCCCTCTGTGAGCTGCAGGAGGGTTTCTCCTGCCCAGGGCAGTGACGAGAGCCCCGGCCAGCGGCCCAGGACAGGCAGTGCCCGGCCCTGAAGGGCACCCGGGGGTTCTGCCAGGTGAGAGCCGATGCTCCAAGGACCAGCCCCGCGGCCACGGCTCTCCCCAGATGAGATTTCTGACTCAGAACTGAACTCAGAACTTGGCATCCTTGAGCCCGGGAACGCCAAGTTCCCGTTTGAACCGAAGGATTCAGGCACGTCTGAGTGAGACATCTCCCATCCTGAACAGCCCTGGCTCTCCTGGGGAGCTCAGCAGCATTCCCAATGAATCCCGAATCCCAGGGCTGGAGAGAGGCATCTCCCACAGCTCTGCACTCACAGGGAGCTGTGCGAGCCTTCGAGCTGCACTTTTAACCATTGCATCACCAATATCTGAAGGATATTCAGGAATTTCCAATTCCTGCGGATCAGCAATGCTGTCAGAAACTGAAATAATTTAATTTGTCCGATATGAATCCACAGGGTGCTGAGGGGAAGTTGGCAGCAAGATTTTCAGGCCTCTTTAGAACCCCAACTCCATCAAACCTTGCCCACCCACTTCTGTTTAACCACACCAGTGCTGGGTGCCACTGCCCCGGGGCAGTTCCTGCATCACCTGTGAATGAATTCCCACTTTCCAACAGGCTCTGTTTGAAATTCATTATCATTTTGGCTCCCTTATTTTGACATTCCTACTAAAGGGCCATAAATCTGTTCCTGAACCTGGGGTTCACTATGCCAGCTTAATGCCACAGAATTCCCTAGTCCATACAGGCCTTAAATGGACAAACTTGCAGACAGAATTCGAAGTTAATTTATTCTGAAAAGGAACACAACCTCTCTAATACTTCCAAAGCACAAGTTATGCCATTAGCTCTATCAGTTTCCTGGTCTAAGGCAAGGAACAAACGCTGTTAGAAAGACGCTTGATGAGAGAAGAGACAAATGGGCTAATTAGGTTAATATTCTTCCTTAAAGTGACTCCTCAGCATATGGAGATTTTTATGTCCATTACCTCAGCTAGAAGCTGACATCAAGCTTCCTGGCTGGGCTCCCCCTCCCTGTGCTCCCGCTGCTCAGAGCACTTCTGCAGGAACATGCTCCCTGCTAACCGAGCAGGTCTGGGGGATTGCAAAGGCCATTTATTAGTGCCTGTGCTGGGCCATGCATGGAGCCGCTGCCGAGGCAGATCTGCTTCCCACAGACACCCCAGACCTCTCCAAGGGGTGTCCCCACCCCAGACCCCCAGCCCAGGGTGGGCTCTGCCCACAGAACCCCTCGCTGCTGCAGAAGGCTCTGGCGTGCAGGGGTTTGGCACCAGTCCCCTGGAAGGGAACACAGCCTGGGGAATTCCCTTCTCACCCACCCAGGGCTCTAAGGAAACTGGGTCACTGCAGCCTCCCCAGTGCCCCCAGGGCGAGGTGCTGCAGGGGACAGAGCAGGGACAGAGGAACAACTCCCCCAGAGGCCGTGCATCTGCTGCAGGTGCTGATAATTCCAGGTAAAAAAAGCTTGGTGAGTCTGCAAAGTCCTCAAGCTGCCAGCCACCAACCCTGCTCATTGCCCTCATCCCCACCATGATCTTGCATTTTATTTTTGCAATATTAGGCTTTAAGATAAGACACAATGCCCTACAAAGCAGAGGAGATGTTCCTGGGGTACTTTTACAGAACACATAGAGCTCCTGCTGTGCTGATGGATGTGGGATGATGAACCTGGAGGCACCATGGAAAAAGTAAATGGCAGATCCCAAAACACAGGGGTGGAGCAGAAGAATGGGAAATGGTGCCTTGATTTGCCAAAGTGCTTCTGTTAAAGAGTATTAATCTTCCCAGACAATCCATGGGAAGGCCCTGTAGCAATATCATATTAAATTAATGGAGTCCCCTCATTACGGTAGGCTCAGCTCAGTTTTGTAAGATGTATGGTGTCATCACACCAAAGAGGAGTCCCTGGATAATTCTGCTCCTACAGCAACTGCTGCTAAATGACAGAGAAGTGACAATCCTCAGCAGTGTGGGTGCCCCTCTGCCTCACTTGGGGCTCTCCACTGGCCCTGCAGCTGCCCAGCAGCAGCCTCACAATGTACAACTCAGTTTGGGGACCAAAATCTTCCCCAGTGTCAGGAAATACCGAATTAGCAGCCCTTACCAACAGCACAGCCCATCACAGAGCTCCTCGGGGCTGGCACTGGTGCTCACAGGCTCTGGCACCTCGCGGGGGTGGGCAGATCTCACCCCCAAAGCAGGAAAGTTATCACCCCAAACCAGGAGAGACCACAGCAGTCAGGGCAATGACACACAGACTGCAGGGAGCAAACTGAGAACACACCCCTACCCCTCCCACAACTGTCCTCTCACTCTCCTCTTCTGCAACAAAACCTGCCCACGCCTCCTCCCACCCCCTGTCCCCACCAACGCCAAGCATGAACTGGTACCAGCGGCTTCTCATCACTGAAATCTGCACTCTGGAGCAGCTGGATGGCAGCTCCAAACACCCAGCAGAGAAGGGAACACTCAGTGATTGAGCTGAGTCTGACGCAGCAGAACTGGAATCCTCAGCCAAGTGCCTCTGCCACCCAGAGACGTGGCAAAACTCCCCGAAACCTCCTGCCAGATCCCCCTCCTGCCAGATCCCCCTCCTGCCAGATCCCCCTCCTGCCTGCACGGGGAGCCAGACAGAAGTGCCCAGGTAATCACAGAGCTGCAATCTGCTCAAGAAGGGTTCTAGCCTGAACTGTGGCTTCCAGGAACTCAGCTGCTGCTCACATTATTCGAATTCAGGGGATTAAAGCTGTCCCTGGCAGCTCATGCTCCGAGGGGCTGGGGAGGAGCAGCTCCAGCAGCCAGAGGTGCCTCAGTGAATGCTGCAGCCACCACCCCCAATGGCCACAGAGCAAAGCAGCTTCCCAAAAACCTTCAGATCCAGACTCAAGGGGGAAAGAAGTTACCAGCTATCTCTGAACACAGCACTGCACCTCTAGAAATCTGCAGGATGGCCTGAGAGAGCACAGAGCAGCCCCTGCACAGCCCAGGGGACAGGCAGATGGTTAGTACGGAGTGTCTGCAATTAGCACGGGGTGTCTGCAATTAGCACGGGGTTCTTTGCAACTTGACAAGGCTCAGCTGAACATCAGACAGTCTCCAAGACGCTCCAGGCTGGCTTTGACACTGTTGCTTCACACAAAGAGCTTTAATTCTGAACATAAGCATAAAAAGAATGGGTCTGAGTTTGTCCAAAATAAGTAATCAAGAGGGAGAGTTATTGGGCAATTTGCATCATTATCTCTGTCTGCTGCTGCATCTCTGCTGACAGCTCGTTTTTGAGCACTGAAATGTGGTCTGGGAGCCTTTCAAAACAGAGCAATCCCCTTGCTGCTTGGTCTGGGAGCTCGGCAAGGGAAGAAGGAATAGAAGTGGAAGCACTGGGGGTCAGTGTCCTGTTTCCACCCCAGCACATCGGGTGCAGCACCACGAATTCACCATCTCCCTGCTCTCCCAAAGCGAGAGCCTTTTCCAGGTCACCTCTCAAATTTCATCAGTGTCAGAGGATTCCTAGAGCTGAGGGCAAGGGGAAGGGATATGGACTGCCCAGCCGCTCAGCCCTACAGCAGGATTCAGGATCCAGCTCTGCTGTGGGATGATCCATGGGGATGCTGCACTGGCAGGGCTCCCATGGATGTACCTCATTCCCTCAGCAGGGCCTCCCCTTGCCACAGGTAGGGCAGCACAAACACAGTTTCTCCTGCAGATTCCCAGATTTAGGACACTTACACCATAAAACTTCCCCTTCCCTCCAAATGGAACTCAGTAATAATAAAAAACACCAAAAGCAAACTCACTTTTTGCCCCGAGGTCCGTTCTGTCCCAGCACCAGGAGAGCTTCACTGACCTCCCCGTGCTCTCCTCGGACACAGCTGCCTCTCATCACAGCTGCCTCCCACCACCCTCATCACAGCTCCCACCAATCCCGACCTCCACCTGCCCTCCCCACCTGTGCGGGCTCCTGTTACCGCCTGTCTCCCCAGATTTCACTAATTACCCTAGTTACCCCTCCAGCAGGCAGCACCAGCTCTGCTCCAGCCCTGGGAAGGGAGTGTGCTCATCCAGCACTGTCTGCTCTGAGGACACAGGGCCACTCCTGCTCACATTTTTATCCTTTACGGCTGGAAGCCACCAAGCTTCTCAGATGAAAGGCTCTCCTCTAAGTGCAAATTATGATTAATGAATTTCTCTCTTGGCTCCCTGACAGGAGAATGCACCTTGCAGCGTGTTATCTGTGCAGCCACGCACCCTGGCAGCAGCAGATTCCCTCTCCTGGCCAGCGAGCCGTGGTGCCAGGAGGGGAGCTCCAGCAGCTCCCGTGCCCCATCCCAGTGCCTCTGCAACTGCACAGCCTCGCAAATGCAAATCCTGGCATGTGACCCAACGTGAATCTCTCAAATAAATGATATTTCACAGCCCAGTGGTCTCCTCCCTGCTGAGATGATCGTTTGTGGTGGCTCGCTCCGAACAGGGCTGTGACAGAATTTTTGGTCAGTGTGAGACAAACTGAAAAATTTCAGTATGGGCCTCTGACACCTCATGTTCTGTAGCTTCAGAATAATTAAATACAAAGGCAGGGCTCAGGTTTTTTCCCCTTTTTTTACCTCCCTCTGTTGTCTTTTCAAATCCAGCCCGTCCTCCTCCGCAAAGACCACACGATTTGGTCACTTTGCTCCCGTGCAGCCACCAGCACTGGGCTCCTGGAGGTGCCACCGCTCGAAGGTGCTGCACAGGAACACCCTCCTTAAAAATGCACTTGGGACTGGTGCAGTCTGTGCTACCACAGCCTGTTAGTTCTGCTCCAATACTGCATTTCTCTGTTTGCTCCAATACTGTATTTCTGTTTGCTCCAATACTGTATTTCTGTTTGCTCCAGTACTGTATTTCTCTTTGCTTCAATACTGTATTTCTCTGTTTGCTCCAGTACTGTATTTCTCTGCTCCAATACTGTATTTCTCTCTTTGCTCCAACACTGTATTTCCCTGTTTGCTCCAATACTGTATTTCTGTTTGTCTCAATACTGTATTTCTCTCTTTGCTCCAATACTGCATTTCTCTGTTTCCTCCAATACTGCATTTCTCTGTTTCCTCCAATACTGTATTTCTCTGTTTCCTCCAATACTGTATTTCTCTGTTTCCTCCAATACTGTATTTCCCGCTCCTCTGCTGTTGCCTGCTGCAGCTCCATGCTGTAAATGCCTTTTTCACCTCAGGGACACCTGTGTTTTCCCAGGAAGAGCCATGTAATTCAGTAGTGATGCCTGGGAGTTGCCCAGGCCAGGAGCAGTCCCGGAGCTGCTGGAAATGCTGGAGGCACGGGATGAACACGAGATGGATTGTGCCCCTGCCCTGAACTGTGCCCGCTGCTGCTGCTGCCATCCATCACCATCCCCGCGTGCCAGGGAACGGGAACTGCTTCACCAGGAAGGGTCAGAGCAGGGAAACACTTCCATGCATCTCTATTCTCTCTCCAGAAAGCATTTAAATGGTGTTCCAGGGCAGTGGGTGCAGCTCTCCAGCACAGGAATGAGAGGAGCCCCTCCCCTGAGCAAAGGGAGGTGAGTTTGTCAAGCCGTGTAAAGCATTTTAATTACAATCCGTATAACATGTATAAATAAATATTACATTCTTTCAGTCTACAATGCATACTAGGCATACCTTGTTAAAACGTCCATCTATGTTACTGGGTGGCAGGATTGACTTTGTCCGAGTAAAAAAACCAAACTACAGAGTTTAGTAATTAAAAAAACCCCAAAACAACGAAATACATGGCAAAGACAGGACGATGCAAGTGCTTCTGGCTAACAGCCAGGACATAATACTGCTTTGCAAAGGCTGATGTACCACCTCCTTTAGTTATCAGAGGTTTGGGAGGACAGTGGTTTCCTCATTGAATAGATTTTGATCTGTGTCCTCCATGAATGTGAACTGGCACTGGGTCAACACAGCTCTGCCAGTTACACCACAAATTAAAACTCTATTTTGTATTTGCTTCCAATTTATTACTGGGTTGGTATTTGTTTATTCAAAACATCAGCTTTACAACCTCATCTAAAATTTTCAGTCTTAGCTGGTCCAATGGAAAAAAAAAAAAAAAAATTAAAAATCTATGAAATAGCTCCACATATTTCTTGACCTTGCTCCAGCAATATTTCCCTCTCTCCCAACAGAGTGTCCAGAGGCCAGCTCTCCCAGTACAAGGAAATAAAAGTTTGGGGGCAATCAATGTCTTTCTGTCCATTCTTCTTCTTGCTTTCAGAGCTTGATGAGAGCTGGTGACATTAGAATAAACAGAAAATTACAGCACAAAATTATGAATTCATGAACTTAGCAAAAAACCAAAATACCCAAAGAAACCAAACTCCAGGCTGTACATATTTGGCCTGTGATGGTCTCAGTTCCAGGTGCATTTAAGATGCACCAGTGGGGCACTCCCAGTGCTTGGTACTTCTAAAAGCTAACAAAAAACAGCACCTTCTTCCCTTGGTGAAACGCAGGAACTTTGGTTGTGGAAATTCAAAATGAGCAACTAAACAAACAATCCAAACCTGAAAGGAAAATGAAAATTCTTCCAAACAGAACGTATTTCTAGCTAGGGTGAAATGGAGGCTCAGGCTTTCAGAAGAGACACCACATGGAAATTATTAGTCAATACTTATCCCCTGAATTCTTTAAATGACAGGAGACTGTTTACAGCTGACTTAGAAACAGTGTTCTTGGCCCACTGTGAACTTACTGAATTTTAAATTTTCCTGTTTTCAAGATATTTAAAAGAAAAATACAAGAGGGAAAGTGATTCTGTTTCAATTTACAAGACAAATGGAAAAGTAAAAATGAAAATACCAGGTAATTTCTTCCTCCTTCACATGTAATGCCAAAGACACATCTTCACTTCAAATGAAGGAATAAAAAACAGCTTGAGTACCAATATAAAAAGTCTCCTTGTGGGTCATATGTCCATAACTGTGATGTTTTATTGGAACCAGAACAAGTTATTGTTTGCCTCTTGCTTATTCTTTTCATGCTCTTATATTCTCTCATTTTACAGATATTTTTGGTACTGTGAAATATTACCACCATTATTATTTGTATGACCCATAAAATGAAATTTTCACAACCTCATCTTGCCCAGTTCATCACATTGGTCATACCATTTCCTTGTTCCTTTCTGCTATTTATATTCCACTTCCTAAATCCATGAGTAGCAGAATAACCACTGGAAACAAAAACAAAACAAACCAAAAAAACAACAAAACAAAGTGAAAAACAAAAACAAACCACGGACAGTTTGGCAAATTTCTTTCCCTGATTATAAAAACTGCCTCATCATTTCTCCCGGCGATTCCTTCCCCTCCCCCTCGCCCGTCCCAATATATACTGTAGAACTGAAGGCATCAAGGTGTGGTTAAACCCCAAAAAAAAAACCCAGCGAGGAGCTACACTTTGTCTTTGAACTTCCCCATGTAGTTTCGTATCTCTTTGGAGTCCCCCAGGTCCATGTCCTGGCACACCCACTTAATGTCATCGTCATTGCTGCCGAGGATGGAGTTGACGGTGGGGCAGCCGTCGTCGGGGGGGATGGTGGTGAACGTGGTGAACTTCACCCGCTTCCTCTTGGACGTGGGCGAGTGCGAGGGCTCTGCCCTCTGCTCCTTGCCCGTTCTCCCCCCCGGGTCCGCGGCCCTGTGCCCCTGGCTCTGAGCGTTCTTCTGGGCGCTGCCGTTCAGCAGCTGGCTGCTCTCCTCACCGCCCGAGCCCCGGTCGATGATGGTCGTGTGCTCGTCCTGCTGAGGCGACGCGTCTGCCGTGTTCTCCAGCAGTTCCGCCTCGTTGCCCAGCCACACCCAGTCGTGGGAGTGGGTCATGGTGGTCTGTCCTTCCACCAGCACCTGCTTGTGGCGGTACCTGAGTGCAAATGTTGCACAGTTGATGAGGAACACGAGGATGGCCAGGCAGAAGACGCCCAGCAGAGCGTACATCCCGATCTCCAGGTCGCTGAGGCCCCGGGGTGTCTGCACCAGGTCGCTGTCCTCCACGCCAGCCCCGCCCTTGGGCAGCTCCACCTGGGCGGGGAAGTTGGTGAAGTCAATGGGGATGTTCTGCAGCTGGCTGTCGTCCGAGAGCTTGCCGCCGTCCAGCCGGCTGTTCTTGATGACTTTGTTCTTGAGGATGGATTTTGCCGTGGTGCTGACCTTCCTGAGGGGCCCCTCGTCCCTCTCGGCCGAGGAGCTGCCGTAGTAGCGCCCGTCCTGCCCGTGGCGCTCCGGCTCCTGCTTGTGGCGCCGCTCGCTGGCGTGGTTCTCGATCTCCTCCGCGTCGTAGTCGCCGCCCGCCTCCGCGTCCGCGTCGTTCTGCCCGAACTTCACCCTGATGCTGCCGCTGCCCACGGCCAGCACGCTCTTCCTCTTGGACTTCTGGCAGGCCTCGGAGATCATCATGTCCACCTTGACCAGCGCGCCCTGGCCCTCGCCCTCCGCCGCCACCACGGGCCACTTCAGGGCAGGGCTCTGGTGGACGGACACGACGGCTTCGTCCAGCGACACGGCCGACAGCGAGAAGTCCTTGGGGTCGTAAATGTCCAGCGGAGTGACGGAGCTGTCGCTGAACTGCACCCAGGTGCTGACCACAGCTTCCTGAAAGGAGAGGGACACGGTTAAAGACAGCGCCTTCGATAAATCGGCTCAACCCACCGCAGCTCATCAATCTCCCAGCTCTGACCGGCAGCTGGAGGAAATGGGAGACTGCTTAAAGTAAACCAAGCCTCGACTGATGGGGCAGAAAACTGCTCACATTTGTCACTAAAGGGTCCACTGTTATCCTCCCTGCAAATGTTTTGCAGAAGGACATATAAAATAATTGGTATGAGGTGTCTGTATTACTGAAGTGCCCATTAGCAGGCTGCAATTTTACAAGCTTTGTAAGGAAAGTCATTCCTGTCGTACAAAAGCCAAAAGAGGCAAATCAGGAAAATTACTAGAGGCGCTTGACAGGACACTTATTTTCCTCATGTTCCACATGCACAGGTGTCACGGGGAGCTGTCAAATTAAGGCATAAATATCTTAGCAGGAGTAAAGAGCCACCACAGTATCCTGGAAATGGCTGGAGCAGAAGATCCATTTGAAAGAAAAAGACTCAAAGAACAATTGCCATTTTGCTGGAGAAAGGTTTAAGTAAAACACACATTATCCTTGAGATAATTAAAAAGTCCACCAAATTTTTGTGTCAAGAAGAGGAGGACGGGGATTCTGGCATGATCTCCACAATAACAATACAAATGGCCTGGATTTAATTGATCTGTCTGTTCTCTGCAGGTAGCACTGTTAGAAGTCATCATCAGAAGCAAACATGAAGCCAGAGGTCAGCTCTTTGCCATGTGAAATCCCATCCAGATGATACAGATATTTACTTCTCCACATCTCAATAGCTTTCTTTGCAGGACATTTCTTTAATTTTTCATTTGTTCCATGCCTTGCCTGCTCAGCCAGCAGACGGCCAGGCAGATTGCCAGAGTGCAGCTTCCCACAGAAGTGAAGTTCTTTGCTTCCCACACTTAAACCACAAATGGCTCTAATAGCTTTACACTTGGGTACATCAGAACAACTGGACTGAAAAATCAGCACTGGGGAGAAAACATTGCCACCCTGTTAATGTCCACTCATAATACAAATTTACAACTTAATATGGTTTTCAATTGGCTGCAATTTGTTATGCTATGGTTATAAACAAAGAGAATTGCTACCCTTCTAGTTGAATTTAAAGCCTTTCAATGAAAACAGCAAGGGGCATTTAGCTGTGCAGAAGGTTGGGCCATACTGAATATTTGATTTCCAAAGCACTATCAGCAAGTACTTGAGGGACTGAAGGAAGAAAAATAAGTTGTGGCACAACAGGAAAGAAGGCAAAGTTCTTGGTGATTCAAATTTACTTCAAAGAGCTGAAACGGAGCCAGGGTAACTCAGAAGCTGGGAAGGGTGAGCTGCATAAGGAAATTAAAACATCTGATCTTTCATTAGAGAAACAACCCTGAAATGGCTGAACAGACAGAAACACAGAGCTGCAGGGCACAGCTTGAATTTCTATCACAGGAATCTATCGTAGAGCAACCCCGACCATAGGAAAACAAAGGGGATTTTTTTAATGGATATGTGCAGAGAGGAAAAGATTCACCTCCTCAGGCAATTCAACACCCTGCTGCCTTCCTTCTCCCTAAAACAAAGGTCAGCCTCGTGTGCCACTGGGGAACATCCCCTGACTTTCCATCAGCCTGTGCAAGGGAAAACACCAGCACCACTTCCAGCACATCCCCCCTGCCTGCCAGTGGAGCTCTCCCTTGGAGAGCAGGGTGAGAAAAAGGGGCAGAATTTTGTACAGGTAGGGCTGGAAATGATGGCACCTGTGCCTCCTTCCCAGCTGGGAACATCCACAGCTCCACATCTCTACCAGATTCACTAAATCCTTTGTGCATTTGGACAAAGTTGCCAGCAACTTCAAAGCAACTTTTATTCTTTAGGCCATTGCTCTACTATTCTGCATTCCTGGTTTTATGAAGCAGAGACAGAGAAAAATGAGATGGCAGCCAGCTGAAATGTGCAGGCACACGTGTGATTTACTGTAGATAACAGAGGTGTGCACTGCCTTAGCCATTATTTTCTACCAGCACTGACGTGTTTTATTTCCAAGAGAACGTTTCTTCACAGGAAGAACCAGTTTTTTTCACAACACAACATTGTCATGCTCATCCTGTGGACAACATTAATTAAAAGGGGAAGAAAACAAATGAGAGAAACAGGGAGAGAATTTCAAATCCTGCCAAAATACATTGTATCAGCCCAAATATTCTATTTGGCAAGGGATCATCTCCTCTCATTCACATCGTTAAAGGAAAGCCAAAGGCAGGGGAAGGAAGTGAATTTCCCAAATGATTATAAATTCTGAAAAGCTAGAAAGAAAAGAAGAGAGAAAAAGGAAATGATTTAGTGCCATGTCCTTCAAGGAGCTGTTTCTGCAAATCCTGTGTACCACATCAATAAATCCCCCCCGAATCTCTGACAAGGTCCTCCAGTCACTCAGGAGATGAAGATAGATTGGAGCCTTCTCACCTGCAGAGCTGCTGCCCCTCGTCTCATGCCCTCACCACTGAGGTGACAAATGCTTGTGCTCTTTAATTATCAAGCATAAATAAAGAGTTTGAGGGATTATCTTGCTTTCCAGTCTTTCTTTCCCCCACTTTTCCTCTCTCTTCTCTTTGCACACGCACAGAGGTGCTCAGCTGCACTCCCAGAACCAATGACCCGCAGGGACACAGCAGTGCCAGTGCTGCCCACGGAGCAGGGTGATCTGCAGTGCTGATGTGATGGGAAATGAGTCACAGAATGTTCATTAGATCACGTTAATGACAGCAAAATCCAGTCCAGAGACGTAGAAACTTCCCACAACACTGTTGATTATCATCAGGCTTTCCTTAAGCACATAGGAAACTTTATCAAGACATATTTTGTCTAAATTTTCCCTTGTGCCTTTGCTGTTCTGCTCCCCCATTACAGGTGTAATTCCAGCTCCTGGTCTGTGGCAGTTCCACCACCTTTTCTGGCCTTCCATTACATTGTGGCTTACCAGTCCAAAGATACCATTTGATAAATCTTCTGGGATAAACTGGTGGCATTTTAGAGAATTCTGATGCTGAGAAACACAGACCAGGAGATTTCATTTTATTCCATGCTCAGAATAAAAGGCCTTGTAATGGTCTTCATTCACTATAGCACAAATAAAAGTATTTGTGAATAAGCCCTCAATTTCTGGGGTCAGCTGCAAGAGTCCTGCAGTGAGGCAGGACATCAGAGGAAAGAAATGGTTGGCTCTGCAGAAAACAAATACATCCCTCCCTCAAATAAAGGCAAAGGAGTACTGTTCTCAGCAGCTTCTATTAGACCAGCTCTGATTGTTCTGTTTGGGGACCTGAATGCTAGAATGGATTTCCCCAGCAATTTTATCACATGAAGTATCAAAGTATTACATGTGCATTTATTTTTAAGCCTGTGGCTTGTGTAGTAAAAATTGGGCTTGATCGTTATGATGTGGAAATGAAAGGCAGCCAAGACTCAGACCTTAATTCAAACCATGCATTCCCCCACTGTGTGTTTCTTTCTCTCCTTTTTGTCCAATCTGCTAATGTGACATTCCTTTCCAGTGGGAATTTGCTTGTATTTGCAAGGGAAGAATTCAGATTCTTATCTAACAATGCATCCCTTCTCCCTTTCCCATGCTGCTTAATTCCTCTGTCATTCCTGTGAGCCACTACACTGCTCTGTCAGTTTAAAGGAGATACAAATACAATTTAAGTGTAACTTACACTGCCAGGATGGGGTAATGAATCCACACCTTAAAATACTCCTGATATCTGTTATTTAACCATGAGATGTCAGTGAATTCTCAGAACTGGTTTGCACGAACCAGACCATCCAAAAGGACAGGGGAATGACCCCAGCTTGTCCTGACCAGGAGTGCTGGGCACTCTCCCCTCCATAGTGAGAGGAGACATTCCCAACAGGCCCTACACCTGGGAAACACAAGAACCTGGCTCTTAGAAAGCACCAACATTGCTCTTTTTCCCTGAGAAAACACCTGCAGTTTCCCAGCAGCACTGAGAGATACGTTCATGCACAGAGCTCTTTATTAAAGGCCTTTTTATTCTTTCTTCCCTGACTCATTTCAGTTCATCAGACCCCATGTAAACCCTACATTGGCAAAAAACCTGGGTGTGACTGTGAGTTTCCCTGCAGAGCCAGCTGAGCTCTGAGAGCCCTTAAAGCTCACTCAGATCAGAAGACACTTAAACACTGTAGGTTTTCTTTTGTTTACATTTTGGAGAAGCCTTTAAGCTGACAGTGTTGATTTAACAACCGTCAGCAAGCCAAATGGAACAGCTTCCCTACCTGAGCAGATGGCCACTAAAAATAGATTACTCACAGCTACAGCTTCCAAATTTTGAGAAGATACTTCATCTTTGATATTTAAAAGTTGGTCAACCTGTGTCTATTTTCAGGCACCTAAATCACTGATCCACTTTTCAGTGCCAATGAGCTCCCTATTGATTAAAAAATAATATATGGGCTCAGCATCCCTCAAGGTCACCCTGCCACAGCAGGTAATTAGTTGCCCAGCTATAGATAAAGGGATCTAACTTAAGGCATCCAAGGTAAAACAATAATGGCTTATCTGCTTTGTATTTATGGAGAAGCTGCCAGCTTTTCAGGCCCTGTGTTTTGGCTGCTTTGTGCTGCGTTTGCAGACAACGTGTGCTCTTTATAACCAAGGAACTGATCCCATAGTTTTGGTCACTGAGAGAAAGCCTCAGCACAAATTCTGAATTCAGTCCTGTGATACTAAAAGATCTGGACCAGCACAGCCCCAGTTCCCCAGGCACATTTGCTCATCTGGGCTGGAGTTTGGCTGCTGGCAGTGCTAGAGGGGAGCCAGGGAAAACAGCTGACCAAGAACACGACTCTTTTTTTCTGTGTGACCATGCTGACACATACCCAATCATTCCTGAGGGAAACAAAACCCTCAGCTGTCTTAATTTTGATTTTCAGTTGCATCAGTAAGGTTTGCAGGAGTTATTTGGGCCTTTTTATAAGCTAGCTTGAGAGGAAAGGCACTTAAATAATGAAGTCCTCACAATGTTCAAGTACGTGCTTAGTCCTGGGCTGTCTCCTTGGAAAAAACCCTCTTTCAAAAGGGCTTGATTTTCAGAAAACACAGCACTTGCCTTCAAAATTCCAGCTCAGTCAGGATCTCAGCTGATGCACTCCAAATCATGAGTCACTTCTTGCAAAATTTAGCCACCAACATTCCCACATTTGCATTAATTTTTCTAAGGGAAAGTGACTTAAATGCTATATCCTTCATTCAAACTGCAAACGAAAGGAAGAGATGTCTGTGACTCTGCAGCTCCCTCCTACGCCATTTCCTTCCATTTATTTCCCACTGTGAGATCTATTCCTGTCTTGTTTATTGGTGATGGAGATGCAAAGTCCCTGAAGCCTTTTCAACAGTCTACAGGCTGAGGGAGATTTAGGCTGGAGAACAAATGAGTGTCTCACAGCAGGGCAGAAAGTGAAATTAGCTCAGGTCTCTGGCCAGGGAAAGTGTCCCAGAAAGCAGGGGCTGTGCTCAGAGTGACCAGGAGGGGTCTGGACCTCAGGCACTCACAGATGCCCCAAGTGAGGAGCGATGCTCCCAGCAAAGCCTTCCACGGGGTCTTTAGCTAAAGAAAGGCTATTAAAAATGTAAATAGCATAAACTTCAGTGTAGCAAGAACTTTTACTGCAGATGAAGTCCATATTTGAAGGCAAGAAATGACAAGGGAATTCCAGAGCAGCTATAGGGAAAAGCAATTCACATGGACATGGACAACACCTGAAGTCTAAATTTTAAACTCGTTGTGAATTACCACCTGTACTTTACACTGGTGAAATCCTGCCCCATCCCAGAAGGCAAACCCAGTGAATTCAGAGTGTCCTTTACCTGCTTAGGAGTATGCAGCAGCTCTTGGGCAACAGTGGTAGCCACAATGGCCCTGCTGGTGGCTGCACTTGGCTGCAGGAAGAGCGAGAGCCCAGACACCAGCTGCACCCCCAGGTCTGTGATGGTCACTTTGTCATCCAGCACAGTCACTGTCTTCTCTGCCAGGATGGAGTCAGACAGAGGAGACAAAACCTTTGGGGAAACACAAAACAATCAACTCAGAAAAAGGCTGATCAATTATTATAACCTTTCTTAAGGTCAGCATCCCTGCTTGTCTCCAAAGCTTTACGCACAGAAATGCAGAGCACACAGGAAAGGGAGTCTGGTTTCATTAGCAGGGTCAGAAAAGCTGAGTGGAGGGGTTACAGCTGAGAACCATCCAGGACTGGCAGCTGTCCTATCCCGGGTGTGTTATTTGCATCATTTCACCATGAGAGTGGATTTAAAATTTCCTTCTCCTCTAACTCTGTGTTCCCATAAGGATGAGCTCATTAAACTTCCCAACTACTTCAAAGGGAGGTTAGCAGCCTAGGATTTGTCCTTCACTTCTTGGCTTGGAAACTCTTGTTCCTCTGTTTTGTTCTGTTTCTGATGGAACATCAAGCAGCAGAATATCCTTCTCTTTACTGAAACTAAGGGCCATGCTGCTCTGTTTGGGGAACTACAGATAGCCAGTTCATGCACATGCTGTCTCCTCCACCTGCCTCATGTCCACAGCCTAGATTAGCTCTATTTATTTTAGCTAGATTAGCTAAAATTATAGCTATAGTTATATAATATAAATATGAAT
>VWZT01007953.1:418195-441052 GCA_013397055.1 Pachycephala philippinensis | reverse complement strand
AATAGAAATAGAAATAGAAATAGAAATATCATTACGAATATCATTACAAATATAATTATAAATTATAAATATATATTATTTTAGCTAGATTAGCTCTCTTTACACACTGGCTTTAGTAAGGACTCACATCCATAACCCCACACCGAGGTTCTCTGGGGGAATGGCAGCGTGTGGCAGCCACAGACCCACCCCAGAACCCTGCCCAGAGCAGGTACCTGCATCGTGGTCATTCCCACTTCCCGTCCGATCAGGATCCTGCCCTCCTGCAGCTTGGCAATGTGAGGGTCCTCCAGCTTCATGAAGTCCCTGACGAGGTCGGTGATGTCGAACTGCCAGTCGGAGCCCAGCAGGTAGCTCAGCTGCCCCCAGGGCCCCGAGTCCTCGGCCACGAACTGGGTCAGCACCCTGACCATGGCGTGCTGGTACTGCAGGGTGCAGCCCCGGCCCCGGCGCTCGTCCTCATCCTCGTCATCGCTGTCCCTGGTGGGCCTTTGGCAGGAGAGAACCAAGCACAAAGAAATGTCTTCAAGAGCATCAGTGAAAATTAACATTGGGGTGCTAATGGAGAGTGCCCCTTAACCAGAGCCCTCCCTTCTGGTTGTTTGCACCATCAGTGACCCACGGCTGCCTCACGCGATGGAGGACCACACAACTGGGCTGTGCCACCTTTCCACCTGTGCTGCCATCTCCCAACAACAGCTCTGTCACTGGGCCTTACCACAGTTCCACACTGCGTTTTGTTGCCCAAGACACGTGCACAGAAGCAAAGGTCCCACAACTCCTAAAAGCTTTATTGTACCTGCAATGCCCAGTGCAAAGCTGGGGATTCCAGCACTGCTGCCCCTCAGGGGAAGACGCTGCACTTTGGGAGCATTCATTTGACAAATCACCCAAGAAATGCGGCAACTCACACCCACCTTTTGTTGGAAACCACTGGGACTCTCCAGCCTTTGATCTGGCTGAGCTCAGTGTCGGAAATGTCGATCTGAAGGGGCAGGCGTGGCACCCACACCGTGATCTGCAGCGGAGCGCTCAGGTACTGGTACGTGAAGTTCACCAGAGCGTTCACCTTGCCTTTCATCTCCTTGCCGTTGACAAAAACATAGTCACATCTGTCAGAAACCTGAGGGGAGGGAGGGAGAGAGGGAGGAGAAAAGGAGAAAAGGTGATCGCTGTGACAAAACGAGCTCCAAGCGTAACCCTGGCGGCTCAAACCCCAAAACAAACAGAAAAGGCTCCCTCCTCTCTCTGCGTGTTAACGATGGCCTCGTACAATGGGAGCAGCTGAACACAAAACCCTTCCCTGCCTCAGGAGGCACATTTCTGCTGGAGATGCCTGAAGACTGGGTACTATTTATGAGTTTGGGTACTATTCATGAATTTGGGTACTATTCACAAATTTGGGTACTATTTATGAATTTGGGTACTATTCATGAATTTGGGTACTATTCATGAATTTGGGTGCTATTTATGAAGCCTGCGGTTGATTTTCCGTCTGTGATGCAGCGAGCTATGAACCAATGGCTGTGCTGGGGAATTCCCAAGGAGCAAAGCTCCCTCCCAGCTTGGTCGAGAGGAACCCAGCAAACCCAAACTGGTCCCCACAGGGGCAAGCAGCCAATCCAAGCTCTGCCCTGAAGATGACCTTCACCAGGGGGTGATGCTGCTTTCAACACTGGCCCTGCAGTAGATTTCACCCACTGAAGAGTAACAGAAGTCTGCTCATTTCCCCTGCAATAAACATTATCTGTTTATAAATGTTTACATTTTGATTAAGGCTGTAAAGTATTTCTAAACACTACAGTAGATTTATCATTAATATGTAAATGCTGTCCTGAAATATAAGCAAGCATTATCATAGCCGTGTAAGAGTTATATCAGTAATCACTTCTTTAATCAGTGTTGTAATTTACAGACCATTGAGTTTTCTCATTTATTATGTTACTGAGTACCAGTGATAAAATCACTCCTGGATATATAAATCATTAAGAGAGATGCAGATAGTATGAAGTGACTCCATGTGATAAAGTCATTGTCATTTCTATTCCTAAAGGTGTCATAAATGTCTGGGGAAATCCTGTGGCACATTAATCATACATTAAGTGGTGAGCAATGGGAGCTGTTACATTACTAAATGAGCTGGTATGTCTGCAGAAATTAACAGCAAACCCAGCAGATCCCAACTCCTGCTCTTGCTCCCATCCTGTCACAATTCATATCTCATCACCCCTAACGAGCACCGGAAATGGTGGAAATGCATCTCCCCACCTGAACTCATATTTATATTATCATCTGCTCCCTTTTATCCATTCCCAATCCCATTTGATTCAAGTGAAGATTATCAGCTGGCAGTGCTGATGTCCCCAGACTGATCCAACAGATGGATGTCCTCTGTGACCACAGATGCAGGAGCTGAACTGCTCCCAGCTGGACACACACATCCCCTCTGGATCCTCTCTCGGGCTCAGGCACTGCTCATGCTCTGGTAAAATATTTGACGATGAGATTGCAAAAAGAAACTTCAGAGAACATAATACAAACATTTCTCTGCCTCATTCCCTCAGAGGGTTGTGCTCTGACAGCTCTGTTGACTGAAGCACTACCACGTGCTGCAATACCTGACCCATCCCTCTCTTCAGGCTTCTCCCTCAGACCATCTGAGGCTGGTTTAAAAGCCTGAAGGGGGCAGAAACGTCTTCATTTTAGCACTGTGAATGGCATGGCCTAATCTTCCATCTATTGACTCGAATGGCAATACAGAAACAGGTTTAGTTCACACCAGGCTGTTTCAGAATGACTGTTTGATCTAATCTGAAAGTACTGTGCAGCAGAGGTCACGAGGAACCCAATAATTTGTATAATAACCTATATAATACCAGGCAGTTATCCAGAACACACCCCTGGATGGGCTGCTTGTTCTTTCTATGGTGTCTGTGCATCAGCTCCACCCTGGGAGAGGAAATGTCCTGAAAATGTTTCTCATTGAACAACTCCCTGTGCAGGCAAGCAAGGGCTGCGTGTCAGGATTCCAGCCCTGAGCTCCTCCTGCCCAGGGAGGTGTTTCTGCCCAGAGCAGTGAGCACCCCTGGGACGCCCCAGGGACACTCAGCCCCTGTGTCTGAGCTGCTGATGTCCATCCCATGTCTGGGATACTCCACAAAGCAGCTTCAGATAAAGCTCTTGGCTCTTCAGCCCCATCTTCCTTTGAGCAGAAGTGTTTGGGAGGCTTGTCAGCAAAATCTAACTGAACTCTGCTTGGAGCAGCTGTCCTGAAGCTGGTTTCATCCCACCCATTTCTGTGGAGTTCAACCCAAATACAAAATGAACTTTCTGGTTTAGTTGTGCAAGTTGCTTATTTATGCACCATGCAAACCACTTGCACGTGCTGATAAAAGATTTCTGACAGCACACTCAGCTTCAGACTGCTCAGGTCTGCTCTAGATGTATGATTTTATATTGTCTAAAGCTCCATGTTGTCAGTCACTGAACAAATCTAACTGTTGGGGAAAGAAGAAGAATAACAATAGAAGCAAAACTGCAATTCCAAAATGGCTCTGGGCTGAGATCCAATCTCCATCTGTATTTGGAAAGCTGCTGTGAGCCTTCGTGGGTATGCCACAAACAAATGGCTGAACAAGTCCATCCAGCATCCCAAGGAGGTGGCTGAGCAGCCACCACAAAGCCTCTCAAACTGCTCCAGGTTGGTATTTATTGCGGGACATGCATCAGCAGCAGTGGCAGCTCTTTAGGAGCTGCATTGCCAAAAGCATTATTCCCTTCCCCAAGAACAAGCACTGCTGATGTCCCTACACGTGCTTTTCCTTGCTCCTGTACCTGTGATAAAGAGGCAGCACACAGAGAGGAAAGGAGGAGCACAGCTCGTGCTATGTTGTGTTCCTGTAATTCTGAATGCATTTTAGCTCTTTCCAGGTATCCATTCTGGAAGCATCATCGATTGCTGCTGACAGAGAAAGGCAACACTTCCCTGTTGCTGTCGCACTGAGGACAGGGAGAAAAAAAGACCCGGAGTTCAGGCTCGAGAATATAGAGAGAGCTTTGATAATAAAAGTAAGTTCTTTATATGTTAGTTGGTAAGAAGTGCATTAAGTGGCATAAGACAGTTGTTCCTCTGGCCATCCACTCCTTGGGGTGATTGGCCAAATTCTGAACCAGCCATTTCTAAATGTTTTCTAGCTAAAACCATAACAATCCTTGGCAAACAACTCGCAGGTGTAGAAGTTTACAAAACTGTAACATTGTTTTAAACAATTCACATGGGAAAGAGAGAGCTCTCACAAGATGCTGAGAGAGCTGGAGGATCTCTTCTGCTGATGCTTTCTAGTGTCCATACTTCCCAACTCGTGCTACACAGGAGAAAGTGTCTCTGCATCTCCTCACAAGGTGGGTGTGCTCTCTGTGGGTTAATGACATTCATCCTCATGAAATGTTTGGGCAAAGCCATTCCATATCTGCAGCTTCTGTGAGCAACACACCTCAGCCAAGCTCAGCCACAGCAGGAGAAAAATGAGAGCAAGTGGGTTTGCTTTCCTTGTCCTTCCCTCCCACGGTGTCACTTAAAAATAAACAAACAAGGTTTCTCAGCCTCAGAGAACAAATCCAGATGTACTGATTCTGCTGCAGTCTACAACAGCAGCGAGCCCCAGGTAGGATCTGATTTGTTAAGACTATTGTGTTACCCTCACAATAAAAGGGTACAGGTTGTGTGGTGCCACAACAGACCCAAGCTCAGGCTAACTCAGGTGGAAATAACAGCCCAGACAACTTGGTTCTGGAGTTACCAGTGCAGGCTTGGCAAAACTGCTCTGATCTGTTCTCCTGTGGGGTAAAACACGCTGGAAACACAGGGCTGGGAGGGACCACCAAA
Organism: Pachycephala philippinensis; assembly: GCA_013397055.1. Lineage (NCBI taxonomy): Eukaryota > Metazoa > Chordata > Aves > Passeriformes > Pachycephala > Pachycephala philippinensis. The sequence goes on along the minus strand of VWZT01007953.1, from coordinate 436,167 downwards.
GGCAACGTCACACGGAATCATGGAGGAAGGACAGAAAGCAGAGTAAAGAAAATGGGTCACATTAGAACTCAAAATATTTTTTTTTTAATTAAAAAGGTGTATTTGTTTAAGGGTTTTTGATAGATAAAAGTGCTTTTCTGTTTTTCTCCAGGCTTCTGCCAACACTTCTGGCAGGTCAGGGAACAATGGACAGTCTCTCAGCTGTGGGTCCTGCCCACTCCAGGTCAAGAAGTTTCCAAGAGAAGCTGGAAACTCTGTGAGCAGTGATGTGTCTCTCATCTCCTGTAGTATTTATGCTTTTACTATGAAAACATCTTCCCTCTGAAAGTGCTTTTTATCTCTGGCATCAGAAGAAGTGAGCAATGATGAAGGGAAAGCCTGCTTAGCCACCACCTTTAAGTGATTGGGTTTTTTCTTTTCTGCTTAGCAGATCAGCAAGAAGTTTTGCATTTTAAAGAGCTCTCTGATGCTATTTCAGCAGTTTCTTTCATTATTAAGCTGCATTCAGCTACTTTTCCCTTTTTTCTATTTTCCTAACTTCTTTCTCCAGATTAAAACTAAAATAAAGAAGCAGACAGCAAAAGACAGGGCTAAGCACAATTCCCTAGAGGCTTCTTCTTTGTCTTTTTCCTGGCATTATACTTTTGTGCCCCCTTGTAACAAAGGCCATTGCCTTTCCAGATGACTTGGACAGATTCTCTCTGCAACAAATCACATTTTATTGAGCTGACAGAGGAAACTGCTGCCTGGGAATCAAGGGAGAGTCACTCCTGAGTGGCTTCCTGTGGCACTGTGATCTGGGGAGTGAACCTCCCTCTCCACCTGGCCACCAGCAGAATGGCTGCAGGGAATTTTAAGGATGTTCCTGGTGCTGATGCCTGTCAGAAATGTAGAACCTCTGGGTCTTCCTTCACTTCCTCCTTTCAGATTTGAGGCTTTGATGCCACCATGACCCCTGTACTGCAGAAGTGCAAGAAGGGAGCAGGAGCTGCTCGGGGTCAGCAAAAAGGATTTGCCAAGGACACCCTGGACACCGCAGCCAGAAAGGGGCTGGTGGCACCTCTGCAGAATGTTGGCTTTGCTGGGTTCAATTCCACTACAGATGCCCGAGGAATCTTCCCTCAATTACTGGTGGAGTCAGGTAGTTTTAAAAAGACAAAATTTCACGTCAAACACAAACTAAGGCTGCCTTTCAAGGGATGGTGAACTCAGAGCAGTGTCTGCTGTGGTTCGTGTCTGTTGTAACCACGAGTGGAAAGAATGACAACTCTGAGACCTAAAAATAAATGAGTGGTTGCCTCTGTGAGCCTACTCTAGTCCAAGCTTGTTTATTCTCCCCGTGGTTTTCACCTCTGCAGGTACCAGCCCAGTCTCTGAAGGACAGCTCAGAAGGACAAAAAGAGAAGTTTTTAATGCAGCAATCCTGTCAGGTTTATGGAGACTGAAAAACTGTGAGGCACGAGTCCATTTTCTAGAAGTCTGTGTGGTTTCAGGACTGAGCAGAAATGAGGAGACACGGTGACAGTGGATGTCCTGCTCGCATTCATCAGGTTCAGAACCTTGCATTTTTGTGTGTAAACCCATTTACCCATTTCTGCCACACTAATGTAAATGTTGCTAAAATATTCAAAGGTTACATAAATGTTTAAATATTTATGACAGCATTTCATGAGCAGAGAGCTTCTTCCAGTGTCTCTTAAAGGAGTCTCAATTTCAGTGGAAAAAAAATTACAGGATAATCAGTAAAGAATAGTGGTGTTCAGCACTTCCCATCCATGAGACTCCTCGTGTTTAGCTCAGTGCCATCGCTCTGACACACCAGGAAGGCAGCTGGAGCTCATGGAGGTCAAGCTTTGGGAGCAGAAATCCAGTCCATTAAGGAACACAGAGCACCAGGATCACTCACTCACCACAGACCAACACATCATTTATAGGAAATATTAGACAGTGATAATCATCCCACAAGCTTTTTGGATAATTCTTTAGAATTCTGTAATATTCAGGTCCTTGCTGTAGAATCTCTCCTAAGATTTCCTTTTAACAACATCCTCTGTAGAAAGGGAATTATCCTCTATTAAATTCTACAGGTTTTGAAAGAGTGACTCCGTGTATCTCTCTAGCCTTGATTCCAATTAAACACCATGGTCTTATACACAAAGGAAATCCTCTGCTACATGAACATTAGACTTCATAAGAAGGATTTCAATGCCTGGCTGCATAATCCTGAATAATCAGTAACCTAGTGGAAAACTGAAGCTGTCTCAAGGCCCGTACTACTCATTTCTTCAAATTAAACTGTTTAAGTCTGATAAAAGTTAAAGCTTCAGACCTGAGCTCTTCCATGCTATTTACAGCTTCCTGACATTGTCAGGGCAGCCTTTAGAATGGAAACCTCCATTCCAGGAGCTGCTAATTGCTGCAGTGACTCGACTTGTCAGGCTCCCCCCTCTGATGCTGCTGAAGCTCAGAGTATTGGGTCTGACTTGGAAAGTGCAGCCAGGAGCTGCACACAGGCAAGCACAGCCCTGCAGGCTGGGAACAATGGGAAACTGTCATCTTCATACAGGAAAGGCTTGGCTTTTTCACATCACGTGCAAGAATAACCCCGAGAGCTCTTTTTACCTATGACCCACCAAAAGAATGAATCTGTTCCTTGGAATAACTGAGGAACAACGATTCCCATTCTGGGCCCAGGGAGAAGGGCAGGATTAACTTCATGAACTGGTTCAAGGCTCGTGCTGCCTCCCTCAGAATGAATCATCTGCAGCTCTCAGTGGGTAACAGTGGTGTGCTGGTGGTGCTCTGTGCTGGGGAACAGCTGCCACATCACACACGAGGATCCAGTCCCCAGGCAAGGTTCCCAGCAATCCCCATTAACAAGACAGGGATGGAGCCCCGAGGCTGGAGAGGAGAACTCTGTAACATCAGGGCCACGGGTCAGGTGCCATTTGGGCTCTCTGCATTTCCAGTGTCAGCAGCCAGATTAGCAAAACTGAGCGGAAACCCCCCAAAGCCAGAGAGCTTTTCTTAGGGAAAGGCTGTACATTACCTAATCTCATTACAGAGATTTCAGAGGCAGCTCTGCAGAGCAGCAGCAGTGCGTTTAACTCACTGAGTATCATTCACTGCGACAGAACTGAGAGAGTAAAAGGGGCACAAAATGCCAGCTGAGACTGGAGGGCATCTATTTGCTCCCAAATGACCAGCTTTTGAAGCTGAACTGTAGCTGTGCTGAGCCACGGGAGCTCTCTGCAGCTCACATTATCACAGAACCCAAAATCTCTCGTTTTGTGCACTCTCCAGTCAAGCAATTTCTGGAAATGGGGACAAACAGAGAGCTTGGCTCCTGCTCACTGGGGATATGCCAGCCCATATATGCAGCACGGCCCCAAATATCTCGCAGGATCCCAGGGTGAAATGACTTTTAATTCCATCTACACGGTCTGGGCAGTAGTTGTGCATTTGAGAACATCACAGAGCTTGTCCTTTCCTAACTCAGTGTGTGTCTGCAACACACAGATTCACAACGTGTAAATTACAACCAGGGGCAGAAAAGCAAAGCAGAAGCAAACCATCCTCTCCTCTGACTGCATCACTTAGAAAGGTCTGGAGCAAGCTGCTCCTCTTCCCATCACAGCTGGCATGAGACTGGTGCTGTCTCTCCCTTTTACTTTCCCAGCTTTGATCTTGCAGCTCTGGAGGTGATTTTGAAGCACTTTCTGAGGAACCTGAGGTACTGTTACTGCCTCTCTGATTTTTCCTCTGGGCTGTGCTGGTTCTCTGCACCAACACTCAGTGCAGGCAGGGAGCTGGAAGGCATGAGCTAACAGAGGGAAGTCTGCTAGGATATGGTTTAGAAAGTTTCTTCAGCTGCCCTTGAAATTTTTGCCTGTTATGTGATGGCAAGGTATTTACAACTTTTATTGCTGAATGCATCTCAGTCCATGCCAGTTTTGAGTCTCAGTTTCCACAGGGGCTGGCTGCTGGGGCAGTGGTGGTATTGTGCGCTGTGACACAGTTCCAGACAGAAAATTTAAAAAATAAATGAGTACAACTAGTACACAACTATTTATTTATCTCGTACAAAGACGTCCATCTGTGAGCTTCCTCCCTGGCAAACTGAGCTGTTCCTGCATTGCCCAGCATCCAGGCTGACCTTTAATCTGAGCAGACACACAAATGGGCAGCAGACACTTCAACAGGAGCTCGTGTCTCCTCAGTGATCATTAACTGCATTCCATAAACTGTTTCCACTACAAATGCCAGAATATCCGAGGTATTTATGAAACCTGAATGACAGTTTTGTCCAAGCCTGTCCCCTGATGTCAGCAGTGCCCACAGTAAAGTTACTGGTGTGTGTAAATGATGGCAGGATTGGGGCTCTGAGCAAGATCAGTGACCTTGGCAGGTGTCTGTGACTGCCCCACTCCTGCTCTCAGTGTGGATACCAGCAGTAATTCCAGACTTTTCCAGCTGTTAAGGTGGAGTCCAACCAGGAAACCCTCCAGCCTGATTTTCAGCCCTGTTCTCTCTGTTGCTTTCATTTGGGATTTTGTTTGAAGCTGCTGCACTAAGGAGGGACAGCTGTGGCACTGTCCTGGATTCCAGCTCCCAGCAGAAATTCCTGACATTCCTGCAGTGGCCTTACCTGCTGTTAATGTCATCCTCTGGTCACGATTCCCAGGGGAAGCAGAGCCCACTGCCCATCAGCAGCTGCTGGGGACATTCTGTGGCCAGATCTGTGTTTGTGCTCCCCCTGACCCCCCAGCAGCTGCACGTGTGGTGCAGTGTAACCCGGATCCATGCTGTGATCTGAATACACCTCAAAGCTGTTAATGCCACTAAAAATGAACAGAACCAATCCAGGAGGTCTGCAGAGTGCACACTGAGATGAGCCTCCAGTTTTTAATTCACCAATTATAAATACCAGCACTACAACAAGAACACAGTAAGATGTACAACACCCCCTCATGCAGCAACAGGGTAAAGGCTGGTTCAGGAATGATGAAATCCAAACCCAAAAATGTTTACAGCAGCTGCTGAAACACTCAGAGCACTGAAAATGCTTCAGTTCAGGTTGTTCTCATGGAAAACACCAAACTTAAGTTGATAAACATTATCAAGAGTGCTCAGACTGGAAATGTCACAAGGCACTGCAAGGCTCCTGAAGCCATTGAATTTCCACCTGAATTCCCAGCAGATGGAAAGGAGCCTGTGCATGCAGCTGCAATTACCATTAATGGATCCAGAGATATGGATTCTATTGGTAAATTCCAGCTTGGCGAAATAAAATTTGGCTTTTGCTTCCTTTTTAGTGCTGTCATAAATTTTGTGTCCACTTTTAAAAGGTTGGACCAGTGTGTGAAGGTCTGGAGCACTCAAAGGCATTTAAAGTTCATGAAATCAGCTGTAAATTTGGAAGTAAAGACTGGGAACTATGAGACAATAAAAAGAGTAAAAGGAGTAGCAGTCAGCACATTCAGACAGGACACAAACTGTGCCCTGAGCTGCCTTGGGACCACGATTATCACTGGGGAACCTGCTACCTGCTCTTTGCAGATAGACCTTAATTTCAGATTTCCACGGGGTTTTGTTACTGAGAACAGTGTAACTGCAGCCCAACTGAAGTAAAAATGAATATAAATAAGCTTTGAGCTGATGGCCAGTTGCTGGGCAGAAGCATCACCTCTAAGCTCTTTACATGAGCCACACAAAGGGACATTTATTTGATAATTAAATATTGCAGGCCAAGTGCAGACAGGCACTGAGCATCTTCAGCTTCTGGCCCCACTCTGTCAGGTTTGCCTGAATCCAAAGTTACCAGAAATTCCACACAATTAAAAGCAAACAAAAATACCTGCCTGAACCTCTAGATGATAATATGAGTAAGTATTAAATAGCTCTCAATACCTCTCATCAATATCTCCTTTTTTTCCCCTAAATTTAAAATAATCTACATGGCTTTAAAAGAACCATAAACTCATGCACACAGCCCTTGTACCATGGGCTTTGCCCAAAAGACATAATTTATGATGACTGGATTTTATTTTTAAGCAGAAAGGTTGCTCCCAACAAGGTCCCTACACCAGGATTTCGCAGAGGAAGATGGTATTTCTAAAGAATTGAACATAAAAGCTTGATGGGGAATTTCAAAATGAATTAAGGATGAAAGGCCTCTGTGCTCATTTGAAGCTTTCTGAGTGCTTTTTAAAATCTGAACCAATTGAAGATGTCAATTTGCCTTGAACCCCAAACCACTTCCCCATGCAAAGAACGAAATTTCCTGGAAACAAGAACATTCTAGATGGGAAAAAAACCAATTAAAAAAGCCTTTTTTTCCTTCATGATGAGAGGAGAAAACCTTTTTGTTCCAGGCATTTAACTGAGCTGTGTTTTTCAGGCAGCTGTGTGTTTTACAGCAGTTAGCTCTCGTGTCACAGCCACATCCCTGCAGAGGCCCAAACCCACGGAGACAGCTCCTCTCTCCATCTGAGCAATTCCAAATGCTCTGAAGAGAAGGAAATTGCACCTGGAAAACATCCCCAGCTGATTGCAATAAATGCTGTGTGCTAACCCCCAGGAATTTGTTCCACTCCAGAGTGCCCCAGCCAAGGGGGGCTCCTGGAAGCCACTCAGGGGTGTTCCCAAACATCATCCTAAGGAAACCTTTGGGTGCAGGGAAATGATTGCTGTGGAAAATAAGAGAAGAGCACAGCAGGGCCCCGAGTGCTAATCAAAGGTGCTCCAGGAAAACATTCCTGCCAAACAAATTGCTGGAGAGCTGCAACAGTTGGGGCTGTGCTGAGATTTCTGCAAGAACACACTCCTTTTTTGTAACGCTTGGGGATTTCATTTCTTCTTGATCAATATCCTCCAAAGCTAGAAAACCCAGAAGCTGTTTTTTCCAGAAGGATTTTTATCTGAGAAATAATTCTGCTGTCATTCTCTGTGCATCATCTGGTGATGCATCACGTACCATGTATTTTTTTTCCCCTAACCTGAGTCTTTCTCTGAGTGGAAGAACTTAATACTGGTCATTTTCACTGCTGGAAGGAAGAAATCCCTACGGGGATGGAATTATTTCATGAAATTCCGTAAGCTGTTTAAGCAAGATGGAATCACAATAGTCCTTTTCTGATCTTTAAAAAATTATTATTTGTGAACTCTATCTTGTATTTTTTCTTACTCAGGGGAGTGGTTTCCAACAAGGTTACAATCAGGATGATCCTAAACTAAATTTCAGCTTTTACTTCAATGTGTAGTCACATGACTGCCTCAGGAAAAACATTAACAGGAATTCTTAGAGATTAAAATCCCTGTAAAGCACCAAGCCGCAGCAAAACGGAGATATTTGGGTTGGCTTTGGAGGATCCACTGAAAACAGAAAGATTTCTGTAAANCATTAACAGGAATTCTTAGAGATTAAAATCCCTGTAAAGCACCAAGCTGCAGCAAAACGGAGATATTTGGGTTGGCTTTGGAGGATCCACTGAAAACAGAAACCTTTCTGTAACAGTCTTCTCCAATGGCTTCCTTAGCTCAAAATGTGACTATTTTTCCCACCTACATGGCCAGCTGTTGGATCCTGCAAATTCCCAGGAGTTTATTGCTTTCCATGACCCCACGAGCTGAGCTGATCGTGATGATGCTGTGGCATTGCTATTTCTACACTACACATCCACCAGAGAGGAGGGGAGAGCACCCTAAAGAGCCCTGAGGAGCAGCATCACAAAGCCCACGGAGTTACACACTGTAAAATCACATCATGGAATAAAAACCCTGTTCAAAAGAACTGCTCCAAACCCATGTCCCATGAGAAGTGCCCTGGGATTCCCAGAGAGCGCTGATTCCCTGCAGAACTGGGAATCCCTCTGGGCCTGTGCTGCCCAGAGCAGCTCTCAGGGCACTGGGAGCTCGAGCAGGATGACTTTGCACTGCTGGGGGATGCTCACCCAGCCCACCCCACCCAGGCAGCTGTGGAGGTGAGAGGCACAGCTGGAAAGGTGATGGGGAACATCTGGAGGAGCAGAGCTGCTCTGGCAGTGAATGGAATCTGTACACAGAGGACTCGAGGTGAAATTACTGAGGCACTTTAGAATTAGATAAGATAGAAATTAAACTCAGTGTGGTGGCTGTACAGTTGCACCTCGCTCTTCCCAAAAATCCCTCTCCTTATGCTTTTGGAGCAGAAGCACAATTAATTTGCAGGAGCTGATTCAGTGGCTATTCCCAGGCTATTTTCCTTTAGCGTATAAAACATCATACTATTAGCGTATAAAAATTACATTATATATTAGCGTATAAAACTCAGGAGCCACTCGGTGGCATGGACTTACTTTGATGACGTCCTCCCCGGAGGATCTGCACTCCACGGACTCGGAGATGTCTGTCACAGCACTGTTCTCCTCGATGGACACCACCTTGATGGGCACTGCCACAGTTCTCCCCGTGAGGATGGCCGTGTTCAGGATCTCCGTGTCCTGCACCCAACACAAAGCACAGCTCTGTTCAGAGGAGTTCCCAGAGGCCACAGATCTCAGCTCATCTCCAAATAGGCACAGCCTGGTACAAGGCAGTGAAGCCCCAGCTGTGTTTTACCTGCTAAATAACCCCAGTCAGTGCTGAGTGCTGGCAAACAGCACCATGGCTGCAGCTGAATTCAGCCACACACCACAGGTGTCTTCTGCTTTTGAGATTTGTGGGGTTATTCCCAATATTCACCTTCCAAAATGTTATTTCAGAGTTTTTACCAATTTTTTTTTTTTTGACAGGCAATGTTTGGGTAAGGATAAAAGAGCCTCCAAAGTACAAATGTTGCTCTATGAGTCAAAGCCCATTGCAAAGATGGGGCCTCTCTGTGAACTCTGTGTCTGGAACTGTTTCAAGATTATTTAATTTCCTCTGATATGGCCAGTGAAGCAATGTAAGGAATCCAGAAGGAGTTAGTGATGCTGTTAACTGCAGGGAAAATAACAGGGAAATGTGAAGTCTGAACTGGGGTTGTGGCACATAAAAGCCCTTCAATGCACCATCGACCAGGCTAACACTTGCAACTCCTCAACTATTGCAGCACCACTGTATTCCCAAGATTCCCATGCAGGAAGAACTTCAAAGTTTTCTCCAACTTTTCAGCTTTCAATATAAAGTGAATAAAATATTCAGCAAATTCCTCTGCACTGAAGTCATGAGGACTGCAGCCACTGATGTCAACAGCAGCAAAATGGGGCACTGATACTGTTGATACTGTTTGCAATTCAAGTTTAGTGAGTCTGAAATTTAGGTCAGACTTTCTTTTCATCTGGCAACTTGTTATTTCTCAGGTTCTCCTGCAGCTCTCGTAAGAAATCCCATCAAACTTGAAAGGAAATGCTAAAAAGGAGTGGTGACTGTTCTAGAAATGTAAGAACCCTAAATCATTCCTGTTGTATTTAAGAAAATAAACCCAACACATTAAACCAGAGCTAGATTTTTAAACAATATTATTGGAAAATGCAAGGCCATTCTCAGGAAATTTCAAAGTCTGAGGCCACCCCTGTACAAATTCTGCTGGGTACCAGCATTCAGCAAAGTGCTGCAGTGAATGTCTGGCTTTAGAAGTTCACTTCTGTCATCCAAACTTGACCATTTCATTCCAAAAATATTTATTTCCATGTACTGGCATTTTGGTAAGTCCAGAAAGAGATGCAAAGGAGCAGATCTCAGTATTTGTGGGGAAAAAAACAAACCCTCAGTACGAAACCCTTCTCTCTGCAAACTTCTAAAGCAACTGAATAACCCACAAGGGTTCACCAAAGCCAAGCTAAACACATTTTCCATTGTCCATCTGGCTACTGCAAGGGCTGTGTGTCCTCTAAAATTAATCTTCTGCCTCAATTCCTTATTTTTGTGTCTCTGAGTGTTAGACACTGAGAACTAAGGACCCCAGGGCAAAGGAGCAGCAAGGGAGTTTGTGGAAATACCACAATTTTTGACCTTTTCCAATAATAGGTCATTATTGGTGTACCTGAATCCTCAGTGGCTGTGACACACAGACATTATACCAAGGTCCAAAATCCTTTCAAATTTCCCAAGACCTTTCTGGAGGGAAGAAAGAAAATTTGGCTACTGGGACATGATGAGCAATTAGAAACCCCAATCTGCTGCCCTTTGCTAATGGTTTCATTACAGGAAGGAGAGTGCATATGAATGAATTTATTTTGATTAATTGCCTCAGAGATGCATTTGCCCCCAGAGCTGTAAAAGGTGTTGTTTGTCAGGACAAAGGGCTACTGAAATCCCTTCTCTGTAGCCCAACACGAACACCAGGAATTTCAAATTCACAATGAGCACAAAGGAGATGGAAAATATTGTCAATATTATCTTGTGGCTCCCATTACAGCATTGGGAGGGATTGGTGCCCACCCAGCTCCAGCTCTGAGCAGAAATGGAAACCTTTTGCCTTCACCTCCATAAAGCAGCCATAACTCACGGGTATTACACAGATTAGGAAATCCTGATGTAGGAGCAATTAATATATTACACACTGTACTAAAAGCAATTCTCAGCTCTGCCACTTCCCTTCCTCAGGCTCTAAGTGCCCTGTGATAGTTAAAACAAACCAGAAATAAAGACCAAGGAACAAAGCCTTGATTTTATTGTCTTTTTTGTTTAGAACTAAAATAGAAAAGCTTGTATCCTATATCCCTGTATATGGAACAGCCTCATGGCACAACTGCTGCCTGCTCTGTGTTCCCTTTTATTGCTGCAATAAAGCCAGAGGCAGTTTGGGGAGAATTGTGTCTGCACACACACAGACTGACAGAAAACCCTGAACAGCACAGGAGAGCACCCAGGAGCTGAACTGGAACAGATAAAAAGGAAAGGAGCTCACACAGACTCTGTCCATCTGTCTGTCTGTCTGTGTCTGTCTGTGTCTGTCTGTCTGTGAGCACCCTGAACGTGAGCCCAGACACAGGGCTTGGGGTCAGCACCCAAATTTGTTTCCCTGTGTTCTGCCCCCTCCTGCACACCCCTGATCACCACTGACCAGCACAAGCAGCATCCCATCTTCAAGGATTTGCCAAGGAACACCAGGAGAACAACTTCTCCAGCAGCACAGGAAACACAAGAGCCAGCAGAGGTGCTGGTGTCTGTGGCCCATTTTTAAATGCAATATACTGCCCCGACTGCAGGCTAGTTTGGGAGCACACAAACAAGATTACTGAGAAACTTTCAGAGAGGCTAAGAATTCATTTAAAACGAAGGCACTTTTCAAAATCACAGCATCTTGGCCATTTCCACATTCTTTAATTTTTAAAATCCCCGAAGAACTAATCTACTTTCTGTGCTGGCAGCAAGTAAAGTTTTAAAACCAAATTTATTTTGTGTGACAAAAAACCTGAAAGCATCTGATAGCGATGTTTGGACTTGTTCCCCAAGAAATTCAAAAACGAGGGAAGTAGAGTAAGTTGGAAAAACAGAAGGAAGATGAACTATAAGCATCAATATCCATGTCAGAAAGAAGTTTCTGTAAGTGACCTGCAAACTCTAAAAAAGCCAGGATTGGCACTTCCACAGTGGAGATGGAGAGCTACAGAGATAATCCTCATGGAAACAAGGGAGAGTGGAGCTCTGAGCTTTGGAAGCCTCCAACTGCCTTGGCAGCACAGTGCCCAAATCCCAGCACCATCTGACTCTGATATGGCAGAGGCAGAGTTGGCTTTCTCATCTGAAGAACATCCACAAACTCCCAGTTAGGATGGTTCTTTCCCGTTACCAGGGCATCCCTTCAATGAATACAACACATGAAGGAAATAATTACTATCTAAACGTATTTAATTAACCAATAGTATAATTAAAGAACAATTTTTCTTCTAATGATTAGAGGCAAACTCAAGGAGGTATCAAAGGAGATATCTGAAAGTAAATCACTGAATTTTGTGTGTAAGAAATTACTTTAAAATTTCTTGACAGAATTTGATGCAGAACCACCTCCCTCCAGGAGATCGCCAAACTCTCCTCCTCGGAGCTGCTGTTACAACTCAGAGCACCACAAACCTCCCTCCACACTCTGCTCCTGCCAGTGTCAGGGCTCATTTGGATAAAGTCCACGAGCAGCAGTGTTGGCCTCAACATCTCCTCCCCCAGCTGCACTCACTGTGCTGCTTCAGAGCAAACTCTGCAGGACTGGTTTTCACAAAAATCACTTCTTTCTTCAAGAGGGAAAATAATGTCCCTGAAGCAAATGTGTTGCAGGCAGAGCTGAGAAGGCTGTGCTCACATTTGGTCATTCAGAGTGAGGTGACCCCACGGCTGACTCTGCAGCAATCTCACATTTTATTGCATCCCTTTTCAGTCAGGAACTGCCCTGCTGGCAGTGGCAGCTCTGCACAAGGAGCAGGAATACAGAACACGAGCCTCAGTTGGCTGGATTTAGCTAAAGAGCAAACCTTACGTTCATCCAAGCTCTCAGTTGTAAGAAGGCAAGCATTCAGCCATGACTAATTTAGGAACCAATTCAACATTAAATTGTGGCAGAATGAGGAAGCAAAGTGACAGCTGTTTAATTAAACTCTAAATCCGATTAGATGGCGTTATCAAGAGAAATCCATGGGAGCCTGAGGTCATGAGAATGGTCCTGTTTGTGGGCTGAAATTCCATGAGTGGAGTGTCCCAGAACGATGCTAATCGTGGCTCAGCACTCGGGTTTGTCCCTCACACAACCACAACCTCAGCAGTGACAGACCTGAAGGAGTGACACAGAAATGCCATTTAATTTTGAGAGGGAAATTGCCTGTGGGAAAGAGGCAGTTGGGCACTGCCCACCTTAAAATCAACCCAGCATTTGTGGCACAGAACAAGGACAGACCCAGCAGGTCCTGGCTGCTGAGAGGGCTGCAGCCAGGGGAGACAGAGCCCACACAGGAGAGCTCCAGGAGCCGGGCTGTGCTTCCAGCTGGGGATAACCCATCATCCTGAGGAGCAGTGACACTCTGCAAGGGGAGAAGATGGAGATGTGAGAGCTCCAGGAGCCGGGCTGTGCTTCCAGCTGGGGATAACCCATCATCCTGAGGAACACTGACACCCTGGCAGCACATCTGCAAGGGGAGAAGACGGAGATGTGGTGTAAACTGCACTTTCCAGCTGCAAACAGCACAGACACTGCAGCACTGAGGGGCACTGAGCTGTGCATCACCAGCTCCAGAGCAGTCAGAGCTGCACTGCACTGCAGCCACTGGTGGCACTGATTTGTGAGCCTGGGAACACAACGGGTGTGGATTCGAGTTATTAATGCTGCTAAGATTACAGCTGATTAACGAAAGAACATTGTTAGGCAGCAGACTCTGTTTATCTGCATAATCCTACGATTAACAGTAAATTATACATCGTGCTTCCTGCCAACTGGGTCCTCTGACGCTCCACATCCACAGGCAGCGAGTGCAAGGAGGGAAAGAGGCTGACATTCTGCTGTTTAAATTCTTAGCACACCCTGCAGAAGAGCAGGAGTGCTCCTGCAGACCGGGGATGATCCATGACCCCTGAGGCTGAGTCAGCCTCTGGCAGGACTGGGGAAGGGCAAATTTCACTGGTTGGATTTTGGGCTGCTCTTTCACTTGTCTCCAGTGCTACTGGCCCATCACATCTTAATCCTGCTCCATTTATCATTTTATAATACGAGGGTTTTACTTCATGAGTGACACCAGCTGCAGAAGAAGCAGGGTAATGCTGCTCAGGAGTGAAACCAAAAGGGGACAACCTGCTTGTTTAACAGCATCCCTCAGAGTCCAAACATGGACCCAGATGGAATCCAGGTTACTCCATGACTCTGAGGTCCACACTGCCAAGGAAAATGTTAGCTAAGGAACAAATTAACTGTGGAGGAAAATTAGGCCATTCAAAATCTACATAAGAAACAGACTCAGTGAGTAAAAGTTGCCATTTCTGCAGCCTGCTTCTGACGAGGACAGAACAAAGCAGCTCCAAGTTTCTTTTGGATGCTAATTCCACTCGACACACGCCAGCACTGTGAGGTATCTCCTCTTTGTTAAATCTTTGTTAAACGGCCAACAATACACATGGCACAGAAATTAGGGACAGCACCTGCCCCGAAGAACAAACACAGCCCAAACATCTCCCCTGGAAAGACCCAAAGGTGGAGGCTGGCACTGTTCTGTCCCTGGCATGCACAGAATCTCTTTGAAGACCCTGATCAACGTGATGGCTGTGGGTCTCCAGGAGCCTCAGAGAGGGCACAGGGAGGGAATGTGGAGCCAGGGACACAAGGAAGGGATTCACACTCATCTTCCTCACTGCCCAGAAAAGCAGCTCTGACATTTGGAGCCCATCAGTGCTCAGGCTGGGCTGGGGCCCCTCACCAACTCCTCCTGGGGCTGGGGCACTGCCAGGAAAGCAGCAGCTTCCTGGGGCCACAGGGAGAGAGAGCAAAGCTGCGATGGGAATTTTCTGGGCCCAGCTCAATCTTCCCTGTACCTTTTGTGAACAGTGTAATTTATGACGAAGATCTAAGTGTCTCCTCAAAATGGGAACTCGGTGTTCTGCAAATGCAGTGCCCTTTTAATCAATGATCGTGTCTCTGTTTAGTCTCCATATTAAGATAAATCTTAATTTCTGGCCCCCTACATTAGCAACAAAGCGTTCCATTTTCTTCCCTGCTTGTACAGTTTTCAAATACCCTGCTAGTGGGATTTTAGAGTCCTGATAAATTACACTCTGCAGACAGAAAAGGGGGGATGTAGAATATATTAACAGACAGGGATGCAGAGAAATATCTCTGGATCCTCAGATGACTAATCCCCACTTTCGTTGCAGTGAATCCATCCTGCTAGCATCCAGACGTGCAAAGGGGAGCATCACCCATGATCACTTTGATTTAGCAGATGCAGCCTGTGTTGCTAAATGTAATTCTATGATCTGCCAAAAGTGAGCATCCATTACAGAGTAAGAGGAGGCTGGAGCACCCAATTCTTCGCTGTGTTTGCAGCTGGTGATGTGAGAGGCTGGCAGCTCTCTTTGTGCCCAGCTCTGTGTGGGCACGATGGCCACGCTGACCCAAGGTTGGGTACAGAGCTCTGGGCTCCACCCATGTTATTGTGACAACAGTTGTTTTGTCATTTTGAATAAAACAGTAAAATCTTATCAGCATTCCCTTTGCAAAGGCCATAAGTGATGTTCTGGCCAGCAGGAAATGAGCAGTGGGCACACCCTGGGCTGTGATCAGGGGGAACACTCCAAAAGGGACAGGGAGAAATTCTGCTTTAAGCTGAGGGCTGATGAATCCCCTCCTGCAGAACTCATGGAACCTGTCACCTGCCGAGGGGGGATAACCAGTCCCTCTCTCCCCTCTCAGCTTCGAAACCAGGTGCAATGAAGAACCCTTAACATCCAGCAGGTCCAGAGAGGCAGAACCACAGAACCACACAATCACAGAACCACACAATCACAGAAACACAGAATCACAGAACCACACAATTATACAATCACAGAACCACACAGTCACAGAACCACAGAATCACAGAAACACAGAATCACAGAATCACAGAAACACAGAATCACAGAACCACAGAAACACAGAACCACACAATCACAGAACCACACAACCACAGAACCACAGAAACACACAACCACCACACCNCACAGAATCACAGAACCACACAATCACAGAACCACGGTGCCTCTGAAGCTCCTGTCACTCCTTCCACTTCTGAACAGCTGAGAATCAAATTCAGATTTCTTTTAACAAATTGGTTTCAGAAGTAAATATTTGCTCCACTGTATTTGTTGTACTAACTTTATCATATGCAGTTCATAAAACCAATTCAAAACTTAATTTTGGAGCTGTATGAGTTTGCCACAGGCACTGAGGCTAACCAGGAAATCTTATTTCCTCTCCCTTGTGAAATAAGGATCTAAGCACTTGCATTAATATTTCTACCAGGAATGTTCCACTGCCTGAATATTAATGCTGTGTGTATTTATTATTTCTCCAAAAGCATCCTGGCTCCCCGTGCTGAGTGTCAGTGACTGTGGGGAAACTTTCTACACCAAGGGGGTAAAAAGAGCAACCAGATCTACTGATCTTGGTGAAAAACTGATGCTTCCTGCTTTCTGAACAGATCTAGGGATGAGAAAAATCATCCCCACACCACCTGACACTGCTTGGCTTTGGTTTTCTTGCTGAATAAAACACTTTCTTTGCGTTTTATTTTCCAGATGAATTTGGGGAAATACACAGCCCCAAAGTTACATCACTTTCCCAAAGTTATATCACAACAAAAAAAAAGAAATCAATTACTTTTATTTATAAAGCACAGACCTCCAAGTAGCACTATGGCTAAGTGGGTCTTGATATGATCCCTTATGGCTTTTAATTATTTTTTTAAATATATAAAACCTCTGTTTTATCTCAAAACCTGCATCAAGGTGATGGGAAAAGCAAATTAATAAGGACATTTAAGGAATGAAATCAACCTTTTCATGCTTGATCGTGTCTCCCTTCAGCACCTTTAAAGCTGTAAATGTGTGCAGTTTGTCCTTTTTGAGTCTCTCATGGCCAATGTGTCTCACCAGTGCTGGGGTCTCTCTGCCTGTGGAGCTGTGGCACCAAATTCAGTCAGGAACAGCTCACTAAACCCCAAATGTGACCCTAAAGCTGCCTCTGCTTTCTCCTGACTGGAACAGCCATGCCAGGCTTCAGTGGCCAAGCTGCACGTGCAAATAAAGATGGGATTTCCTGCTGTGTGGAGGAAGAGTCTGCAGCTGAAAAGGACTTCAAAGGAAACACTTCTGGAACCTATTAAAACTTACAAAAAGTCTTCAGGACAACTGTGGGAGATGGGAACCAGAACCCCACATTTCATCTTTCTATAACCACTTAAAATATAGAATAAGGACATAAAAGTGACTGGAGAAGATGAGAAGCAGAAGCCTACATTTTATTTCTCCAAGCTTATACATAAATAAAAAAAAAACGCTGGATTTTTAAAAAGATGCTTATTTGTAACACAGGAAACTACCTGCTCCTCTTCCTGACATTTCTCTCCTTACTTTCAATATTTTGCTAAATTGACTTAGAAATGAAAGCACTTACATAGGAAATACATTATCTGGAGAGAAAAAATTGTAGTTACGGCTTGAAATGTGAGTGATTACCTGAGATATTCCAACTCCAGCTGGTTCGTAACTGGCTCTTTTTAGCATAGAAAATGGAAACAGATGAAAATCTGTGAAGTGACAGGTTAAAAGCCCTTATTCTGAGACCAACACACTTGAGAACCACTGCTGCTGCTGCTTCAGAGCACTGCTACTTATGGATCTAAGTGCACTTGCAGGTGCTTATGAATACACTTACACGTGATAAATACAAGCAATAAACTGTCCTAAGTTCTCTTGAAAACTTCTGGTTTTATGCATTTATGCAGTGCATAAATTATACACATTTCACCTCCGGCAGACATAGGAAAACATCTCCAATATGCAGTCATACAAATCATTTTTTATCTCATAAGCACCCTTAGAAGAGTGCTCGGAAAATAAGAGTGGAGAGGAACATATTAAGAGCATTAAGTGAGTGAATGCAGCCACTTCCAACATTCCCAGGAAAAGATAAATATTTGTTAGGGATACCAATAAAACAGCCTGGGAAGCCTTTGGAATCACAAAAACAGCTTTTCATGTGCTCAGACATCTCAGAATAACTGTCTGGGGGAGCCCTGGGCTGTGCTGAGCACCTCTCATCCTTTCTGCACTGCTGAATGGGCCCATTGAGGCTCTCCAGATGGGAATGGGAATACTGGTGCAGCCTGGATGGGAGAGAAAGGCAACAGGAACCCGTGATCTGATGATGGCCAGCCCAGGGGTGCTCTGGCCGTGGATGGAGCTGTGTAATATCTCCTTGATGGCACAGTTCCATGGCTTACAGCTCTCTTTGCTTGTATAAAGACATGAAATCTGTCAATTTAAGGGCACTTTCTCCA
>VWZT01007953.1:387280-417552 GCA_013397055.1 Pachycephala philippinensis | reverse complement strand
GTGGGAATAGGAGCCACAGACTTATCACAGGCAGATAGAGGCAGAGCTTTTCATTTTACACACAACACATTTCCACCCCACATCTTTCTTACTGTAAATATTTTGTAGATATAATTTTTCAAACCCTGACTCCACTGAATTCAACATCTATCTTCAGTAAAGCCAAGGCCCATCCCACCAGGCACTATGGAGCAAACCCTAAAGAACCCTCACTGATGTGCTTTCCTGCAGGCAAAGCACTTCTTCTGTGACCCTCCACTGAAAAATGACACTGTACACTCAAAATACCCACACAGTTACTCACAAAAAAANATTTTTGGGGTTTTCGGGATGTGCTTCACAGCAGATCCAACTCACAATTTGCACTCTGGGAAAAGACTGAAGTGTCCAAGAACAGAGTGCCATTGCCAGCTCTCAGGTGCCACAAGAACAGAATGCCATTCCCAGCTCTCAGGTGCCACACCTGGCTCCAGATGCTCTTCCAGGTCTCCTGCAGGTCCCATGCCAGCCCTGGCAGCCCTGGAGAGAGCGCTCAGGCTCTGGGACACCTTTCATGGCCACACACCTACCTGTAGGCACCTGGATCCCTCCTTGCTTCTCCCAGATGAACCTGTGCCAGTTCAGTTCCAATCTGCCCTCCTGTGCTCATGAGGGGCTCTGTCCTCACTCCATTTATTCACCGTGGAATTTGAAATCCTTTTCAGTCAATGAAAATCCAGTGCCTACTAAAACCCACTCCTGGAGTTCCAGGTGGAGCTCCTGGATTTCAGAGCACGGAGACCAAGTTCTGTGCAGTGCTGCAAGCCACACTGATGGGGAATAAACCATTCCTCAGCTTGGAAATTCAAGGTACAATCTCATCCTGGCTGGCTGTTCCATGGAAAAGGCACTGCCCTGCTCCGAGTGAGGGCTGCTCTGAACTCTGTAACCAAGGTGAAGCAATTTTAAACGCTTTATGGACTTCAAGGATTAAGTCCCAAGGACAATTTCTTGTTTTAAGTAACTGGGGTCCTGCATGATACATGGATGATTTTTATGGCCGCCGTGGAGGTTGTGAACTTGTTTTATTTGTGTAGATTAATATGCCATGGATTATTAATGAGCTGCTTTCTCCTTCTAATAGACAGTATTTGTGTCCTACAAGTTGCTGAAGTCCCTCAGTTCTTGGCCGTGCACTTGGCTGAAGTCTGTGGATGTCAGAGCTCTATTTAACTCACAGTGGAAGTGAATTAGGCAGCTTCTGCTTCAGTATTTCAGTTTAATTCAGTCTGGTTTGAAACCAGCAAGAGAAATTCTCTACTTGCTCCTTTCTTATTTTGGCTGTACAGTTTTAATTTTCGATAAGCAAAATCTGTAACAAAGACACCACGAACTCTTGTGCAACTGCTATGAAAAAGCGGTCATAAAAATGCAGAAAATAGTAATTATTATTTCCTATCCTTGTACCTAGATTATTCTTCCTTTTCAAATAGTTTATTGATTTCACTGACTTCACAGCAGCTCCACATAAGCAAAGCACACAGAGGGCAGGAACAAGATTATTGCATTAATGAGAGCAGATACTGTACAGACATCAGAACCTCACTGCCGTTAAAAAGATGAGAGACTGACACAGGAAAATTAAATTATTGATCAGACACATGTCTGATAGACTGGTGGGCCTTATAATAGAGAAACTAAACCTGGCATACATCTAGAAGGAGGCAAATTAAATATATACAGTATGTATAATCCCAGATGCAATTATTGCCCCCTTACTCCAGCAGAAACATGTTTTACCTTCGGGGTGCTTGTCCAGATCCTGCTGGAGGCTCCTGGCTAGAGCAGCATCCTTGAAAGAGGCTGCTCTGATCATTGTATAAGTCAGGCTATGACAGACAAAGGGATCAAATCCATTTGTTTAAAGCACTATTTTCTTTGTTAGTATAACCTGGAGCAACCCCAGTGACCATTAACTTTATCTGCGCATCTCACAGCAACTTCCAGCGCTGAAAGAGGCTCAAAAAAAGATCTGTGTGCTTGAGAGCTGGGCTTTTTCTTCCATCTATTGGATGGCCTAATAAAAGACATCACCTCTAGCCACAAACCTTGCTTCACTTATGGAATTACTCTTATTTTCACTCCTCAGGGCTAGAACTGCCCTGCCAGTACTGCAGGAGGGGAGACCAGCATCTGTGTTTAAGCAGGGAATTTTCCTTCACGACGAACCAGCAGTACAGAGCTGCTGTCAGCCAAACCTTGCACTGGAACACAGGAAATACATGGCCATTCTAAAGATGAGCCAGCCTGCTGTGGGCCTGAGCCAAGCATCCAGGAGAGGCAGAAACTAACTGCAGACAGACATGTGGCTCCCACCCCAGCAGACAATTCCTATTTTTGCACATCAGAGCCTCCCAGTGCTTAATGACTAGCCCATAATGTGGATGAGGTAAGAGCAGTGAGCAGGAATTACTGAGTCTCCAATGACTTATTTATTACCACCCCAAGCTCACTCCTGAAGCTTCCAGGCATCCTTAAAACATATGCCTCAGGATACCTGTGCCAGCTGGCAGCTCCTCTCTCTAAGTCCTGCTTTTCAGCGCTTCCAATTGACATTTTGTCCCAGCTCCAGCAGCCCAATCAGAGCTCCTCTGCTGGCTCCATGGAGCAGCAAGCCATGTAAAACCCCCCAGCCCTGGCACAGGGGCATGCACAGAACTGCACAGAACAGTTCCTGAGGATGCTCAGGTCTGAGACTGATCGCTTTGGTTTCTGCTGCTGACATAATCTCTGCAGCAGGAGGCCTCCTGCCTTCTGTCAGCTCCCCAATATGAGAGCTCAAGAGCACAGAGAGGTTACAGCAAGCCTCCTGGAGCCCAGCCAGCTGTGTGCTGTTTCAGAGCACAAAAGGAAGAGAATTCACCTTTAAATCACACAAGGTGATTTTTGCCCACATCCTTTTCTCCCCAAGCTGCGTCCCGGTAAAGTCTGGTTTATGCAAATGGAAATAAAAGTGTTATGCCAGGGTAAAAAATGTCCACATTAAAGAGAGAGGAGAGATGAAGTGGTTCTCCCTGGCATGGCACACTGAGACTGGAGCTCAGTAATGAACCTCAAGGTTTGAACTGCAAGCAGCAGTTTGGGGGTAGAAGGTGTAAATAAATGTGCAATTCTGCAGAGCCATCCTGTGTGTGAGCACATTATGTGCTGCAGTAACACTCTGCCGTGTCTTTCAATACCGAATTTACAGGCTAATGTTTCCCTCCATCATTTTCTCAAACTTCCCAGTGAACTTGAATTATTTTTACACTTATTTAGTTTAAGCAAAATGCTCATTTCACAGCCTCCAAAGGACACAGAGCTCTGCTCCTGCAGGGCCCTGGGGAGCAGAGCACGCCACAGTCACTCCTCTGGTACTGACACTCAGCATCCAACAGTCACCTCCTGTAATTAATAAAACCCCACTGTTGCTATTTTTCACTAATAGAGGATTTCCAAAAGCAAATTGCAGCCATAAATTACACCATTACAGCCTGTATTATTGTTCTGTGAGGTAACAAATCTTGCAGAAAGACAATCAGCTCTGCTAGAGGAAAAAAAAATACCGAGGACAAATCAGATGATCGGGACCTGATTAAAATTAATGTCAATGGCACTTTTTTTTCCATTTGCCTGCTGAAATCCCCTCTCTCACCAGCGTGGTGGTGATGCCATGGTGCTGGTGCATTAAATATCAGGCATGAGCTGTTTCTGGGGGGAAAACCCATCTCGACCAGCTCAGTGTCTGTGTGGATTCCCTTCGCCAGTTTAACTGGGGTCTGAAGACACCCCACAGCAATGGGGCCACAGAGCAAGGGCTGGGCTCTTCATCCACTCAGCACATGGGGCATTGCAGGAAGGCCTTTGCACACAGCCTCTCCAGCTCAGAAAAGCTGTTTTTTTGGTGGTCCAGGCTTTGGTGAGGTTCTGGTACCCTTCTGGTTCTGGGATTAGGAACAGATCAGATCCCATCCCCACTGCTGCTCCCCATGTCCTTGAGCAGCTGCTGCAGAGAGCCAGCAGCACAGTGCCAGCTCTGTCCTCTGCACTGGGCTCAGCCCTGCCCTGGCTTCTGTGGTTATCTCCCTCCAGCAGAACTGCTGAGCTTGAAGTACAGATTCCTAATGAATTCCATGACAAACATCCTCAGTGATGAGCATCTGTCTGGATAATGAACTGTAAACGGAGAGCGGGGCAAGGCAAACATGCAGCCGAGAGCAAATCGAAGGTGAAAAGTTCCTGGGTTTTTAAGGTTTGGGGATAGCTCATTAAAACACTGAGGCTTATAAAAGTCGTGGTGATTTTTAACCCCATGCTCCCTCATTATATCCCATTAGAGTAAAGCATTTTCTCGCTGTCTCCATCGTTTCACTGCCCAAGCTGCAACACCTCAGGGCCTCATTAATTAGAGTCCAGCCTGAACAATTCATAATTCTGCTAAGCAAATATTTCACCTGGTAGTGAAGAGTGAGGTGTCCCCCAGAAACATCAGAACTCTCTTTACAGATCAAAATCATCATTACAAGGTGCCAATTAAGAGAAATCCCTCCTGTTTTTCTGTGTGGGTCACACCTAATGCTCAGGCTCTGCACACACACCTGCTCTGCTCTGGCAGCCCCTGCTCAGCTGCCACCTCCTCAAAGTGACAGCAGGAGCAGGTGGAGACCATTCCCTCTCCAGGGAAAAGCACAAATGTTTGTTGTCTGGAATCAGTTCGGACAGTGGGTGTGCATTTATCAGTCAGGGCTAGGCAATCATTGTCAGCTAAAGCTAATGAGAAAACTCAGGTCTGGGGAGAACCAGGACATCAATTCCAGAGGAGAAGGCACAGCTCAGGTTTAGGGAGAACCAGGACATTAATTCCAGAGGAGAAGGCACAGCCTAGCAATGGAGGCTGCTGGATCCAATTCCCTTCCCAGCTCCAGCAGCAGCTCCCAGCCAAAGCCCTGCTGTGTTCTTCCACCTCCCTTTTCCCCTCTCCAGCCCTTGGCAGAGCAGCTCCGTGCTCCCAGAGCTTCAGCCAGGCAAGCAGCTGCCTGCAGAGCTGGGAGAGCTCTGCTCAGAGCCTGAGCTGCCTAACACACCCTGCAGTCCTGCAAATGGGATCTTCTTCACCTTTAAATTCCAGTTCTCTGCCAGCTGCAAACTTTTGCACATCAGCCTCTGGAGTTGGTCTGCTCCTTCTGGGAAGTGCCTCCTGCCCTGCTCCATCTGCTGTGGCTGTGAAGGGAGGACACACAGGCTGCACACAGCCCTGAGCAGCTTCAGCATCCAAATGCCCAGCCCTGGAATGTCCTTCCCAGGCACCATCACATGGGACTGGAGCTCACTCTCTGCTGGCTCTGCTCACACGTGTGGCAGCTGTGAAACTGCCTTTGTGGTGATGTTAAACAATCAGAATTTTAATCAGCTGTCACTTCAAATAGGAACTGTTACTAGAGATGTCTTCTTCTGATGGAGCAGTACCACAAACTCAGAGCAATCCCCAAAACACACCACGAGAACCACCCCATCTGCAGGTTTCACAGGTCACAAGTGGGATCCTGTGTCCCTCTGTCACTGTGCTGTCCCTCCTTCCCCATCCAGGGAGCTCAGTGTCACTGAACCCTGACCAACACCCCGACTTTGATCAGCCTGGCTCACACACAGCGTGTTCTACAGGTTTCTGACACTCCTCCTCCAGGGGAGCACTGTGGTATCAGCACACCAAGCAGCAATAATTTACTCTCTGGCTGTCTCACTGCACATCCTTGTTCTGCTATTTTTTGTTTGGTTAGCAGGATTTGCCTCCTGTTGAGACTAAAAAGCCTCTATTAAGCCTCATATTAATATTCCTCTTTAAAAATCTGGAAGCTAGCTGGCCCCACCTCTCCTCAGCACCTTAAAAATCCCAAAGTAATCCATTCCATAGCATTGTCAGATAGGGGGGGTGCTGGAAGAGGAAATTATACACACTCTGGTGCTGCACAGAAAATGACATACAGCCTGATGCAATGGAAATATTAATTTCAGCCAGCTGAGATAGCCTTATTGATCCACTCTCATTTCCTGCTAAAGGCAGGACTGAATGTGACTGTAGTAAAGAAAAGAACAGAAACTAGAGGCAACAGTGCAAGGGTTGTAGAAATGATGTCTGGGACTTTAAAAAGGCAGTGTTAAATTGAGTCATTTTGGATTCTTTACGTCGCCTGCATCTTCTGACCAATTTGAGATCAATGAACAACAGTTCATCCGTTTTTTGCTTTTGTTTCCTGATGGGCAGACAACAAAAAAGCCAATTCTTCCCAGATAAGATGAATCAATAAGCACTGCAGGTCCCAGCAGAGCTCAGTGTGTGTGACACGGCCAATTCAGGAGCAGGTACAGGCTCCTGAGCTCAGCTGGTACCAGCAGAGAGCAGGGGCACCATCAGGGCAGTTATATCCCAAAAATCAGAGGGAAGCAGTGCCACCCTCCTCAGAGCAGTGGCACACTCAGTGCAGTTATATCCCAAAAATCAGAGGGAAGCAGTGCCACCCTCCTCAGAGCAGGGGCACACTCAGTGCAGTTATATCCCATAAATCTGGGGGAAGCAGTGCCACCCTCCTCAGAGCAGGGGCACACTCAGTGCAGTTATATCCCATAAATCTGAGGGAAGCAGTGCCATCCTCCTCAGAGCAGGGGCACACTCAGTGCAGTTATATCCCATAAATCTGGGGGAAGCAGTGCCATCCTCCTCAGAGCAGAGGCATACTCAGTGCAGTTATATCCCAAAAATCAGAGGGAAGCAGTGCCACCCTCCTCAGAGCAGGGGCACACTCAGTGCAGTTATATCCCAAAAATCAGAGGGAAGCAGTGCCATCCTCCTTGGAGCACTGCAGCCTGCAGTGGTGGGAGGCACAGGAGGGATCTCTGTGTCTCCCTTCACATCAGGAGATTGTGACTCTGCTCTTTCACACAAATTCTCCCTCTGAACTCTAAAAACTCCTGACTTTGTGGTATTAGTTAGGGCTGCAGACTTGATGGAAGCTGCCCCAGTTAGTACTATTAATAGTAACAGCTCAGTTTTACAGAAAATAAACTTCCTACAACTCACAGTGCTTATTTCATGCCATTCCTAACTGAATTATCTGAGACAATCCCTGTCAGCTGAAAAGCCTGGCACGTGGATGAGCTGTTTGTTCATTTGTTTGTTTGTGATAAGCAAATCAGGAAATGGATTTTTTCTTCTGGAAAGCTCCTCAGTGCCTCCACTTCATTGAAGACTGAAAGATGAATTCTCAGAGAGTGAGAATTCTGCACTTGTGTGACCTTGAACTAGATAGAGCTTTATGGTGTGAACTCACAGAGTGTGCAGGGATGAAAACTCTTATTTATTCAGGCCCATATTTTAAAATGGTATTGCAGGGACTTCATTACAATGAAATACCTTAAAAAGTCCTTACCTTAGGGAACAGCAGACATAAATGTGTATATAAAACAACAGGGCTTTGGGAGCTAAGTTTTTGATCATCTCTGTTTTAATGGAAAGCCCGTTAACAAGCACACATAAAACTGTCAAAAAGTGGTTTTGGCTGAGTCACAGCTCTGCAGCAGCTCCATGCCCTGCTCCTGCAGCAGGAACACCAACACACAGAGTGCAGAATGTAAAGGAACATTCAAACCAAGCACTTCCTAATGAACAACTCAACACTGAGCAGAAAGCACATGAGGAACTGCACTGCCTGATGAGCACTGAGAGTCTCAGCTACACATTAGTGCTGGCATGGCCACGTTACTCTGCACAAAAACCTGCAACTTGGATTAAGCAGCAGTTCACAGGATGCTGTTTCACAGGGGAAGATGCTTTGGTTTGGACCAGTGGGTGCATCAGCTCCCATCAGCAGAAGAATCAGCTCCCACCAGCAGAAAGGCAGGACACACAGAGACAGACCACTACACCTTTATGGGACCCACTGCTACAGCTGAGAACAGACAAACTTCTGGGCACCTGAAACTGCAGCAAGAAGCTTCCAGAAATGCCTGAGCCTGCTGCAGCTGTGCTGTGCTGGTAAGCAGTTACCAGTGCAGCACAGAGGCTGATGAGTGAAAAGACCCACTGAAAATGAGTGTTATTTTAAAGAGGAAATATGCATGGATGAGCAAGTGGCATGGCTTCCCGTGGCGACAAGTGGCCTTTGAAGTAAATTTAGAGTAGAACTCTCAGAATGGACTCCTGACATTGAGTTTATGCTTCAGCATTTTAATATCTGTATTTCATGCAAGTCACACTCGGAGCTCAGCCTAAGAGGGAGAGCATCCTGCTGGTGAAGGACTCCTGCTCCAGTTCCAGGTACAGGGACCCAGATGCTCTTGCATAAATATTAAATCACTGATTCCCCATCCTCCCCCCCACGAAGGAGCTTTCTTTTAATATTGGCATTGAACAATGCACTTACACAGAGGTTTTCCACCTTGTTCTATCCCAAAGCAGAATTTAGTAGTGTTTAAAATATGCATTATCCATTTAAAGCACAAAAAGAAATCTCTGGTTGAGCTTCCCAAAATGTGGCCTCGTGTTGAACACAAACACACAGAGCTCTCTCCAGTGGGACTCATGTGTGCTCACACTACAGATGGAAATTTGGGGTATTTTAACAGAGTCAAAGGGCAGAATCTACAGAGTTGGCTACATTTGCTCATGGCAGGATGGAAATCTTAGAAAAAATTGTGGAAAGTAATGAAGCAACCTTGTACACCTTAACTGGCTAGTTCTGAGGTCACCTGTGATTAATTGAGGAGGTTTTCAAAAGCAGCTTAGCAGGTAATTATTTAAGGTCCTACGAAAGCACTTTCCTAATTGATCCTGCAACAAGTACCATGAAATTTAAAAAAGCCAGAATAGGGCATAATTCAGCCAGTAGGTTTTTCCTGTCCACAGACAGTGGGATATATTTTCTGGTTTGCCTTAAGAAATTATTTTATT
Source organism: Pachycephala philippinensis (assembly GCA_013397055.1). Taxonomy (NCBI): domain Eukaryota; kingdom Metazoa; phylum Chordata; class Aves; order Passeriformes; genus Pachycephala; species Pachycephala philippinensis. The sequence continues at coordinate 408,590 of VWZT01007953.1, read as the reverse complement.
TTCTTATTTAACTCTCCTACTTGATGAATTTTACAAGCCCCAGTTTGTGTAGCTGTGGTATTGCACAGCAGCTGGGATTTAAGTGAGTCAAGAGCTCTTCTGGAGGAGGGAGTGTGTGCCTGAAACAGCATCTGTTTTTTCCCATCTCTACCAAAAGGTCTAATAAATGACATTAGCTCTTTACAGATCTTGCCTCAGAAATTATTGCTGTTCAATGATGGAACCACAACAATGTCAATTTAATCTCACACTTTGAGTGAGCCATGCAGACTTTCATACAGCCTGAATGAAAAGCACATTGAGTGGATGGTTTCACCAAGTGCCACAATGCCAAGCGCATTCCAAGTGCTCAGGAATTTGGAAAGGAGAGTCCATGTCTGACTAGGATCTAGTTTGGTGCACAGTTAGCCAACACTCTGTTATGTGAGAGTTAGAAAGCAACAAACCACTTAAAATTACATTTTTCTAACTTTTCTGTCTCATTTTTCCTCTCCAACTACCTTGAAGGGTGACACGTCCTCCAAAATTACTCAGACTGATTAATTTCAGAGCTTGGGAAAAAAAAACCAGACCTCCCTCAAACTGATGTGTCATTTTTTTCTGGCAAAAAATTACTACAGTTACTGTCAGCCCAGAGGTTTTGGTGTCTCTTGCTCCTGTAATTTCCCTGTAGCACATCCCTGTGTTGCTGTTCCTTACCTGTACCCACTCCTTAGGCACATGGAATATGGATTCTGCTAAAACCCTCTTTTTTGACTACATGATGAGTTCCCATCGATTTTCCAGCAGCTTTACCCTACCACTTGCTCCACTGATCCAAGCCCTACAAGGCTCTTTTAAAATTTCAGGTTCAGTTCTTGCTGACAATGTCAATTCTTTAATCTCTTTCAAGACACCGGAGCAACACTTGCACTAATCTTTTGAAGACCACTTGGTTTCCATCTTACCACTCTTTTTGCAGTGTAATCAGGCACAGGGCAATAAAAGACACACGATTCTTCTTGCTTCATAAGTCTGGAATGGCTCACACGAGACCAGCTTTAGTCCATGGGTCAGAGACAGCCTTTATGTTATACCCAAACCAGGCAGCGGTTTGCTGCTTCCATCCTCCCAAGGTTTTCCAGGGTCCCTCTCAGAGTGGTGGCAGAGACCTGAGCAGCTCCTCCCTCCATCCCAGGACACCTCAGGGTCTTTGGGAAGCTTCTTTATGTGGTCACTTTTAAAAATGTGCAAGGACAGCTCTGACTTTGGGTGTTAGCTTAAAAATGCACAAGGACAGCTCTGACTTTGGGTGTTAGCAGTTCTACCCTGGAACACCCCACGCTTAAATCAACAAAATCTGCTTTCCCCTCCAGAGGATTATCAATGCTAAACACTGAGATCTGATTTCTGTACACAGCCCTGTGCTGCTGCTCCACTGGGCAGCGAAGGTAAAGACTCAGATCTCCTCAGCAGATAGAGCATGGCCCTCTCTGCCTTCAGTGGGACTCTTGTGTCCCAGCAGGAGAGCTGCCAGGGAATCAGCTCAGCTGGAGATTAGTGCCTGCATCAGGGGAGCACCCTGGCTGCACACGCAGTGCTAGCTAACAGAAAATTCCCTTTAGCTACCAATATCCTGCTAGTAAAGCCAACTGTACTCTGGTATTCCATCCAGCTGGGTTCTGGTAACACAGTGTATTTTGGCTCTGGCTAAGTGTTATCACAAGGTACAGCAATGAGATAAACACAGGAAAGCTTTGTGAGGAGAAAGGTTTAATGATTTCATTGTTTGAACCCTCTGTTGGAACCCGCAGCGGCTGCTGGCAATCCGTTGGGAATAAAGGATCTTGCCTTACACGATTTATACAGCACTACATTCATCCATTTAGACCTCCAGCTCTTACAGAACCCTTGCAGGCAGATGAATTTTAATGCAGAATAGACACAAGTCTGCAAGAACCCTGTATGCAAGTGCAAAGGCATCGCACCCCGACAGGAGAGATTAAAACCTTGATTCCTTCAGATATGGAACACAAAGAAGCTGATGAATTCTTTCATGAAACGAGCAAGAAGACACCAAGTCTGCCAGCAGACACATGTCTGTTGTTTGGCAGTGGAAGGCATCTATCTCAAAATAAAATCTGACCACAAAAGTCTTCTTCACGCACGTTCTGCAGTCCTTAGAGGACAGATGCTCCAATAAATATACCCTGTTCAGCCTGACAGGTAATGAGGACAATTATTCCCCCCTCAGATCTGGAATGCAGTACAGGCTTTCTGCTGACTTAACAGACTGAGGATCAGGAAATTGCTGGGCATGACCTCATTTGATAGGAGCAGCAGTTTTACTCTTCAAAGGGGGAGAATATATTGAAGCCTGGGACTTCCAGGAAATAATACTCATCTAATTATCTGCTGAACACTGCTCAAATAAAAGACTGCCAGAATTTTGCCACCAAGATTATACACAGGAGAGGCAAAATTCACAAGAAGCATGGAGATATGCCTAACTCTTCTTCCAAATCCTGACCAACAGAAATTAAAATCCCTGCCTAATAACAGCACACCTGAGATGCTAGAGAATCCAGTGAAATTCCTTGCTTTCCTAAAACACTGAGCAGAGAAAGAGGATTTTAACCCAAGGCATTTATCCACATGAAAGTCTGCACCTCATGATTCTTAAATGTATTATTGAGGCTATTATTGTGACTTGAAACCAAAATTCTTACACGATATGGGCATCAGGCAGAAGAACCAGCCTCAGCCTACTAAGGACCAAGCACCTTGGAGTTTAGCAGAAGGTCCTTGAGGCCCTCTGAAGTTGCTCTGCAGCTTGCAAGTTCGAGGCAACCAGAAATGGGAAGGAAAATCTTTTGTTTTGTGGGAAACCGGACTGGTACGGACACTGGGAAAGCACCAGCAGAAAAGATCCTCCAGCTCTCTCAGCATCTTGTGAGAGCTCTCTCTTTCCCATGTGAATTATTTAAAACAATGTTACAGTTTTGTAAACTTCTACACCTGCGAGTTGTTTGCCAAGGATTGTTATGGGTTTAGCTAGAAAATATTTAGAAAGGGCTGGTTCAGAATTTGGCCAATCACCCCAAGGAGTGGATGGCCAGAGGAACAATTGTCTTATGCCACTTAATGCACTTACAAACTAACATATAAAGATCTTACTTTTATTATCAAAGCTCTCTCTCTCTATATTCTTGACCCTGAACTCCGGGTGTTTTTTCTACCCATCCTCAGTGCAGCAGCAACAGACTGGCATGCCAGAAACTCAGGGTTTGAGCCTGAGGGACATGGCTGAAGGGGCAGCATCCCTTTGCTCTGTGGCTGGTGTGTGAGAACTGCAGCTGGGATGTGCACGGAGCACAGAGTGAGGGATGCTGCCAGGCTCAGGCTGAGCTGGCACTGCTTCCCTCAGCCCACACAGGGTGGAGCAAGGCTGGAACAGGCTCTTACCATGGCCAGGGGCACGATGCCCACCAGGTCCTTCTGGCAGATGAAGATCTCGGAGAGCGCGGTGTCGCTGGCGCCGCGGCGGGGGTACTCCACCTGCCAGCTGATGGGCTGCGTCCCCGACAGGCTGCTGAAGCTGGCGATCTCAAAGCCCAGCTGCACGACCTCGTGGAACAGGCTGGTGCTCCTGGGGAGAGCAAAACAGGCAGAGAACGGCCATTACTTACTCTGAGAAGGCAAACGGAGTGAGTCAGGGTGGTCACTTGTTGCACTTGGACGTGAAAAGAACAGGCAGACACTTTGTCAAGAGAGAAGCAGCAAAAGAGGGCTCAGATGACTCCCAAGTCTTTATTATATATGTTTTTAGAAACCACCGTGGATTGGAGGGGGAAATTACCACCCCTCAATCACACTGGTCAAAGGAAAAATCCATCAAACGTCTCTGCCTAGGAGAAATGGAATGCAAACAATAAAGCACGGTTAGCAAAGCATGGCTGTGTTTACAGAAAGTGCGTGAGAAACTCCTACAGAAAATGAAAACATCATGGAACTGCAAAACTCAGGGCAACAGTCACTGGAAAATGCAGCTGTTTGTGTGCACACATCACACCTTCAGGAGGGCTTTTCCCAATCTACAGCTTCTTCAGAGCACACGAACTGAGCCAGCCAGGAGCTGACCCACAGCTACTCCCTGCTGGAGCACATGGGCAGTGGTGAGGAGATTGAGGATCTTTTTATTGCCCTGTGCCTGATTACACTGCAAAAAAAGTAGTAAGATGCAAACCAGTAGTAAGATGCAGACCAAAAAGTGGTCTTCAAAAGATCAGTGCAAGAGTTGCTATGGTGTTTTGAAAGAAATTAAAGATAAAGGGGTCAGCTGCTCTCACTGTGGGCACTGTGCAGGGATGGAATCCAGTTCTTGTGGCTGAAGAAGGTAAATACACTTATCCCATTACGCTTTTTGTATGATTTTGCAAATACGTTTCATACTACGAGCTGGATTTGAACTCTGATCAATCCAAGCTAAGGCCAGGGCAGCTCATGAAGACTGAGGAGCCCAGAATTAGTGCAGTCAAAAGGAAAACCAAGGTTCCTTGGAGATGTCCACCACCAAAATCACAGAAATCCTCAGGAACGAAGCTCAGTGTAACTGGCATGGGGAAGCCATTAAAACAATTAACATCATTAAATGAAAGAATGACATTATCAGTCTAATCTTAGAGGTGCTCTCTGGAAATTAAAATCTCAGGCAGCCGAGACCAAACAGAAAGAAAAAAGCTGTGGCAGGTAAAATATACCATGAACTCAATAGGCAAATTTGAATAAAAAAATACTAAAAGACATGCTGGAAATGTTTCCCTCCCACGAAATTTCTTTAACTACACCAGAAATAATACAGGAAAAAAATCTGCTGGAGTAGCTGCTGGTTTAATTAAAAAAAATAGTTTCAGTTCCCTTCATTAGAAATTATACATTAACTTTTCTGGAACTTTCCAAACGCCTTCCCACAGCATTAATATCCCACTGAATATTACTGCAATCTAACCCTGCGCTGAAATGAATTGAAAATGAAGAGAATGACAGGTAACTTCCTAGCTCAGTAACCCAATCCCAGCCTCATCACACCTCTGCCTGCATTCATCACATAACAGCTCCAATTTTTCCTCTCTTTTTTACATACAATACATGAAGGCCCATTTCTGAGAAAATCCATCAAGAACTGATCATGTACAAAGCACTTATATTCTCAAGTGCTAGACTTTCTTTCTCCCTCTGAACAGAAATTACCATTTTTTGCTGCTTGAGACATATTCTGTGCTTTACGTTGCATGATTACCTTGAAAGCAAATGGTCCCCCTGATAATTATTATTTTGATTATGGGTTTTCATTTGGATGGCTCCCTCTGAAAAGTCTCAATCCTGCCTAATGCTTGAAATTTATTCCCTTGCTGTTTTCTTGCTGTGTCAAAAGAGAGACATTGGGCCACTTTTGTGATAGTGGCACATTTCCTGCCTGCATTTAGAGAGTGATTTTGGGTAGCAATGTGATAGATGGATGGGTTCAGCAATTCATAACTCAAGCCCAGCCTATTGCCACTTGAAGAGCTCCCACTAAATAAATCTTACAGCCTGTAAATATGAGGCAACTGCAATAACTGTGGTTTACACACTCCTGGGACACCTCAAAATGAATATACACTGGATGGGACTTGGTAATTTATTTGGAAACACGATCATATGCAAAGATACCTGAATCACCTGAGCTGCAGCGTTCATTTAGCTGCTAAAGGCACCGTTATGCCTTAGATTAATGACACCTGAAATGACATTATTTGCACCATTTCTGGTTCTGATTCTTAGCACCTGACAGAGAAGAAGTTTTTCCATGTGATTGAGACGATCTCAGCGCCTTCCCTTACACCAAATGCAGAATAAATCTTTGCACTCATCAAAGCTGTTCTAAGAGCTAATGAACATCAGGAAAGGTCTCCAGATCAGGAATGTGCATGCATTTCCCCACAGATCCCTGAGCAGATGTGAAACGTGCATCTCTCCAACAACAGCCCCACAGCTCTGCTGGCAGCTCCAGAGAGCTCCAGGTGGGAATGTGAGGTGGGAGAGAGCTCATTTCCAGCCAGCCCCTGACTCCTGGAGCCCTTCTCCCTTTCCCTGGGGGCTCGGCTGTCCCAGCTTTGCCCCCAGGGCTCGGGAGGGGCTGGTGGCACACTCAGGGCTGTGTGAGGGGCTGGTGGCACACTCAGGGACATGTGGGAGGCTGGTGGCACACTCAGGGACACGTGGGAGGCTGGTGGCACACTCAGGGCTGTGTGGGAGCTGGTGGCACACTCAGGGACACGTGGAAGGCTGGCACAGGTAAGGAACCCACCTGAGCTTTGCCAAATCCTTTGTAAGGAACCCACCTGTGTTTTGCCAAATCTTTGATCAGCCACTGCCCCACCTTTCTGGTTTCACTGGCAGCCACAGCACCTGATTCTGGAAAGGTCTCCAGCATCCCCTAACCATCCTGCACCTGGGGCACGTTTGTGATGAGCTGCTCTGTGAAAGAAATCATTGCTATCACCTTTTACACAACATCTGCCAAATTTGGATTCCCAGTTCCCCCTGAGCACTTGGAATCACTCACTGAGCTCTTCTGGCCAAGTGTCCCCTCGACCCGTGACAAGGACAGGCTGCTTCAGTGGTGGAGAGCTATAAAAAATGCCACCAAAATTCATCTACAGATTTCTGATCAATGCTAAAATATCTTTTTCTGTAAAACGTGTGATACAAAACCGTCAAAAAACGAGTGTGGTGCAAGACAAAGCTTTTCTTGGTGCTTTCCCAGGCTGACCTGCATCATTATTCCAGAGCCTGCCTCTGTGAGTAAAGCACCCACCTCCCTGCACAGCAAACAGCCTTTGTATCACACCATCATCAGCCTCCTCCTCCTCTCTTCACACACAAGAAATGCAGAGATGATCAACAGCTGGGAAAGCATCCACTTGAAAAAAAGCATGCCTTCAGAGATGTGTAATGGCTGAGGAAAAAAAGCCTCTCGTGAAGCACATTTAATGTTCAGAGCTTGTTCACTGACTGAAACAGCAGTTCCTTAATATCCAACATTTAGAAGTGCTCAGCAGCCGGAACAGCAAGTAATTATAAAACTTTTCTAAAGTACACAGCACGCAGTGATTACAAATGAAGCTTCCTGAAGGCAGGGCTTCTAAGGAATTGCTCCAGGGTGGATATATGAGTCTAATTTGATTGGATTGAGAGCTCCCCTGGGCCACTTCACTCCCAGGATTTATTTTAATTTATAAAAATGCTAATCATTCAGGGCTAGACTGGAGCACGTGCTTGCACAGGGGAGTGAGGGCCCCTTTTGATGTGCTGAGCAGCCAGTGGGAGGGTGGCTCTGAGCTCTCAGACATCAGCCAGGAGCTGAACCCAGCTACTCCCTGCTGGAGCAGATGGGCAGCGATGAGGAGCTGCTCGTGGTTCCAGCAGCTGAGCCTGCAGCTCAGGGATGGGGCAATTCACTCCTGGCACAGGCTGGCAGCAAGTGCCACCCCAGGAGAACGGGCAGCAGAGCCCCTGAACGCTTCTGAGCAGCACGGTTTTGGAGAAAGAAGGTGGAATGGAAACGTTCTGTTAATGGAAAGATAATAAAAGATGCATTAAAGGCAAAACAGAAGTGACATGGGGAGAAAATGCCATGCAACTCGCCAGCTGCTGCCAGCTGGGTGGGCAGCACACACACCTGGGAGATCAGCCAGGGATAACTGGACAGGATTTCTGATTTTAGAGTATTTTTGAGTTTGATATTAAGCACTCCTTTGCAACTACTTATTGCCCTGCAAACCTTCAGGGCCCTGAGAAATATTTACCTTTGGAAGAAGATTTTTCTTCTATCCAAATGCAGGCCTGGCTCTATCAAGAACTGTACTCAATCCTTTTATCAAGGCAGGGGATTTCAAACCTGCTCTCACGGATGCACAACCCAGCTAAGCTCAGGGCAGACTCAGTGTGGGTAATGCCACGGACACAGAACACAAACACATTCTGTTCCTGCAGGGGGCTGGTAAAAGGTGGAGCAATGTTAAACACGACCAGGGCTGAGCTGAGCCCAGAATCAGTGAGCACTGAGCCCAGAATCAGTGAGCACTGAGCCCAGAATTAGTGGCCACTGAGCCCAGAATCAGTGAGCACTGAGCCCAGAATCAGTGAGCACTGAGCCCAGAATCAGTGAGCACTGAGCCCAGGATTAGTGGCCACTGAGCCCAGAATCAGTGAGCACTGAGCCCAGAATTAGTGGCCACTGAGCCCAGAATCAGTGAGCACTGAGCCCAGAATTAGTGGCCACTGAGCCCAGAATCAGTGGCCAGGCCAGTGCTGCAAAGGCTTTCCAGGGGCAGGGAGGCAGAGAATCACCACAAAAGCAGGCAGAGAGCTCAGGAGGCAGAGAATCCCCACGAAAAGCAGAGAGCTCAGCTGATGGCAGAGCCACGAGCAGCCAGAACTCTTTGCTGAATGCCCATCTGCAGGTGAGGAGCAGCAGTCTCTGATGAGAGATTTCACAGTGCTGGGTTATTGCTCTAAGTAATAGAGCAGTTTCGACTCTTAAATGAGTGAATCTTAGGACTGCTACGGGCTAAATCAATAATTTCAATTTATTACAGTGACTCTCAAAAGCGAAATTTAAAAAAGCCTAGATTAAAAACATTTTTTAGCCATCCTTTATTCCAACAGATTTTTACTGAAAGTGCCTAGGGATCCGAGAATACTTCGACCTGCTGGAAATTCAGCAACTCCTTTCTTCTTTAATGCTATCCAGTTTGACAGTGACATCTTAATGCAAGATCAGCACTTACCAAATGACATAAAAAATGGAGAAGAGCACAAACCCCATCGTCCCTCAGTTACACTGCACATCTCACTCTTCACTAAAGTTAATGTATTGAAGCATGTTATCCCCACGTGCAGAGACAAACCCAGCAAAAGCTGATGGCCAAACTGGACCCCAGAGCAATCTGTGCTGCAGCTCACCCAGAGCTCAGAGACACCAGGGCCTCTTCCCATCTTGGAAAGGGCTGGAATGGGGTTCAGGGCTTGTTCTGTTCCTGCAATTCTCCATTTCCTGTTCTCCTGCACCTTCTCCTGACCACTGGTAATAGTGATATCTTTAATGAACACCCCTTGAGCAGGGTGAACCTCAGCCATTTAAGCAAAATTAACAACACAGAGTTAGAACTGGATTTGGGGAAGTGTGGCTGATGATGACTTTAAAGAACACAGAATGGTTTGGGGGGAAAGGACCTTAAAAATCACTGGGTTGCACCCCCTGCCATGGTTCCACCAGACCTGGCTGCTCCACCACTGCCCACTTGAAACACTTGATCCCATGGAGTACAAATGCTTAACACAAGTTTCTTTCAGCAAGTCCTTAATAAAAGCTCTTACAAAGCTAATCTCCTGGAAAAACTGGGGAGAGGATGTAGTAATTACAGAGTAATGCTAACTACTGGAGACAAAATTCAGCTTAAATATCTTATTTTGCTATATCAGCCCAGCTTTCATCTTTAAACCATAAAAATCAGCAGAGGAGAAAGAAAAGGATGATCTATTTTGACACTAACAGATAGGGAGGACATCATTTCATGGAAATCTACGACATTAAAAGTATTATGAAGTTCTTCAAAGGAAAATATCCAAGGTATAAGGGAGCAAACTCTTGATCACAACCCCATAATATACGTGTGTATCTCCAGGAGGATGATATAATGCTGTTCTTGATTTCTCTGTACAGTCCAGATCAGAGAGAGATTAGTTAATAAGGTTTCTTGGCTTTCTTGTCATAAACTGTGATATAAAACACAGCTTTTTGATTAAGGTATTTGGACCAGGACAGGAAATCTCATTTCACTTCCCAGCTCCTCCACAGCATCCTTTAACAACCTCAGGCATGACAAGCAGATACAGATCCTTACAGCTAAAATAAAATCAATAGGCATTAGGCATCATGGAAAAACCTCTGGTGCCTGTCTGCTACTTCAGGCCCCTAAATGTGGAAGGAACCTTTCTCATGTGGGGCCTGAGCCCCGGGATCCCAGCTGGGTTCAGCCACAGCAGGGCTGAGGGAGGACCAAAGAGCACCCATGGTTGAGTTTGTGGGAGCTGCTAAGTGGGAGGGCAATGCCCAGCTGATGGAATAGGCACTGTTGGGGTGCAGAGAGCCTGGGGTGGGACATTCCTGGGCCTTTGTGTCCCAGGGGAACGAGGTGAAGAATAATTTATTCTTCTAGTCCCAAAAATAAGAATTCAGTGTCTGAATTTTCTAAAGTCCAAGCCTCGCCTACAGATGCTTGTCGCACTTGGACACGAAAAGAACCACGCAGAGTCTTGTCAAGAGAGAAGCAGAAAAAGACGGGGCTCGATGACCCCGAGCTTTTATTATGTATGTTCTTAAAAATTACTGTGGATTGGAGGGAGAAATCACCACCCCTCAATCACACTGGTCAAAGGAAAAATCCATCAAACGTCTCTGCCTAGGAGAAATGGAATGCAAACAATAAAGCACGGTTAGCAAAGCATGGCTGTGTTTACAGAAAGTGCCTGAGAAACTCTTACAGAAAATGAAAACATCAAAGAACTGCAGAACTCAGGGCAACAGATGCTAATCTCAGTGATGTTACACTGAGAACAGCAAAAGTGATGCTGCTAACTGGAGTACAGAAAAGCAGAACTGCTCTCTCTGGGACAGGCAGAATGCTGAACAAGACAGGCCCCGAAGGAGGGAGACCTGACTGGGCATCACAATAAATCCCCAATGTCTCCCTTCCATGCAGAGCACTTTTTTAGAGTCACTAATCACCAATAAACGCCGCAGTGAGGACAGCGGGCTCATTAGTCTCCTCTGATACTACATCACACGCAGACACAAGGTGGATGAGATTGATTTTTCCCTGTTCCCAGAGGAATCAGGCATGCAAGCCTCTGCCTCAGACTGGTGCCATCAAAAAAGGCAGCGTGCAAACACGAGTCCTGAGCTGCCATCATCTCGTTTCCCATTCAGTTTGCTCCAGAGATGAGGCTGCTAATGTCTTCATTACAATTTCAGATAACAAAATACACAGGCAGATTGGTCAAGAAATAAGCTTTCACGGTGATTCATCATCTCTTCCTGCCTCTGAGAAGGACATTTTCTAGTCGGTATTCATTCAGAGCTGGAACCTCTCCAGCAGCACCGTAAGTAAGCAGTATTTTCCTCTTCTGGAGACAGCAAATGTGCAAGCACTGAAAAGCTTCCAAGGGACATCACTGCAAAGGAGACCCTGAGCAGATATTTTCAGAGAGACTCACTCCAAACCCAGAGTTTTCAAACGAAGACAGGAAGGCAGAACCATCCCATCATCAGCCTTGGATTTTATGGCTCTTTCAGCCTGATAAACGCAGCAAGATGAGATCAAATACCCCAAAGGATCTTCTATCAGTCCCATTTAATTGCTGAGTCTCATTTAACAGTTTGGGAGTAGCCAGTGAGACATTTTCAGAGGCAGGAGAACACCTCTGACAAAGCACAGATAACACATTTTCTGACCACAAATATCTTGCATATGTGTCTCATTCCACTCAGAAGCAACAGTGCCCCATGAGCTGATGTAGAGCTGGGTACACTGGAACTGATGGTTTTCAAGCTCCCTTCCAACCAGGCCTTTCATTCCATGATTCTACAATTCCCTGTCTGCTTTCCCTGCCTTTTTCCCTTCTTACGGATGTTTAAAACAAAAGAGAGCGAGCTGGTGCTGGTGAATGTCCTGGGGAAATCAGACACAAATGTGACCAGCTCCAGGCTGCAGTTATAAACCAGCTCTTACTCAAATTTACAAAAACCACGGGCCCTGGGGCTTTCAGGAGCTGCAGTTCTGGAAGTCTGATGGACAAACCTTTATTTTACAGTTCATAAAGCAAAGCTTAACAACGCTGCCTTCCTAATGCCAGCCAAAGCTCCTGCTCATTGTAAATTTAAAAAGCAGCTTATTGAAAGCGGAACCAGCATAAATACTGGAGGTAGATCCATTACATTTCATGATACAGTTATTTGGTGGCTAACTCTGGTAGTTCACTCCTCCTGCTCAAGGATAATAAAAGGGAAAATGTCCCCATGACATTCAGTGGCAGAAATGTCATTGCTGAAGTGCCTATGATGTGCAATTAACATTTTTAAGGATTCATTTAAACGGATACTGTCACGGCTGATAGATTTGAGATTACACCAACTATCTCAGTTTGGATTTCTGCCCAATTCAGCATCTCACTAGCAAGTTCACCCTTTCACTTCTGGATATTTGTATTTTTCTTTCTCCTTGTGTTTACTGCATTGAGGGTAGTATAAAAATTTACAATTTTATAGATTTATCATTCAAGGCCAGGCTGAATGGGACTTGAAACAACTGGTCTAAGGGAAGGTGTCCCTGTCCATGGCAGGGGGTTGGAACTGCATGATCTTTAAAGTCCCTTCCAACCCAAACCATTCTGGGATTCTGTAACTTCTCCCCCACTCCATCACTACTGTTGTGTCACAATCGCAGACATCAAAGTTTCTATCCAGAAACAAATTTCTGTTTTTTAAAGTTCTGCTTTCCACAAAGAAGTTGTAATTTTCACAATGAAAAATGCTTTGAAGAGAAAAGTTAAGTTGTGGGGCAAAAGCTGTTTGGTGTTAGGGTGGATTAAAAAAGAAGTCGCTCTATTGTGAATGAAGGCGTTGTCAGCAGCAGGATGGAGACTCCAGGCCCAGACTCTGGGTTTGTGAGGAGAAGTCCTGGATCTTTGTCCTTGGCATTCGTACCCAACCCTGCTGTTTAACAGAACGAAAAGGCAGAAAAATACAGAATATTACTGCTATAGCAGAAAATGTCTTTGAGCAAAATGTTCCTCAGAGTTTGCAGGAGACTGCAGCCACTCTTGGAGATTTCAGTGGACACGTGGATGTTTGTGTTGGCAGCTGAGGGCTCTGCTGGGAGCTGAGAGTGGCCATCGGTCTGCAGGCAGGGTGCAGACGCTCCTGTCTGACTGTCAGGCACACGGAGAGCAACGTGTCCTCAATATTTCAACGAGACAAATGAAGGAGACATGATCCTAATGCTAAATGGCCTGGGAGAAAAGCAAGTGCCTACTCGACTGACAGAACACTTGCAGATAAACTGAGAGCAGCTCTGAAGTGATGGCTCTGACATCTGTGGCTCTGTCCAGACCTGGTTTTCCCCTACAGCACCTCAATTAGAAAATAGCCATGTCTAATTTGTTGGGAAATCTCAGTTTCAAATGTGCTAAATCAGGCAAAGCAAGAAAACACAATGGACATGGATGAGGCTTTTGAGGGATGTGCTCTACAGAGGTGACTCTCCATTGCTAGGGAAAAAATTCCATCTTCACCTGACCCCCAGGAGGAGTGTAGGAGTGCTGGGGGAACCTCGGCCCCATGATTTCACAATACTCTTTAAACACCAGCAAGATTTCTATTGCAGAAGGTAATAAACAAGAGCCTAGCACAGAATCCCTCCATGCACCACAGAGTTACACATTTGCCTCACTGCCCAGAGCAAAGATTCAAAACTCTGCTGTGATTTTTTCCAAGCAATCACTGCTGCCTTTCTATGCCCTTCTTTCCATGCCTTTTTGCACCAGGTGAGTCAAAACATGTTTCTATGTAATTATACAAATGACATTTAGGGGACACTGTCCAAAAAAAAAAAAGGAAAAAAATATTCTAAAGAACAAGCTTTCCCTTTGTTATTGAAATCTTCAACAGTATTAGTCACCACTGCTGCTCTTTGCTGATTGTGAACACTTTGTTTGATCACAGGTAGGATTAGACTGATGAAAGTCCAGCTTTCCGAGGCTCTGGGGAAATGCAAAGCCAAAATCAGAAGCTCTTTTGCACACATGGCAGCTGCAGGAGGGGCCAGAGGGGTGCAGAGCTCAGCCAGACGAGGAGCAGCACCAAGAACTGGGAGCAGTCCCCCTCAGGAGGAACACAGGAGTCTGAGATAAGGCACTGTGGTAACACCATCTCCTGTGAAATCACAGCCTGCCATCAGCAGGGCAGGGCTGCTTGGAAGGAGGAGCAAAAATTAATGATTTGTGGTCATGTGTGGTGACATCCAGCATGGATTGTCCCACGTGAACTCATGGATGGGAGCTGAGCCCTGAGAGCCCGAGTGCACACAAGGAGAAATCTGCTGATTCACTGCTCAGCCACACACAGCTTCCTCCCGCTGCCTCAACCTAACCACTGGGAAAGCAAGTCCCATTAGTCTAACTTAAAACTAAAATTAAGAGTTATCTCCTCTCTAAGTGGAAATGGAAAAGAGTAGGAAATCAATCCTCCGGGGAAATCCTCACGGAAGTGGGCACTATCAGACCCACAGTCCTCTCCTGGTACTTGCAGGAGGTGATAAAGCCTGATGGGGTTTGTGGGGTAAGTGCCCCATGCTTGGATTCTTTGCCAGTTTCTAAGTTTATTTTCAAAGAACTGCCCCCATCCCACTCTGCATTCACACTGTGGATGGGCTGAAAGGTGTGAGTTTCATACATAAAGGTTTCCTTCAATTTATAAACGTGATCTAATTTGGATCAGGAGTAACCTTCTACTCCATCTCCAGCTCTCAAATCCCATCAGTTTGTCTATCAGCCATCTCCTGGCCCAATTTGTGCCCCTGTCATCCTGCCTCAACTCCTTTTGCAGGCAGCAAGATCTCGATGCCAGAAGACACTTTAAAAGTGACAGTGCTCATTAACAATTTCCTCCTTAACGATGCCAAGGGCTGTGGATTGCAATGTGCCAGCCCCAGCCTTGCAGCCTCCTCCCAGCTACAGATCCTTCACCTGGTTTGATTTTCCTGGATTAGCAGGAACCTGTCAGCTGCAACGCCCTCAGAGCCATTTTAACAGGAGTGACTCATGGACACGTTGATATTCCCCTCAGCATGCAGCACTTCCCTTTAAACACAGAAACCAGAGCGTGCAGGGAACGATCCATCCATTAAAATTTGTGTCAACAGCTCTGCAAACTCCTGAAGCTGTACAGTGAGGGCTGCTACCCCATTCCCTGGGTCTGAAAATCAGTGTGATGACAACACTGATCTGCAGGACGTGGGCACTTTGGTCCTGACCTTACTTTGGCTCGAGTCAATCGCTGTTCTGCTTTTGATTCTGATGGCAGTGGGGCCACTGTTCCAGAGTCACCTCTCCCGCACCCTCAGGCGCTCTCTCCAGCAGCACTGTCAGCTTAGAGAAGCCAGGACAATTTGAAAGTATTTTCTGAAGCCCAAGGCAAACCAAGGGATGACCTTTTCCACCAGCAGAGAGCTGCTTGCAGGCTGCTATTGAATATTCCACCAGCTGTGACACTCTGCTCCCACAGATGAGCTGCACTGCACGAGGGATGGGTTCTCCTTCTGCTGTGGCTCTCCTCATCCTAACTCCATGAACTGGGGTCCCAGTGGGGTTCCCTCTGCTCCCCACCTCTGTTACTGGGGTCCCAGTGGGGTTCTGTTCTCTCTGCTCCCCATCTGTGTCACTGGGGTCCCAGTGGGGTTCTGTTCTCTCTGCTCCCCACCTGTGTTACTGGGGTCCCAGTGGGGTTCTCTCTGCTCACCACCTGTGTTACTGGGGTCGCAGTGGGGTTCTCTCTGCTCCCCACCTGTGTCACTGGGGTCCCAGTGGGGTTCCCTCTGCTCCCCACCTGTGTTACTGGGGTCCCAGTGGGGTTCTCTCTGCTCACCACCTGTGTTACTGGGGTCGCAGTGGGGTTCTGTTCTCTCTGCTCCCCACCTGTGTTCCTGGGGTCCCAGTGGGGTTCTCTCTGCTCCCCACCTGCGTTCCTGCCCTCACCTGGCACCAGCCCCGAGCTGTGCCATCCCTTGTCAGAGCATTCAGCTGCTAAGGACTGCTCAGGACACAGAGCTCTCTTTGCTTGGGGGATTGTTTCAACAGAAACAAAAACTTCCAGGTACCTAAAGCTCTGGTTAAGGCAGAGAGAAAATCTCTGCAGGGCAACGTGACATTAAGAGTGGAATTTCCAGGAGTGCTCAGCTCTGCTGCTCTGGTGAGGGCGAGCTGTGCCAAGCCAACGTGGCACACACAGAACTGGCAAAGACAGGGCACAAATCCCTGCAAACACCCTGCTGCTGCTGGCTGCAGAACACTCAGCTTGGACCAGAAAGAGAGAGCATTCTCCCATTCTACACAGGAGAATCTTCACAGTCTGTTACACATTCCAAACATGCTCATATCTACATGACATTCAATCAAAAAGCTTTTTTTAAATGGACAAATATTTTCTTAATAATTTTTAGCAGTGTTGCCAACTCTTCCAAGAATTACTTTTCACGAGGAAGGTGGCTGTTATTTTTGCAGATAGGATATCTGTGCTATCCAGTTATTTCTATAAAGAGACTTGGCCTTTAGGACTAATTTAAAGGGTTTCCCAAAGCAGATGGAGCTCTTTGAATATAGAAAAAGGGATTTATAGGATTACCAAGCTCCAAGTATTCAAATATAAAGACAAAATTATGCCTAAGGCAAGTAAGAAATGCTCTAGGCTATCAGAGATTGTCTCTTCACCCTCAGTAGATGTCACCTAGTGTAAATTGACATTATTTCCTGACATCAGTAGATTTGTATTCAATTCCTCTTGTTGATCATGTGCTTCACAGATCACCAATAAGACACTAAATGTCTTGGTGAAGAGGCCAGAGAAAGGGAAGAGAAAAAACAGAGAATGTCTAAACTGGCTGTATTAAATTATCGTGCAGTACTTCCATGTTCTACCTGTGCCAGCAGACACAAAACAAAGAGCTCCTGGAATCACTGATGTAATTTACTGGCAAGCACAAAGGCATCTGTGACAAGCCAAAGGCTGAGGACATCCAACCTGTGAATGAAGTGCTCTGTGTGCACAGTGGGAAGTGCCACAGACACAAGGAAACACGTGGGACAGGCCGAGCCTGTCGAGCTGAGATTGTCTCTGCTCCCCTTCCCCACTCCAGTTCTCAAATTGCAGGTCAGATTTATGTTATCCTCTGCCAGCCGAGCTCCACCATCACCTCCTGTGACAAGAACCACACAGCCTGGGCCCTTTCCCTGCAGGGAACACTGCCAAAGGCCATTCAGACCAGATCTTCTATTGACAGATGAATTTTCTCCCTCTCTCGCCGCCCCTTCCTCTCTCCCTCCTTCCAAGCTCTGGAAACTGGGATGAGCCATGCAGCTCCATTAGCTGCTGACTCCTGGAAGGTCCAGGTGGTGTTCAGAGCCTGTGTAAAGCCCTTTTTGGGGTCACAGAGTGACTGCATGATCTCACACCAGCCGTTCGTCTTCTCCTGTTACGCCTGTCAGAAGAATTGGCTCAATGGAAGAAAAACAGGAGCTCCTTAAAAAATGTATTGGCACATCTGAGCTGAACTTCCTCGGGCGAAGGAGTTATAAAAAACGGCTCTGCTGTGAACTTTGAAGTATCCATTTGTTAAAGAGGCAGTGATTTCCCTCTCTGAACAATGCTATTTGTGGCGTGAAGCCTTGCAAAGGCAACGAACGTGTGTTAGAAACATCTCCAGGGGTATTGATAGGAAGGACTGGGTGATGCACAGTGTCTCAAAACCAAATGAAGGCTGCTCAAATAGCTGCTCCCCAGCAAGCTGAAGTTACAGTTTCAATCCTGGCACTGTATTTATCAATATTTTCATTCCCAACGTTTTACACTGCAAAGATAGTTTCACTCAACAGGAGACTCTGTGACCACACTCAGACAAAACAAACAAGAAATGTGAAACAGTGTCTATCAGTTCTATCGATAAATTGGAAAACAAGTTGTTCCAGACCCCACCAAGAAGCCACAAACTGGACCCAGCCCTCAGGGCTGTGCCTGGATTTCAAGGGCAGCCCCTTCCTTCTACTCTCCCAAAAAAGTGAGCCCAGGAAATCTGTGGGTGAGCTGAAGCTCCACCTTCTCCATCCCTCTCTGGTGGCTCTGCTGCAAGACTGCACTTGCACCTCCTTCTCCACGAGTACATTTAATTTCATTTCTCCCACACTGCTTCTCAGACTTTTGGGAAATTCCGTAATACCACACCAAAAGCTCCCAACAGCAGCCAGAATTGCTTTTATTGCTGTTTAACACAGCGCTGAATTTAAATGGCTGATGTATCTGCCTCTCTCACACACGAACACAAAATGCTACACAGCAAAACTTTAATTTATCGAATTAAAATGCACTATAGCACGAATTTATTGTATCTTTGCTCATAAGTGGGTTTATGCACTTGATTTTTTTTTTGTCTTTTAGAGTTTTGGCAGTAGATGGAAAGCAATCAAAGTCCCATTTGAAGCAGCCGTGTAAGCAATTCTCATTTACAGAAGACAATGAAAAATTAATCTAAAATTAGTGTAACTAAGTTTTCATAGAAACAACAAAACCACTCAGACATTATCATTTTCAACAGCTGTTTACTGTCTTCATCTACAAAATCACCTGTCAAATTTTACTTTTGCCTCCAGAGAAAAGCCAGAGCCAACCCCAAGTGGCTCTCTGAGTTACTAAAACACTCCACATGTAACACAGATATTGAGGACGCCCTTCTTTAATTGTAATACTTAGCAGGCATGACTGAGGTGATGTTCAGCACCCCCTCTCCTGCAGGTTTGAATTCTACACGTTTAACTTCAGGGAGAACATTCAGCCATGGCTGATGGGTAAAGCTGGGTGTTTTCTGTCTGTCCTGCTCCATGGAACATCTTTCAACGGGAGCATTTGTCACCCCTGGAAAGCTCTTTGCTACAAAACACTCATAACCTCCTCGACACGAAATGGAAACACCTGAAGGAAGGACAAAAGGGATGACAGCAGAGGGGATTCCTGTCCCAGCATCAGTCTGGTGAATTTGTGAGGAGTTTGTTTGGCTGGCAGAGCACATGCAGCTGGTTGATTCCCTGCAATGTGTGTCATAGGAAGGATGCAAACCAACATCAGAAGGAAACCCAAGGGTTCAGGGGCCGTGCTGCTGGCAGCCTGAGCCCCTGGCATGGCAATCACCAGGGCATGGCCAACCTTTGCTCATGGCTGGAGCTGTGGCTCACCCAGCAGCCACAGGCAGCAGCCCAGGAAAGCCAGGCAGACAGCAGACAAACACATCACAGCTGAGTTAATTGTCCTTCACACGCAGATTCTTGGGCTGAAGGCTCTCAAAGGCTGTCTCAAGTGCTGCTGCTGTCCCTAATGTCAGCTTTAGGAGAGGGGAAGGAGTTAATTATTGAAGGGCAGCTACAGGGAGCGGGATGCACAGCTCCTATTGACTTCCTTAATGGTGGTAAAATGTGCAAATCCTGTGGACTGTAGCTGAATTTAAATTACAATGATTACAAAATATAAAGCCTAAAAAAGAGGATTTATACATGAGCAGATTTAGCCGAGACACAGACTCCCTCAAGACCTACATTTTGTTTACATGCAAAGCAGACTGTGCCTCCTGAATGCCTAAATCCCGACGACAATTATTTCTGTATCTCACCACCCTCCTAACACGGCTCTGAACCATCATTCCTGCTGCTCAGTGCCCTGGGGAATATCCACTGGTTATGGGTTCATCCCTATTTTCTGGCCACTGTCCAGCAAACCACTTTCCATGTGTAAACAGCCCTGCTGCCTTCGGAGGGGCTCCTCATATGATGCACGAGTCCATAAGGACACGATGCTTAAACAGATCCATAACATCAACAACAATAGCCATACATTTCTCCTGCTGCTTTCCGCCAGGGTTTTTATGCACAGCTCTGGGGAGCACAGAACTATTAACCTATTTCGTGTTATCGGAGCTGGGGGACAGATAAATGAAGTGACTTGCCCAAGGTCATGCAGGAGTTCATGGGAGAAATGAGGACACAAACAATACGCCCATGCTTAAATTGAGTCCTGAGGAATTTGCAGAGCTCTGCCTGCTGTGTGAGGGAGGCTGCGAGTGCTCTGGCATTGGTATAAGGGAAATCACTGAGTTATACAGTAGGAATCAAATATTTTAAAAATTATTTGCATCTACCCTCATGTTGACCAGTCCAGACCCACCTCATCCAGAAAGTCCCGTGATTGTTTAATTCACATTAAAGCTAAGAAATAATAAAACTGAGGCTGTTCTACACTCCTGACCCAGCTGCAGGAATAAACCAGAACATGAGCCATTGTTCTAAATCCCTTAAAAACAATCAACACGCAGTTATTTATAATGGAATACAAAAACTGCAGTGCCATCTTTAACCAAAAACGAGCAGCCACTGTTCAGCACAACCCTGCCCTTCCCTCCATGAGGCAGCCCCACATGGAGCAGCTCCCTGCATTTCCTCTCTTACTTTCTCCCTCTCAATCTGCACACAAATTTGCACTAGGAGGCCCCCGTTATATATGTTATCATTTTACATGTCACTTTTTGGCTCCATTTTAAGAAATATACTTTGCTTTCAAGTTCAACGTCTGTTGCCAGGATCTCGTTGGGATGCAGGTGAAATTTCTAGAATGCCTTGTTGCCACATTCAGAAGTGCTGGGGTTGCTCTGGGGTTTTCAAGAACACAAGTTCCTTTCAAACTCTGATTGCTTTCAAACACATCTGCTTTCTCCCAGGCACTGGGAATTTGAGGCCCCAGAAGTTCTGAAAATTCCGATAGGTGTCAGGCTGTTGAAATAACTGCTTTTTTTTTTAAATTTAGGTACTACAAACTATAGTCATCAAAGTATTTATGCATTGCTTCGCTTGGCACTGCAGAGCCTAAGTGAAACAGATGGCCAGCTCAGGTTTCCAAAAGTGACTCAGATACTCAGGAGCCCGACTCACACAGGAAGTCAATACCAGTTAATCTTCCAAATGTCAAATGGCACTTTTGAAAATAGCACTTTCCATTACCAGCACAGACCCGAAACCCTGTGCTTTTTAAATGTTTGCTTTGTACCGAGCAATACCCCAGGCTCCACCTGTCTGTCTGTTTGTGTTCAAAGGACAAGTGAGCACTCGGGGAATGCAGTTTGTGCCCGCAGGTCCCCAGCACAGCCCTGCAGCACCAGGGCTTTTTTCTTGTGAAGGACAACACGATGAAGGTGGGGAGGAGAGAACTGAAGCTGCACACTCAGAATCACCAGCACAGCCTTCCCCGGCTTCCCACAGCTTTGGGAGTGAAGTGCAGATGCTGCAACCACCACAAGCAAGAGCCCTTATCTTTGGGGGCTTAATCAGTGTTAGAAGGTTAAGGTGAGTGAAGAAGGGCTGCATCAGGCAAGCCTGGATGGGCCATAATGACAACAGGGCATTCATCCACAGGCATTAA
>VWZT01007953.1:332175-384218 GCA_013397055.1 Pachycephala philippinensis | reverse complement strand
GGTGAGCCGCTGTAGCTCTTGCCCGTGAGGTCGGTGAGCCGCTGTAGCTCTGCCCATAAGGTCAGTGAGCCGCTGTAGCTCTTGCCCGTAAGGTCGGTGAGCCGCTGTAGCTCTTGCCCGTGAGGTCGGTGAGCCGCTGTAGCTCTAGCCCGTGAGGTTGGTGAGCTGTTGTAGCTCTTGCCCATGAGGTCCGCGAGCCGCTGTAGCTCTTGCCATGCGTGATTACTGCAGATGGTGCCGCAATGTTACACCGCAAACTGTGCTGGCGCTGTGTAAGGCAATATCTGGAACTATGTTGCCCCAGTGTAGGGCGACAATCCTCTTTTGGATCCCACCAATGATCACTTGTGCTCATCCTACCACATCCCAAGGTGCCTTCAGCAGGATTTTGGCTGCCAGTCTCTGGTAAGAAAACCAGCAGCACTGACCCACGGAGAAGGTGGAAACAAAAAGGTGCCTCCAAGGGGCACAACCGTGCTTTGTACGTGTGAAATGAGGGAGTTCTGGTGCTGGGAAGAGGGAGGGGTCCCTGGGGTCCTACAGAAAGGAGTTGGGGGCTGCAATCAGCTAAAAGCTCTTGAACTTCAGGGGTGCAAACCTCAGCACTCCAGTGCCTTGGAAAATTCCATCTTTCCCTGCTTAAGGTGAAAAACCAGCAGCAACTATAAAACTGAAGGGTTTACACACTCTCCTGAATCTGATTTCAGGGATATCTGGAACAGGTCTAATAAAAAAGCTAAAGAGAGTAGGAGCTGTTAACAATTAGTGACTAATTACATGTGTAGATGCTTAAATAGCAGCATTTCCAAATCTTGGAGCGTACATACTGTAAATCTTTCATGTAAAGGATTTGCAGAGAAAGGAATCCTCAAACCCTCTTTAACATCTTCAGTGGAACAAAAGATCTTTCTGTACACTCTCTGACATTACTCAGGAAACAGCAAATTATCTGATTCAATTGGCTCATGAGTAAAATAGCACGCAGCAATTAACTCCTTAGAAACCAAATCCCCCTTTGAGAGGATTTATTATTAAAAAAAAATTAAATACATAATAAAATAAGAAACGCAGGAATTTAGAACTAAGCACAGTCAAATATAAGAAAAAAACTAAGGTGGAAAAGAAAAATAGTCTTAAATACAAGAAAAAATTCTCATGCAGGGCTGAGCTACTGAGCAGTCATTAACATTACAAAGGGATGAAGTCTCCCAACAATCTCAGTAATCTGAACAGATAAGTTACCCACCACAGTCCACAAAAGACGTGGCTTCAAAGTAGGCAGGATTAATGGTCTTGCTTCCTGGCAAAATGAAGTCATGCTTGTGTATTTGTGAATAATTTTCCAGAAGGCAGGACCAGCTATAACAGAGCCTGACAAACACTTCAGTCAGCTCTTACTCCACATAAGCTGGAGTTTATCTTGAGAGTGTCACTGAAACTCAGACTCTGCTCTGTCTCACATGTACACGGGGAACTGAAAACTGGCAACACAGAAAAGATGGCAAATAATAATGAATAGGAATGATTTAGTGCACTTTGGAGTTAAAGGACCTCTCCATCCGACGTGTGGGTGATGCCCAAACTCCGGGGCCTGGAAGGACTCTCCTGCTCATGCCCATCCCCGCTGTGCCCCTGCTCCAGGGTCAGAGTGTGCGACCCAAATTAAAGACAGATACTCACACAAACACAGAAATGTTCAAGCTAATGGACATCCTTCCCCAGGCCTCACTGACCGCTGAATCAGGCTCCAAATTCAAAACCTGGTTATTTCTCCCTGATAGCTGGGTGTTAACTCCTGTTGCCAATTACAGACACATCTCTTCCAAATCAGTTGTTGAGGTCAGAGCAAAGCCAATGAAATCGGGAATCCTCTGGGAGCAGATGGTGGTGAAGAGTTCATACTTTTCCAACATTTAAAAAGTCAGAGCCTATTTATGCACAACACGTAAAAGCCACTTGCCCTCAAGTGTCCTGGGTTTGCTCTAAATGCAGGCTTGTTCTATCACTCTGGGTATCTTGTGGGATTTTTTTTGTTTAATAAACCCCCACGATGAATTAATGTGTGATCCACAGTGAACCACAACAAATCTCTGCTGATTTGCATCACAGAGGGACGTGGCAATTATATTGTGTTTGATGACTCTGTGTTTCATCTCACCTCAGCAACTCCACCAGCCCCACAAACACTGCAGAGAACAGGAGAGGCTGCCTGTCAAAATAATTAACACAGCTCTGATTAACAGAACATGGCAACAATCCCCTTCTTGGGTGGTTCTGGGAGTTTCTGGCCAATTCTGAGTGATCCAGTCCCCTGCTCTTACCGTGACATTTCCAGGTTAACTCTTCCAGGAGTTCTGTGGGGAATTTACCCTGCACTTAAACAATGTTTATCTGTAATGCACAGGAGTTTTACAGCTGCTGAGGAATCACAGCAGGCATAACCAAACTGTGGAACTACACACAAACAGACAGCCAAACACACACAGCAATGCATCCAGCTTCTAAATATTCCTTCCCAGTCTCATTAAATCTCTGGACATTTCTCAAGATAAAAATTGACAAATAGCATCTCCAAGTGGAGAGCCTCACCACGCTCCTGCACTTCCTCAGAGATGACACAAACGCCATAGGAAATGATAATCACATGCAATTAAAGCCTCCAAAGCTAAGTGAACAATTGCTAAACTAAGCAGAGAGATTCTGTTCCTCTGGGGATTGTCTGTGGTACTTGCTGAGCTCTGATTTGGCTGGAATCTTGTTCCAGTGGAGCACTGCATGCAGATCATACACATCACAAATTTCTTCTGCTTAGTACATTCCAGTGAATGAATTCCACACCACACAGACACTGTGACCTACTCTGGGTGAGAGAACAGATGGAAACACCGAAATTCTCGTTAGCTGGCCCATCAGTGATGCCTTGGTTGACAGGGCTCCTCGCTTTCCAAACCAATGGCATTGCTAAACATGCCAGTCTCATTAAAAATAGTTGAAATAGGGATGAATTCAGTGTCTGAGGTCACTTGAGTACTCTGGCAGAGTCATTATTGAATTTCTACCAGTGTGATTACAACGAGTGCGTGCTCAGTCCATTAATCTGCAGCATGGAAACCAAAAATCAATGGGGTGCTACTTCAAACTCCTTTTTGTAATAATTAACATCATGTATGAAGGTGTACATGTGGGAGGGGAGGGTGGAAGCTGTTGTCACAGCCCAGGATGGGAAAGAGATTACCTGGTTTTCTGAGCTGTACATCAGAGAGGAGAAAGGAGGGAAGAGTCAAAATTTGTTCTAAACTTGGGGTGAAATTCAGTCTGCAAAGGAAATTCTGCCATTTGCTTCAATGAAGCCAAGGTTTCCTCCCTGGAAACTTAACTGGGACTGAAATTCCTGGCAAGCCATCAGGAATTCAGCACTCATCGATCCAAAAGCCTCTCTACAACAAACACGTCAGCTTTCTTTAATAAACTCACTTCTCCATGAAATTACTGGCACGTTGGTAAAGGAGTAACAGCAAAGTTGTAGGAGTTTTTTGTGAATGACAAACCCCTCTACATTGTTCCAGTGGACATGGACTGACTTAATCTAGTCCTTGACACTCCTCATTTGTTTTTTAGAACAAACACTTAACATTTATGTAATAATTTTCCACCTGTTTCATAGAGTAGTCACTGTTATTATATAACACAAGAAATAAGAGATTTTTATCTGTACTTGAAATAGGCAGTAACACATCAAACCAAAGTAACTTTGACTGGAAGAGTAAATCTCAGGAAGCCAGTGCAGAAACAAATGGTTCAGCTGTCTAATATATTGTGTTTTGTGTAAGGAATGTAAAGGTTTCAGATAAATGGTGATATTTCACCACTGTTAGTTGGTCAGCTGTGATCTGACAGAGACACGAGATGGAAAAAATACTTAAAATCATCTAATTGTCTTTTATGATATTGCAGCCAGCTTTCTAGAGCTCTCTCCTCAGCAGTCTTAAGTGTCTTTAGCTCAGAGGAGTTTTGTGATTACAAAATTCCTCAAGCAGCAATGGCACAGAGGGCTTACATGTGTAAGAAACATATTTCAATTTGCTTCGCCGAATACTAACAAAGTTCTTATTCACTTTATTCTTGAAAGGTTTGGCTCTTGGCACTTTTTCCTAAATTTTCTCCATTCTTTACTGCCTGACTGATTTATTTCCTCTGCTGTGAAAGTTACAGAGGGAAGCAGAGTTGCTTGGCAGCGTGATGTGGTATTGCTGAACTCAGCTGTTTGTGGCTTTCAGCAGATGTTTCTGCTTCAAAGGCAGGGTGAGAAAAAATACACAGGCACAGATTCCTCCTCCCCAGCCCTGCATCTTTTGTCTCTTATCTTCCCCTGCCTCCAAATCACGAGGAGGGCTCCATTACAATAGCTGCTAAAGCATCCAGACAGTGTCACACAAAAATAAGAGCTGACCTTGCCCCAAAGGAGATCTAAAGTGCAAAGAGAAAATGAGCAGAAGTGTCAGTCCGTGAATGTGCTGCATCAGAAGAAGGTTCTCGTGGATAACTTCACTGTGAATTACAGGGTATGAAAATGGGGGTTGCTGTGTGCAAGGGGCCAGAAGGCAGCAGTGTGGGGCAGAAGATGCCACTGGGATGGGTATCCTTTCCTCCTGCACACTCCAGGAGTGCTTCAAACACGTTCCCAAGCCCAATGAAAGCTGAAAAGCAGACTGTGTTTGCAGGTTGCTCTTGAGAAATGATTACCTTGTCAGAGAGTCAGAAAATCCTCTCACCCCGGACAGCAGGAGTTACAGTTACTATTGGACCTGTCCATCACTTTGGAATGGATGGAAAGCTGTTGTCCCATTATTCTGTTTGTGTGGGCTCTGCTCTGTTTACATCATAACGAAATAAAACAATCTATCCCACCTGCCTGGAGAGCAGGGGAGGCACTGGCTGCAGCTTTCTCAGCAAGGCTGGGTTTCTGCAGGCTTTGACTGAGCCTCCAGCATTTGGTTTGGATAAACGTGTAAAAAGCTTTTCCAAACTGTACAAATTTGCTGTGCAAACAAATTTAATGCTTTCATTTGGGCAAGAAATATGTGAAGAATGACCTTTCTCTTGGAGCTTCAGCCCTTTTGCTTCCCAACAGACCCAGGAACTCCAAAGGAGATCGAAAAAAAAAAAAGAAGAATGATTATTGCAACTGAAACTTCTGCAGAGATCATGGGTAGATCTCTTTAATGCACTTTCTTATCTCATCTCTACTAATTAATTTCTTCTCTTAGATAAAAAACTCATGGGCATGCCTCACTCCTTGGCTAATACTATTTTAAGTTATCTATAAAGATCAATGCAGTATTTTTTGAATGGTCAGGACCAAGTCTAACAGCGGTTCTGCTGAAATCCAACAAGAAATTTCCTTTCAACAGCACCTAACAACTGCCCTTCCAAAACCCCACATGAGATTATAACCCCTCGCTTTGAGTTTCCAGCAGAAGAAAGAATGTTGTGAAGTACCTGATCAGGAAGAAAACACTTTGCAGTTATTGTTACTCGTGCAGAGCGGGTTTGTTTCCTGAGTCAGGCTGCTGGAAGGGAGGGATTGGTGCTGCTGAGCAGGGGAACACAGCTTGGAACACAGG
This sequence comes from Pachycephala philippinensis, assembly GCA_013397055.1. NCBI lineage: Eukaryota > Metazoa > Chordata > Aves > Passeriformes > Pachycephala > Pachycephala philippinensis. The sequence continues at coordinate 378,594 of VWZT01007953.1, read as the reverse complement.
ATGTGCTGGATGTCTGTTCTGATGCTGCTGCTGGGTTTGGCAGTGCCAGCTCCAGCCGGGCACCAGGGCTGCTCGGGCCAGCTCTGCAGAACACCCCCTGGACCTGTGCTGCTGCCATGACAATTGCTACTGTTATCTCAAATCGTGTCTCTCTCAACTCAAATTACTGAAAGGAGCAAGAAAGGGTCCTCCAGGCTCTGTAAGGGTCCTTGTCCACGAGGGCTGCCCAGGAATTCACTTCTCCTAAGGCGAGTGAGGGCTGCCCAGGAACCCAGAGCCACCCAGGATGCACAAAGCTCAACAAGCTGCCTGATCCCACAGCCACCCCGGGGCACAGGCAGGGCTAGGAAACAAATATCCCCTCCCCAGCAGTGTGTGCAGACACTCCCTGAGACACTGCAGCAGCCACAGACAGGGAGCACAGCCTCCTTCTGCAGCAGCTATTCCTGGGAGACACCAGGGACATCCTCCATCCTTCCTCCATCCATCCTCCCTCCTCCATCCTCCTTCCTCCATCCTTCATCCTCCATCCTCCCTTCTCCCTCCTCCCTCCTGGCTCGGGGCTTTGATGAACACTCCTGACATTCACAGCAGCGAAAGAGGAGCCATATGAAAGGCTCCTTTGGGAAGGCACCTTCTAACCCCACTCCTCTGTGCCCTAGAAAAGATGTTCCTGGCACAGCTGGCTGAGCCTCACCCGTGTGTGCAGATGTCCAGCGTGGCTCTGGCACCCCCGCTGCACCCTGGAGACGTCTGTGCCCTGATCTGACCCAGAGTGGGCATCCTGACAAAGGGAAACCTCACAGGGCAAGCACAGCAGGCAGAGAGAAGTTATTTGGGAAATCAGAGGGGAAAGCAGAGAGGGAAAGGATCTTTAGGGCAGCAGGTAAAGGCTCAGCTCTGACTCCTGAGGCAGTTATTGGCACCACACACGTTCCCCCGTGGCACTGGGAGCAGCCAGACACACAGCACACAAATGGCTCACGCTGGAAGCTCCAAGGGCTGCACCAGTCATCTGCCAGCAGCCTAAAAACCTGCACTGGAATTTGCACAATGCTTCAAACCAAAGGGCAGAATCACAGACTTAGTGAGCTTGGAAGACTTTTGATAAGGTCATTGTGTCCAACCATTCCCCAGCACTGCCAACTCCACACCAAACCACATCCCCAAGCACCACATCCACTTGTCTTTCCAATACCTGCAGGGGTGCTCCCTGGGCAGCCTGTCCCAGTGCCTGACACCCTTTCTGTGGTGAATTTTTTCCTCATATCCAATCTAAACCTGCCATGGTGCAATTTGAGGCATCTCCTCTTGCCCTACCTGAGCACACAACTGGCTCCTGTTCAGCCAGCTGCCAACCAACACCCCCAGGCCCTTCTGCCAATTTTCCCTTGGATTATGGAGGCTTCATTCTGCTCAGCTGAGGGCATTTAGTACCTCAGCCTTCTCCTCATCCTTTGTCAGGATGTTTTCCCTCACATCCAGTGAAGAATGGAGATTCTCCTGAGCTCTCCTTTGGCTCATATATCTATATATAATGCCTGCTCGTATGTGTATTTCTCGTGAATGAATGGAAATTGTTTCTGTTTCAGGGTTTAGTGGTGTAAGACATCCATTGCTGGTGTCTTCCTCCCAAAGTACCTCCTGTACAGTTTGTACAGCTCAGTCCCTGCAGACACAAAGAAAAGTACAACTTCCCCAGCACCTCCAGCAGAGGCACGTGCCATCCCAGCTCTGCTCCTGCCTCGATTATCAGGCAAAAGGATAAACAACAGGCACAAAAAAATCCTGACCCACAAGCACTAAATCTCTGAATCCTTGTGAGAACCATGCTCTCAGCTCGGGCCGCAAGGTTTTGAGGTCAGCAAGCACCACTGCCACTCTGCTGAGCTCTGCAAACCACTCTGACCCAAAACTGCCAGGGCAGGATGACCCAGATTCTGAAATAATTAATAACATCTCCCCTGCTCATAATGTGCAGTCACTGCTGTCTGTTCCCACGCTGGGCACAGAGTGGCTGTGTTCTGGTACAGGCAGACACACTCCACATGGCTCACACTTTTCCAAGCCTGACTCATGTTGTACATACACACTTTCCTTTTATTTTCCAATCACAGGAGAATTCATTTCACCGACATCGCCTGGCAGCATATGGTGTTACAGACAGAGGAGGGATCTGCTACGCCTTTGTTGCTTTGCTCCACGTCCTAATGACACAAAGCACAGCCTGGTAACATCACTGCTGTGATACCCAGACAGTGTTAAAAACCAGCCACAACACCCCCAGCCCACCAGAACGTGTGCACATGTGGCGAGAGGGAATAAGTGATTGTGACACGGCCTGAAACACAAACACAGCATCTGGAAGCGCTCCTCCCGAGCCTGCCTCTTATCAGACAGATGGCTGCAGAGCCGTAAGCCCACGGGCCTCTCCAAAGGTTCAAGGCCAAGGGGATAAAGTGCTACATCACAGCAGTTTTCCATTCTGTCAGTTTTCCTGGATCTCTCTGTTCTCCCACACTCGTTTCTCTGCCTGGCTGACAGAAATCCAAAGCACTGGGTGACTCCATTGCCCCCCAGACAAAGTGCCACGTCCAGGGGCAGAAATGCCAGCCTGAGAGCAGACTGAGGGCAGCCTGTTCCAGCACACTCCCAGGTTTGCAGGAGCAAGAGGAGTTGGGCACAGACCAGACTCAGTTCTGAGCTCCTGACACCGCACTCACAGGATGCTCTGGGGCTTGGGCTTTGGCAGAGAAGCCAGCCTAAGAAATTCCCCTGACCCTCCTTGCTGCTACCCTTCCCCTGTCCTTCTCATCCCCACAGCTGGCAGCAGGTGGAGGTTTGCTATAATAGAAAAAAACCCAAACAAACAACAGAAACAGCCCTTGCTCTGCCTTGGAACAGCTCTCCTCCCCTGCGGTGGCAAATCCAGAATAAACCACACAGCCAACAGGAGCCCTTCACTGGGGCTGTTCTCAGCTCACTGAGGCACCTCAGAAACCAACCACAGAGCCCTGGGCTGGAACCAACCAGAGGCAATCCTGACATGTGGAACTGGGTCCAGTAGTGACCAAAAATATCCTTTTGTCCACCCCAAGCACACACATCAAACCTCCACAGGCAGAAACAACAAAGGAAAACAAGGAGCCCAGCAGTTGTCTAAGCCTTGTTTTCACTGATCAGCACTGTTGTTATCCTCATCAATAGCTACTTGAATCTCAGCAGAAATTGCATTATGAGGCACACAAACATTGCTGATTTCAAGCTGTTTGCAGTTACTTGCCACAGTTGCGAAGTCTTTTTGAATAAATCTGAGCTAAGATCTGGCTCCTGGCTTTAGCACCACAAAGTATTTCTTAAAAAAGTAAAGAAGCATGACCCACTTAAATTCTCAAAAGGTAATGGTAAACAATTACTGATGTGATGTATCTAAAATATCTCTTGTGTTCTATTATTTATACAATGTGAAAGGTGTATTAGCTGCTGTTGCACTCAGACTCAAACTTCTTCTTTCAAAGTGCCTACAATGCAATTATATCCATACACTAACGACAGAAATGTGCAAGGAAGGAAAAGCTGGAAACAAAAATGAGTATTTTTATTGAGTCTGGGCACTTGTCTCTAGGGGTATGAGGGGGAAAGAGTGCAATGGTTCTCCATGGTGCAGCAGGGAGATTTCTGAGCAAACACACTGGAAAACTCCTTCTACCACATGAATTAACCAACATATTTCTGAGCTGGCTGAGTTTGCTGCAGGGAGGATGAGCCAGAGCTGGTGCTGGAACTGCAGAACTGCACCTCACACCCGCAGTGCCCTCGGTACAGAGCTGCACATCACCCCCATGAACTGCACTGCTGAACCAGCCTGGGAGAGCTGCTGCCAGCACAGACAGATCCCATCAGGGACTTGCAGTTCTCCACCAAATTAAATTAGTTTAATAGAATATTTTTGCTCAGTGCAGAGGGCTCCAAGCGGCACTCAGAAACTCAGGGATGCCCTCTGCACCCTGTGCTTTCCCCCAGGGATCTCAGTACACACCCCAGGTGTCCCTGCCCAGCCCTTCCCTACACAAACATTGCACTCCAACCAAGGCTCATCAGGCTTTCAGAAGACAGCGACTATTTACATACACAAATGAGAGAGGCATTAATTAAAACATTGAGTTTTATTTGCATAATTAGAGCCAAAAATATTTTTACGGGTTAATTAGACTTCATGCAAATTGGATTGAGGAGATTTAATTTGGGGTTTGATAACCTGACTATTATAGTTCTGCAGTTGCAAATCTGCTCAGAGCTACCTGCTGTCCTAAAGCTGGGTCCTCTCTTTCAAACTGGTTAGGTTTTACTCCTGGCAGCCTCAAATGATGCATTTTTCCTTTCCCCTTACCAGTCCCGAGGTGGGTTGACCCTGGCTGGATGCCAGGTGCCCACTAAAGCAGCTCCATCTCTCCCCTCCCCAACTGGACAGGGAGAAGGAAACAGAATTAAAGGCTCAGGGCTGAGATAAAGACAGGGAGAGATCACTCACAGTGGAAATACATTGAATCAGACAATGAGCTCGTCAGGAGCTGCTCATGGCAAGAGGAATTTCTACACTTTACACATGTCCAATATTTGGGCACAGAATACAGAAGTTAAAATCTGCTCAGGTTCTCTGTGCCTGAAGGAGCAGTGCAAAGCAATAACCAACCCATCACTCACCGAAGATTTCAGGGTGCTCTTCAGTGAGCCCAGGTTTGGGGCTAACAATGATCACAGAGCTGGGGAAGCATTGTTTGGATCTGTGCAGGGGGAAATTCTCTGCACGGGCTAAGGTACAGCAGTGCTGTGAGAATTCATTAAGATGACTCCTGGGAAGAGCAAAATAATTTGAAAATACACAACTTTCCTGTGTGCCATGGAAGACAATCCTGCTTATGGAGAAAGCCCTGCTTTTGTGCTGTGCAGCAGCCAGACCAAGTCCCTAAAAACACAGCAAACAGGGAGGCAGGCACTGGCAGCCCAGTTCATCCCAGTGCTGCCCACAGGGCTCTGCCTCAGACAGTCACCAGTGGCCAAAGGAACTTCCAGTTCAGGAAAAAGCAACTGTTTGCCAAAGGGGATTCTTCTGGGAGGTTTGAATTGCCCTGCACAGTGGCTCGCTGTGGAAGAATTCACTGTGTGCTTGCTGAACCAGCCACAGAGGCTGTGACATGTTCACAGAAACAAGGTCAAAACCATCAAGCCGAAAAATTAAAGGTTCAGTAAAACCCATTGAAATTAAGAATATTCACATTCCTGCCAAAACGACACCACCCCCCACCCCAATGTAGGTCTGTTCTATTAATTTGTTTCGTTTGAACTGATGAGCTTTATTACCCGTTGTACATCACCAGATGGTACCACAGCTAATGTGAGAGGCTCCACATTTCCAGGCTGCAGCTTTAATAGCTGTGAGCAGTGCTAACAGGAGCCTTAAGTCTTTCAAGCACTGAATGGTATCGTGGACACAAATGAGTTTAATGTGCTGAGAAGATGAGGTTTCATACCTGTTCCTTGAACTCGGGGCTATCCTCTGGCAAAGAACTGTGGTGGTTGAGTGCTTCCCACCATTGCCCACCTCCTGTTTCACGTCCCACTGCCGGGGGTCACTCGTCTTTGCACCGAGGATGTTCACACCCTTCTTCACCTTTGCCCTGTTGGGAACAGCAATTATAACAGGGTTACAAGACTCATTCAGGACTGGGATCTTTGAGTGCAGCTCAGGTGTGGGAATCTCAGTAGATGTTTTAAGGTAAGCATCAGATGCACTTCTGATCCATCAGTAAATAAGAGAATGAAACCATGAACCCAGACCTATGGCAACAGCACATTTTTTGGACAGGGCCTTCTGTTCTGCCAACAGCAGGCTGGAGTTAGGATTCAACCTGAACCTGTAGGAAAACCTGCACTGAAGGTTCTTTTCTCTGTTCAGGTAATATTTTTTCCAAAGAGAAGCCTGTCCCGACACAGAAGACTCTGGAATATTTGTCTGTATCAAGACAAAGCTGTGCCTCATCACTGCACAGAGGAATGCTCCACTGGAGGCTTTTTAATAACCCATTTTTATTCTAGGTGATGTTCTTCTAGATATCAGTGGACAGGTTGTTGCTCCTCTGCCTGACAATTTCCTCTTTACTACAGATTCCCAAGGAAATTTCTGTTTGAAATCTCCAGCCTGGAGAGAACACAGCTGCTGGTTAAGACAAGACTTTGTAACCCAGAGATGTTCTTACAGGACGCAGATTTCTGCCACTCTGAGTTGTTATGCCCAGTGGAAAAGGCAACTGTATTTATCTAGTGCTGCTAATAACATCAGCAACAACTGCGTGGAAGGTTAATTACAGAACAGTTGCTAATTAAAGAGCATTTGTACGAAGAATTCCCAGCACAGGAGTTATTTGGGTGCGGAATGTTTCACTGCTGACCCTCAGCTCTGTCACAAAGCACCAGGAATGGGCAAAATAAAGAGTTATGCAGCCTTTCTCTTCTGAGACAGTGAGGGACAAAAGGATGCTGAGTACGTGGGGAGGAGGATGCACTCAGGAGTTCCCAGCTTGGCCTCACCCTGAGGTGAAGAAGGGAAAGGGCTGCTGACTCCACACCCCCACTGTGGCCACCACAGCCTCTCCCAGCACGGACTGCCTTCACCACAGCAAAGAGGCTAAATTTAAAATCACAGCTTTCTAAAATATTTATGCAACACAAAATGTTAGTTACTGAGCAAAAATCATCATCTAGCAAGATGTTGGTATCTTCTTGACATTTATGAGGACTTGGCACCTAAGTTTCTCTAAAGAAGTGGTCTTTTTGCATCTTCAGCCAGTAAAACATTCAAAAGCTGTCGTTAGGAATGACTGAGAGTACTTGTCTTCTTGCAGTTTTTCAACAAAACACAATTAATTTAAGGCATTGAAAAAGAAAAGTCTTTTTTTTTTTGTTTTCTTCTCAGTGTAAAAGCATAAATGATTAATTCTCCCATTTGTAACATGAAACACCACGGAGCTTTACAGAATCCTGTCTTGCTCTTGTAAAAGTAGCCTGATGAATCTCTCGTGCCTTCAGCTGAATTACTCACAAACGAAAACAGAAAAGGCAAAGGAAGAATCAAATTTGCTCCTGAAGGTTCATTAAAGCTTTAAGTCCCATTAAGTTTTCCAGCACATTACAGTTCAAATAAATGAACAATAAGTAAATGTTTCAGTATTTATAAAACACTCCTGCCAATCTCAAAGCTGTGTAAATCCAGCAGTATGTCCATGGCAATCTGTATTTTAGGAGATGTTTGGATGTGTTTTAGGACATTGCAATTTAGCAACTGGAGAGAAGTAAAAACTCATCGTTTATGCTTTGTTCAGCTGTTCCTTGAGACAGGCTCTGAAATGACAAAACACCACTCAAAACGAGGTTCCTGTGTTTGGATTTTCAACAGAATTACAACTCTGTCAGCAGCTGCAAATTGCTCTTTCCACCATGGAGCTTGACACAGTCAATACCTGGGCTCCTGTTAATTAGGATGGACATTGGGTATGGCCAAGGTTAGTGGTCACACACACTGCCAGAGGATGGAGACCACGGCTACAATGCCATTTTGTTAATTAACTACAGGATGGGGCATTAAGTTGAGTGGTTTTCACATATGTCATTATATAAAGCCCATTAAAAAAAAATTCCATCCCAGGGTAAAGTAGGTTATGTTTAGTGAGAAAAATCAATGTTGTGATTGCACTTAGGACTGGAATTAGGGTATGAACACCCAGAAGATTGAACTTCCGAAATAAATATGCAGAAGCACAATTTGCAACTCTCCCTCTAAAAAGGACATTGGGTTTTACATAACAAGGTCAGTGGATGAATCAGAATTAAGTCAGAACTGAGCCCCACACATTTCCAAATGCAATCTGTACACACACGCTACAGATGTTTTCACTTCAATTTTTATTTACTTGGTGTTTGAGTGCTAGCAAGGAGAAGTCTATTTAATTACTTACCAAAGATTTGTTGACCTTGTTGGATGCTTGTGATTAAATATTCATTTTTTGAAACCAATAGTGCCAACTTTGTACACAAAAATGTCTAAGTTATACTACCTCAATAAACCCCAAGACCAAGGACCTGGAGGCCAAATGACTTGACAGTCTCCTGTATTTACCCTCCTAATCTCACAGTATTTATACATTTACCATGTTTACTTAAGGCTGGCAGGTAGGGTGACAAGAAATGGAGAGGACAAGCAGCTGAAGGACTCCAAGTTTCCTTGGTGTGGGGTTCCCCACTGCAGTTGGGAAGTTCTTTGCTGTTTCTGCTTATCCCCAAGTTGTCCTCACACAGAGGCTTCTCTCACAGCTCCATGCCCTGCAAGCATCCACCAGCCATAACTTGTCAGCGAGGACTTCACCCAAGTGGAGCCAAAATCCTCCCCTCCATGGAAATCTTCCCCTCCAACGTTATTCTAAACCATCCTCTGGAGTGTCACCAAATTGCCCAGAACTAAATATGCACAAAACCTAAGGGCAGCAGCTCCTTTATTTGAGGGTGATTGTCTGTGTGCTGGAAGCTATGCACAGCTTCTGATCTCCTGACAAAAGCAAAGCTTGAATGGAAAGATGGAACACGGCCCATCCTTAGAACAGCACAGAACACCAAAATCAGCTCCAGCCCTGACTGGGTAAAGGACTCCCTCCCTCTGAACACCAAAATCAGCTCCAGCCCTCACTGGGTAAAGGACTCCCTCCCTCTGAACACCAAAATCAGCTCCAGCCCTCACTGGGTAAAGGATTCCCTCCCTCTGAACAGGGATCCAAGCTCTCTGAACACATGGCAGCCAGAACACTCGAAGATTTTCTTGCTTGAACTTCTGAGGTTATTAATTCATAGCCCAGGAAATCTCTGCCTCAGCTTTGTCTCAGAATAACTGTCTCTCTTTAAATCTCTCAAACGGAGAATTAAAAGGTTCTGCTGGCATGCAGAGCAAGCAGCATCTCAAAGACATTACAGAGTCTCCAGCAGCTTACCTAGGAATCATTACTTAATTTGTGTCAAGACCAAGTAAAAGCATTTATTTACTCACACAATCACACAGCAAACGTGCAATTTCCAAGCAAATATTTCATTTTCAACTTGAAGCATTCAGTTATATACAAAGATTTCCATTTAGCACCTCACCTTCCTACCAAGTCAGACCTAGAAATGATGCTTCTAATTAATGCATTCTGATCAACTGCAGATGAAAATCTAAGTGTTCCATTTCACTGTCCTCAAATTACAAGAAATGTCAGCAGTATTTAGATATAACACTGTACAGCTAATAAAGACAGCAACCAAAAGGCAATTCAATCAGCAACAGCCAGAGCTGAAGATGTGACTTATGATTTAAGGAGCTCAAATTATAGCTTCCTATTTAAATTTAAACTGTAATCTTGCAAAACCGCAATGGGCAGGGAAGGGTTGTGCTACCTGCAGCAGTGCTACAGAGAGGGCAGGCTGCTGAGTGCTCTGAACAGTTCTTCCCTGTATGATTTTGCTGATGTGTGCTAATCCTGGAGAGCATCACCCCTCTCATTCCAGAGGAATTCCCACTCAGAACACAGATCCGAGCGGAGCTGCTTTGCCTGGGCGTGCTGTGTTAGAGACAAGGACCTGCAGAGGAAGGCTCTGAGCCCCCAGGCAGGCTGGCAGCACGGGGAGCTGGGCAGGTCCCTGGCTCCCCTCAGCCTGGCACGCTGAGCTGGCAGCATTGACCAGAGGATGGCTGAGCTGTGGCTCAGTGCACGATCAGGGGAGCAGCAGTGCTAGCGCCTGGGGATGCAGGAGGGATGGCAGGAGGGGGGCACAGGGCCGTGCCCTCAGCAGCAGCAGGTACCTCTCACCCGGGGTCAAAATGCACTCCAGCAAAGGTTCATGCAGCATCTGGAGGTGGCACAGGGCCGTGCCCTCAGCAGCAGCAGTGCCAGCGCCTGGGAATGCAGAAGGGATGGCAGGAGGGGGGCACAGGGCCATGCCCTCAGCAGCAGCAGTGCCAGCGCCTGGGAATGCAGGAGGGATGGCAGGAGGGGGGCACAGGGCCGTGCCCTCAGCAGCAGCAGTGCCAGTGCCTGGGAATGCAGGAGGGATGGCAGGAGGGGGCACAGGGCCGTGCCCTCAGCAGCAGCAGGTACCTCTCACCTGGGGTCAAAATGCACTGCAGCAAAGGTTCACACTGCAGCCTGGGCAGACAGGGCTGCTCTAAAGAATGAACAGCTACATCAGCAAACCTGCTGATTAATGTGTACATCGTAAATTCTGAGAAGGAACACTCTCTGCCATCCTGGGACAGTGTTTATCAGGAGGGGATCTCCATCCTTCCTGACAGGAATGGGAGTTGCTATTCTGAGATGCTAGGCTCAAGTGTTGCAATACTCCGTTCCTATCATCAGCGAGCTTCACGATATCTGGAATACTCTTCCAGACTTCTGTTTCCTGTTAGGCTGTTTGCTCTCCGTGGGTTATTCCCAGCCCTGCATCCCCTGTGCCCCCGAAAAACGCCAGGCGCTTCCCTGGTGTCCTTGATCCGGAGCAGCCCGGCTGTGGGGCAGGGACCTGAGCACTCTCCTCAGCTCACACCCGCTGTCCCCGCTGCTGTGCCGGAGCTTTTCCTCCCCAAGGATTCCAAACACAAACACCAGGGGCAGCTGGAGCTCGGTGTGAGCGGGGTGGGCTCCTGTCCGAGCTGTCCGCGGTCACACAGCCGGGCGTGGGCACCGCTCCTCCCCGCAGGATGCTCCTGCTCCTGCTCCTGCTCCCTCCTCCGCGGCAAACCCTCGGCTCCTCGCGGCTGCCAGGTTGGAGTTTCAACTTAACAAATGCTGACCCCTTTTGGTCAGTCTTCTCCGGAGCCTCGGTGTTTCTCCACGCTCTTTGCTAGCCCTCCCTTAGCTGCCCAGACTAATGGAAGCCCCTGACTTTGACGGCTGTAAAGGTCACACTGTAAGGAATTCCTTCACTGGCTCTCCTGAAACCCAGGGAAGCTCTCCTGGTGGCTTGTTGCTGGACTGCATGTTACAGTAAGTCTCAAAACTTCATGAGCTCTGCCAGAAAAATTTCAACTTCTTCCTGCCATGATTTACGTTCACTCCTCTCCTCCTTTGTTCCCAGAGTAAATCAGGAGATTAAAGCCAGCTGCAGGAACCCATAAAACCCAGGCAAGAGACTGACCACAGCAATTAAGCAAGATTTGTTTTATTAAGTAAATATTTTTCCTTTCATCTTTTCTGTATGAAATGAGCTGCTAGATCTCACTGCAGCTCTGAAGGAACAGGACACACATCTGCCTGCAAAACATTACTCATTAAAAGCTGAGAAGCCAGAAGTGGAACAGAAGATGACCTGGTTAGCTGTGTCAGCCTTTCAAATACCATCCTTTAATTTGTGAAACACATGGACAGAGTAAGTGTGATTGAGTAGCTGTGGCTCAGCTTGGGGAATACAGGGATCAGGAATCAGCTCCAGCTTCCTGCTGGGCTCCTCACAGGATCCCTGTCTGATCCACCCCATCCCTGCCTGATCCACCTCACTCCAGCAAGCACATGTCCACCAGTGCTCTCTGTGGCCACCTCTTCCTATTTTCATTTCCATTTACAAGCCACAAGCCCTGGTAAGCAGGAAAAGAGAAGCCTCTCGCAGTTGCAGAATTTAGGTACTGAAGTGATTAGGTAATACATCACTGCTAATAGCAGCATTTCAGATTTGGTACCCACTCAGAAGCTGCTCCAAAGGGCCATCCATGCAAGAATCATCAGTAAAAGCAAAGCCCTTGCTGCTCAGAGCATCCTCTCTCCTTCAGGCATTTCTCTCTCATGGTGTAGCCAGAAAAGGCCCTCAGGAAACCACTTTTATAGAAAAAGAGTAAACAGCCTTTAAAATGTCAAAACAGCTAAACTCCAGGTATGCAGCTCTTGCTCTTTGCTCCTTACAATCTTCCTTTCACTTCCCATAGACCAGAATGTTGGTCTATTTGAAATGACTTTGGAAAAAATAACACATCAAAACAAAACAAATGGAAATATTTTACTTTGAAAATGCAGTAATAAAATCCTCTAAGAATCTCCAAACCAGAATGCTTAAGCTTGTTGAATATAAGGAGCAGCTGAGGCAGATTTCACTGTTTCTGAAACCTCCTCTATCAGGCAAATTGGACTAAATTCAGCTTCCCCAAAACTCTGTATTTTGGTGACTTCAATGTCCATCACTATTATACAAATTCTCCCCAGCGCCGGTGAGGAGTCCTGGGATCTAAAATAGCTCAAGGGCTGATCTTTTGTAGTGTTCCTTACATAACTGAAATTCCCTGAGACCCTTGGAAAATCAGCTGTCTTCTATTTCAATAGGAATAGGTGCTTCATATCCCTTAGGAAGCTTTGAAGAGCTCAGCTGCAAGGCACGAGGTGGATGCCGTCAGCTGGATTTTAGACTTTTTTTTCCAAAAACGAAAACCAATGTATTTTGGGATGTTCCAGTGACAGAGTCCTTTGGTTTGGGCTGGTATCTGTGGTTAACTCTGTATTAACATTACCAGCCTCTTGAGGAGTCAGGTATCCCATTAGTGAGTTGTAAAAGAAAAGCAGAAAGAGGTGCTTTCTGTGCAGTTTGGATAACCCTACTCAAGGCACAGGCAGTCACTGAACCTGCTAATAGATCTCATGGCAAAACTGAATTTTAACAGCACTGGTTAAGGGGTTAGAAACGGTGTGTGTGTGGGGAAATCCAAAAAAACGGATCAATAAAAACAGGATGGAACTGCACACAACACAGAGAATCTGGATTTGTCTTCCGAGCTGCGAGGAAACCTAATCTGAATTTACAACCTGCTAACACTCTGCCTGCAGCAAAGATAAACACTGTAAACTCCTGACGTTCCCAGCAGCTGTCACTGAGCTGCTGCTGCTGCACTTAGCTCACCTCCTCCTGCTCCCAGAGAACACCCACTGCAGCCCAGCCGGGACCCAGGGCTCTCAGACCCACAGCACCCCGAGCCAGACCAGGCTCAGAGCCCAAGGGAGCTCTGCCAGTGCTGCCACAAGCTCTCCTTCCCTCTGCTCATTGCTGTCCTGGGGCCACTCAGGCGGCAGAACCACTGACACTGAGCTCAAAGTATCAGAGCAGCAGCGAGGCAGGAGACAGGATGGGCCGAGGTGGGAGAAAGCAAAATCAGGCACCAAATGGCTCCAGTTCAACACACACCTTCCCTTCTCCACTCCCCAGTCCACAGCCCCAAGAATTCCTTTGGATGTAGTGGTTGTTGCTAAATCCCACAATTTTACATGAAGCATTGCAGGGTTAGATATTTATGGGGGTTTTAAGCCTCAGCTCCCAGAGCCATTGGGAATGAGTTGTCACAGTTACTAAGAAATGAGGAAGAGGGAAAACTGAAAGCAGATAAGTGTTTTCAATAACATGAATCCCTCCTTTTTCCTTTCTGCAACACTTGAGCCTGGCATCTCGGAACAGCAAACCCCATTCCTATTAGGATGGAGATCCCCTCCTGACAAACACTGTCCCAGGATGGCACAGACAGTTCTCCTTCTCAGAATTTACAATGTGCACATGAATCAGCAGGTTTGCTGATTGTATTCTCACATGTAATTTGAGACAGGGGACAAGGCCAGTATGCTCAGCCTCTTCTCCCTGCCCTTTACCTGTTCATCATGGAATCAGCAAAATAATCTGGGTTCACGAGAAATGCAAGGGAATTACAGAGAAGAGCAAAGTCTTCCCGGGCCTGAGAGGTGTTTGCAGCAGTGCTTTAAAGCCTCTGTTCTCATCCCAAGCACTCGAGATGCTTGACCTTAGCTGACACGGGGACAGTCTGAGTCTGCAGCTCTCCAATGCCTTATTCACTCTTTCCACTTCTTTAAAGGGTGAACGAGTAGCAGAGCTCTTTTCTGATTTGAAACTCAAACAAACTAATGGGTACAAGTGACAGATCCATCCCGGGGACTGTGCAAGGAATGAAAGAACTTGATGCATAATCACATCCAGGTAAAATCCCTGGGAAGTCTTTGCTGTGGGATCAGTATCTGGGTGAACACTCATTTATGAATTCACCACATGGGGAGACCCTGCTGTCTGCTTTGCTGCCACAAAGAGAGCTGGAATAAGCATCTTTCTCACACCAACACAGGCCTGCTGAGAGAGGCAGAAGAGACAGAGATGGGTGTTGTGTAAACAAAAATCCCACCAGGGTGAATCCAGAGCACAGATTCAGCTGCACATGCTAAATACAAGCTCACTGCCTCCACGGATCTATTTTACAGGACCAGAGACACTTTTTAGATAAGTAAATGCTTTGAGATTATATTTCCCTACTACATCCAGTTTCTATTATTACCAAAAAAATCTCTAAGCTGCATATTCGTGACATTCCCCCAGCTGGCAGAGCAATAGCAGTGCTGAGGAAAATACTTACTGTTCGCAGTGGTTATTAGGATTATTACTTAGACCCCAAGTGACTTTCTGAAGTAATCTTCCCATGCAGTCCCTTTGTGTTTTTAATCCATCCCCACTCCCCCTCCAGCAGCTGCTACGAAGCAGTTTTGCCATCAGCCATGAAGCTATGAGGGTCGTGTTTCCTGTTCCCTTAGGGAAATAATTTTGCTGAGATCAGCTCCTGGAAAGAGATAGGGGCAAATGTCCTGAAAACACTGAGAGAGAGATGAGTTTCACTCAAGTAATTGTTTCAAATGCACCTGTGCTGGGTTCCTGTCCCAGCAGCTAAAGCAAGCACTGATTATCGGGTGTCCAGCCTCGGGAGGCAGCTCTGGCTCCTTTGTAATCTGATTATTCTGCCTTACACTGCCTCAGGGATGGAGGATTTACCCCATCCTTGGGATGGTGTGCTCCATCCATTCAGTCCTGCCTCCTCTCCCTCCTTTGCAGTCCTGAGCAGCACCAACCAGGGGCAACTTTTTGGCAAAGACAAGTGCCAAAACTGTGATCAAGGAAGCAGAAAGGCTGCTCAGGTAACTGCAGAGCAGGAATTGTGGCCCCGTGGTTCCTTCACAGCCCTTGTACCACCAATCCCACACCTGGTATGGTTCTTACTCTGCTCATCCCCATCCCCACACTTGTTTATGGTCACTTTATGGCATTGATGGTCACTTTATGGCACGTTAACCCTGCTGCTGATCCCGATCTCGTGTCAGAACCAGCACACCTTGTGCTGCAATCTGCATGCAGGAGCGTGGTCTGGGGCACAGAGCAGACAGAACTGACAGCTTTTATCACAGAATTGAGTCCTAATCTGGTAAATGCCGGCAGTGATCTGTGCTACAGCCTCCGAACTGGGCTCTTTCCTGCTTTGAGTTTATCCAGCAACAGCACAAATCCCGGTGCCCCGAGGCAGTTGCCGGTAGTTTGTGTATTTAGGCACAGATTTGACGGCCCTGAGCCTTCAGTAAATCAGCAGAAATGCTGCTGCTGACCTCAGGGGCCTTGGATCCATTCCATGCAGCCCACATGGGCTCCCATGGGGTCATGCCCAGCCTGCCAGAGCCCGTGGGCACCATCACGGGCAGGGCATGGTTTTTAGTTTCAGCAACACTAAAAAATCATGGATGGGATGTGGCTCAGGGAGCTCAACTGCTGTAGAAAACTACTCTCATCCTCCTGCAGCTTCTTTTGTCATTTATATATATATAGATGTATTTCTTTTTTCGGAAAGTGACTGAGTAGAGAGACAGACACGCTTTTCCAGTCATTAAGAAATTCTTCAAAAGCTGGTGGGCTTTACCTTTACTAATTACAGCCTATCAAAGAAAGGGCTTTTCCTAGAGAAACTCACGAGCAAGAAAGAAAGGGAAAAGAGCTGCAACCAAAATAAGCACATCACTTGGCACTTTTTTAAACAAGGCACTGTTTGCCCTTTCGAAAAGGCTGAAAGGCTTCTCGTGGAGATGGGGCTGCCTTAGGAGTGAGGGGCAGATGTCTGCACATTGGAAACCACGGCCTTCTGAGCCAGGTTTTACATGTTTCATTTGCCAGGCCCATTTAGATCATCAGTATTATCTCAACAACCACTGCTGGACACGACCACGAGCAGCAGCTCCCGTGGGTCACCATCAGCCATTCCAACAGCACATTCTAAGGACTCTTTTTTAAATTATTTTTTTGAGGCTGTGCTTGTACTTCAAGAGAATTGAGGACTCTTGAAGCCATAGTGAACGGAGTGAAGTCTTGAGAGGGCAACAGACTGCTGAGGTCCTTTGACATACTGCAGGAATCAGAAGGAAGATTCTGGGATGTATCAAAAGGAAACCAGCTATCGGTGAAAGCCAGAGGCAACAGCTTGTTCCTGGATGCAGATATTAAGGTCATGATATACCTAAAACAACATAAAACACCTACCAGATAAAACAGATCAATACATTTGTAACTCTCACTGTGCTCATCGTTTCCTCTTTGTGAGGATTCCAGATCAGCCTAAGTCACACTCCCTCCATCATCTCCTGGGGAGCCTCTTTTTTCCCCCTCGGTGACTCTCTCCAAAAGTCATTTCAATTCCTCCAACTACAGCCAGCTACTAACTGCAGGGATGAAAATCATTTTGTTTCAGCTTGATGCGGCAGAAACTGAGCAGAGCTAAATAGCAAATGACAGGGCCCAACACAGGCACCTGGCTCAGGGCTGCACAGGCTCCTGCAGCAACAGAGGGTTTGCTCTCCCAAAGTGCTGAGGCAGCTTCTCCCAACACCTCCTGTGTCCCAGTGAGAGCATTCCGAGGGAAATGCTGGAGGACAAGGATGTGCACAGACAGGGGAGCACAGGGAGCATCCCCCACAACCAACCCCAGGGCAGGTGCTGCTGCAGAACCTCAGCCCTGCCCCTGAACGCCTCCAACCCGACGTGCAATTTCTGCTTACAGCTAAACCCAGCTCAAGAGATGAGTCTTAGGCTGTGGAGACAAGGTTGGGAATGTCAGGAGTGCATTAGGATGGCTCCAACAGCCAAACAAAAAGAGCACTAATATAGATGATTATAAATAGGATTATATATAGGATTATGCATCCTCCTGCCACTCCCTTCTAATGCCACCTCCTCTGAGGTGCTCAGGGCTGCCCAGGCTGTGGCACATTCTGGTCTGGGCCAAAGAGAAGCTCCATTTCTCTGCTCCCCTGCCAAGAAGCAGGTGAGAACACTTGGTTTCCAGGCCCCTCTTGCTGGGAGGGATGCTCAGCACTGCTCCCATCCCGCAGGGTGCTGCTGAGGCTGGCAGCAGCCACCGAGGGAGGTGTTACAGGACCTGTACATTAAATGTGCCAGGCCATTTAATGCCTTAGCAAAGCTCTCCCTGCCTCCTAAGCCATCCACTTCCTTATTTGAAAGGTCTTAGATAAAATGACCAGGAGTTATGGGGTATACAACAGCCAAGGATATAGAGAAACGACAAGTACAAAGAGAGGAATATGAATAATATACAGAGGAGGCCATTATTCTATGTACCGAGGGAAAGTGTTTCTGCTCCTTACAAAAGGAAGGATTTATCTTCCCCTGATCAAAGGTGACAAAGCTGGAATGTTAATGCTAGAAAAACATAGGGAGGGCAGGAAGAAGGCTGCCAGCAATTTCACTTTGATTTCATCAGCTGATGGTGCAATTATACATTTATTTTTCTTGTGAGCAGCAGCCACTTTCACACTCGGAGCATAACAGGAGAAGAGACAAATTACTGAGTCTCACAGATCCTTGTACAGAATTCCACACACATTTCCCTCAAGCAAGACACCAGTGTTCTCAATCCCATGTCCTTTAGGGCTGACACAGCTCGTGTTACTGCCATTAAAGGGGACAGGACCGGCCAGCAGGCACTGAGTCTTCTCCCAGTGACAGAAGTTCCACGCAGACATAAGTCAGGGCCAGCTCTGAGTCTGCCTTGCTGTGCTTGAAAACCAGGTCAGGCCTTTAGTACCCTAACCTCCCACAGAATTACAGCCCCTTCTCCCCAAGGATCAGCAGCTCTGCATCCCTGCTCAGCCCACAGGAGCTGGGATGTGAGGAGCTCTCAGCAGCACCTCCTGTGCCACAAAACACCACACCATGGCACTGGAACGTGCACCCATGCTCTGCTTTGATGCTCACAGGCTGAATTTAATGCAAATGCAGCCCTGTCAGGGTGGGCACATCCTCAGCTAACACAGAGGTGATAAGGTAACCCAAACGAGATCAGAGCCTGGGCTGTGTCATTATTGTTAGCACAAACAGCAGCCTCGACAGGAAAGCTAGGAGCTCTGCTGTGCTGTCACACTAATGCATTATTACAGAGTTTATACCCCAGAAGGGTTTGGAAAAGGGAAAAGAAAGGGAAGAATTCCCATCATAAGTTGCTAGCAGAGCCCTGATTTTGTTTAGATCAACCTACTCAAGGTCCAGGTATTACCTATTTGCACATGGAGCTGAAAATTCATCCCAGTCCCAGAGACCTGTTGTTTCTGTCACTGCCAGGAAGAGTCAGGGCTGATTTTCACACAAAGAAGCACTAAATTGAATAAATATTAACAGTAGAGCTGCCTCGAGTTAACATGCAGAACGTGTGCCAGCCTTGCAATGACCCCATATCACCATGGTGTAATCCTGAGCCACCCACAGCAGTGTCCCAGGGCACAGGATCATCTGTGACTTCATTTTATGTCATAGGCTACAAGGACATTTTACACCTTATCAGGAAATTTCAAGGCCACCCTCTCAGCATATAAAAAAAAAACAAAATGTGTAATTGCTGTCATTGAAAAGTAGCAGTGGAACTTATCTGAAAAGATCTCTCAAAGTGAACACTGCATTAAGAACTTCGGTTGGGTGTGACAATTTCAGACACCCGCCCTGGCTCTGAGCAGATGTATCTGAGACCCAGGGCTGGACTGAAGCACTGCCTCCATCAGCCAGTCCAAATCCAGCTACTGAAGTGTGCTTTTAGTTCTCATCTAATTTAGTCTTGCACTACCAACCTGCTCTCTCAATCCAATTTCACTAATTTTTAAGAACCTTTGCCCTCCTAATCCCATTATATCAGCAATTTTTAAAAAAGATTTTACTGCGAGCAATGCAGAAAACAAACACCGCCCCTTACCAACGCCTGCTTTTATTCCTTCTCCCCCCTCAAAATGATAACTTTGCACATTAGCCCCTAAAAATGCTTTAATACTTTGGAATATTTAACTCTTTAATAGCTTGGAATGGATTTGAAAATAGGTGCTTATTTGGGCCTTTTAGCGGAGCCCTCCTCGCTGGAATCTCCCGGACTCCGTTTGCAAGGGTGGCATTCGGAGGAGCAATGACCTATTTTTTATTTTTGATTTTTATTTTTGATTTTTCATTTCTACCTGTGCTGCTCACACAGCTGAAGGCCCCGGGATGATTCCATCTCTCCCAGTGCCTGTGGGATCCTCTCCTGGCTCGTGACGTTTGTCCAAAGCTCCTGGTGAAAGCAAGGAGCACGAGCTGAGCCGAGGGGAACGGGAGGCAATAAATCCATCACGCCGGCGGGGAGAGGGGAGATTTACTTTTTAATGATAAGGCAGAGAGGTTATGGAATCATTGCTGCACGAGAGAGGGGTTTAAAGGAACAAAATTGCGTTTCTACATTTGTGTTAAAACTCCTACAAGTGGAGGCGGACGAGGGAAGGAAAGCGGAGATTGTGTTTGTATTCCCCTGGCTGAGCACTCAGAGTATATTTCAATTAGGAGGATTTGCCCTCTATATACATGCAAAAAGAGGCTTGGTGGCTGCAGTAAATAAGAGGAACCTTATAAAAACGTGAAGTCACCTTGCAGAGGCAGAGTGGAGCTGATCTGTGCTGCTGAGCTGAGATTTCCATAGGGCAATGAAAGGGCTCTCGCGGGCGAGGCTGGGCCCTACGGGCTCCCAGCTGAAAAATAACACCGCCTTTTCATTTGTAATCTGAACAAATTCAATGTAGGAGCTATTGATGGAAAACCAACTCGGAACCTCACATTTCTCTTTTTTTCCAGGGTAGGGCTGCACTTTAAGTCACGGGCTTTATTAATGGAATAAGTGCATTTGTCTCTTGCAGGCCTGAAAAATAAAGCACTGAGCAGTAACATATGGAATATGCCTTAGGCAAGAGATTTTCTTCTGGTATTGCTATTTTTCTAATAAAATTGAAATCGTGGCATGAGTGCACATGTTCTTGTAAAGTGTTTCACAGGGGGTGGTCTAAAATAGATGCACCCGAAAAACACAGACTTTTTTTTATAAAACTGCTAATTTCAACTGCTCAAAACACAATGATCTGGGAACCCTAACCTCATGGGATGGAAGGAAATAAAAAGAAGTCCAAGTTCTCCTCTTTTGAGTTTATCCTTCAAATTCTTGGGGAAATGTCCTCTGTAAATATAAGGGCTCAAAACATCACTTTATAACGGGAAGTGGCAATCCTCCTGCCATCCCTCAGCTGCAGCAGAGGATGCTCCTATTAGAATAATAAACGAGACTGAGGAAATTGTGAGTGTTTGGAGCAACACTGATGTTAAAAGGCAAGGCAGGTGCTGAGTTAAAATTCTCCAAATCGCACTGGGCTGTTTGCAGCACGTTAAACAACGTGTCAGGCTGGGTTTAGCTGTTACCACTGCACAGGCAGAGGGGCAGACCCCAGCCTAAAAACACACATCTTACAGAGTGTGTATCGATTTAAACCTTCCCTCTAGTACCTCTCGAGCCTTTGAACCTTTGCTCTAAGATTCCCCTCTGCTTCAGGCGGTTTTCTGTCTGAATTTCCCATTCAGAGGCAGAACCCTCCCTGCCTCAGAGCCGTGTCTCAGCCTTTCAGTCGGCATTAGGCAGCAGCTTTAGGGCACAGCAGTGATAAGCACTCAAAGTACAAAAACCACAGAGCAGCCTCAGGCACTGAGATTACCTTTACATTTGAACATCTTTGATGCCAGGTCCTGGACAAGAAATGCAGTTGACTTATGCTCAGTAAAAATTTATGTTTCCTTCCACGCTCGTCCCACTATCGAGCTAAGCCTAAAACTGAACAACCCGGAAAAAAAGAATTCCACTAAAAGGTCACGACATGCAAGAGGGCTTTTCCTCTTGAGAACACTCAGGCAGTGGGTCTGCCTGGGTAAAATATTGCCCAAACAAACAGCTTAATTTCCATTGAGTCCATTTTGATTTCAGGCTCACACGTCAGCAGCTCCAAAGGCAAGAGCTTTCTGGTTTGTTGTTTCACACTTCTGGGGTGGCTGATTGAAAAGCCAGGCACCAGGGAGAGAACTGGGGGTCTCTGAAATGCTCTGGGACAGGAATGTTTTGCAACAAACAGCCTGATGCAACTTCAAACCACTCAGAACTGCAGAACACATCACCGTCTCTTAAATTAGCTCCTCTGCTACCATTTTTGGCTTTTATTTTTCATTGGCTGTAATAAAACATGGAAAAGTGATATCCTCCCCCTCTTCTACTGGTAGTATCAGATTCCTCAAGAAACATCTAACATGGAGCCTATTTGCTGATTCCCACCAGGAGCCTGTGCTCAAACCATTTGTGTATGGGAAATGGGCTGCCTTCTGCAGAATCATTTGAATCACCAAACACGTGAACTGCAAAGTATGAAAAAATTCTACCCCGTGAGTGTTTTGACAGCAAAAACTGTTCTGCATCAGCTCCAGATTCCACAGGTACCTTTCACCATCTGAAAGGACACGTGCAGATCCTCTGAACGGGAAGCACAAATATAATTAAATAAATGGAGAAGGCAACGAGCGACAAAATTTAACAAGCCAAGGTACGATTAATGTCCTGCTCC
Organism: Pachycephala philippinensis; assembly: GCA_013397055.1. Taxonomy (NCBI): domain Eukaryota; kingdom Metazoa; phylum Chordata; class Aves; order Passeriformes; genus Pachycephala; species Pachycephala philippinensis. The sequence goes on along the minus strand of VWZT01007953.1, from coordinate 356,776 downwards.
CTTCCAGGGCCTGGGTAATGAATCAGATTTTACACCTCGAGTTTTCAACAATGTCTGCAGAGACAAAGTAATGGAATGTCCATTACCCTGGCTCAGACTGGCACATTCTCATCAAATGCTTTGTGATTGTACAAATAGCGTGGAACAAGGGAAAATCAGGAGCCCGCAGCACGTACAGAACGTCCACAGACACCTCATTTTTTTCCATTCAGCAGGAAGCAGCAATGCAAGCAGAGCTGGAGGCTGTATTAAGAGGCATTTGTGCATTTCAGCATTGCTGTCTTACCTGAAGGTGCTGATAAATCCCATGCATATAAATAAAAAGGAGAGGGGTTGGAGCACAGGCAGTTCCTGGTGCTGATGCTGACTTTTCACTGCTAAGGCTCTAATTCACATATGATCCGTATTAATATAATTTCTAGATGATTATCAAAGGTGGAGCACTGGAGGCAAGGAAAGCATTGTTGTTAATCACCCAAGCCATGCTGACACCGTTCTGTGGAGGGCAGGGAGCTCAGGAAGGTTGGCTTACCCAAGGTCACAGTGTCTAAATTGCAAATAAAGGATCAGAATGCATTACACCTGATTTCCTCTCCTCTGCTGGGGTGAGCACCATGAAATTTAATGTTACCAAGTGACTGCTCTGTACATTTGAGTTGGCAGTCTCTCCTCTGACAGCAGGAAGGATCTCCTGTTATTGGACTCCCCAAGCAAAGATCAAAGAACAAGTAAATGACAGAGTTTAGGCAACACCAGCTCAGCCATGAAATGCCTGCATGAGATATATTGATTAAAGTTTTCCTTCAGCACACTCCACAGCCATGTAAACAGATAAAGAATTCCAGGTCAGAGGCATTTCCCAGACCGACTGTGCAATCCCAGACACAAACAAACACTGAAAGCTGAGCCTTCTGATAGCTTTATCTGTCCAGAATATTTACCTGTTGTTTTTGGTTACAACTGATACTGACACGGTAATTTTCGCTCTTATTCTGCAAGTTGTTCAATTTACGAAGCTGTCAGTCCTTCATGACACCTCTGGCACCTTTTATAAGAACGTTTTTAGTGTGTCAACATCAAATATTTTGTGAATGCGGCTGGATGATGCAGCATTTCCAAAAAAGCTTTAGAAATCAGGCATTTCCCCGGTCCCTCCCAGGATGGGATAAGCTCAGTGAATGGTACAGATCTGCAGGAGAATAAGCCCAGCCTGTTTTGTTCCTGATGGGACTTTAACTCACCTACAGTGAAATTCACTCCCTCACACACCCCCAGGCTGAAGCCTATTCATCATTTAAGTCTTCAAAATAGGATTAGGGGATTTAAGAAGCACAGAAGCTTTGCATTTTCCATCCAGTTTCTTAATGATTTTTGCATTAATGGGAGTGAGCACTGCAGCCAAGCAGTCGAGTTTCTCAACAGGGCTGTGTCAAGGCTTTGGAGAAGTCAGCTCCAACCACAGAAAATGAACAAACTCCCCAGTGCTGAGCAGCAAAATACTGTTTGCTTTAGTGCTGAGACAGGGTTTGAACTCAGATGCACAGAAGTGAAAAATAAGCAGTGATTTTCTCCTACCTTTTCTTTATTGTGAGGGATTTTTTAGCGTGATGTTTTTGAGTTGATACTCAAAGCCAGTCTTGAATAGCTTAGTACATACTATTCTTTAAACAGATCTGACTTAGAAGCAGTTCTTGACATTCTCAACAGCCCAGGAAAAGGTTTTTAAGACAGCAAAATAAGCAGCCCGCATTAATTAGCAGCTATTTTCTCCTTTTAATAAGCAAACGCATAAGAATGAAAACTGGAAGTCACCCCATCATCAGAACCCATCTGAATCTCAGACACCCTGCATCGTAAAAGTTTGCAAACTCTTTCTTGGCACCTTCTGCAGGCCTGTAGGCAGGCTTTTATCTGAGGATCTGAACACCGTGTAGGAGCATTAGCTAGTTAGATTTCTTGCAACTCCTCTAATATCAGAAGCACTTAGAAGAGAGATAAAGGTAGGATTAAACCACAGAGGCAGGTCTCATGAGACACCCACGTATCAAATGAGCTCCAGCACACGCTGCCTGCACAGCCACTGAACTCCTGTGTACCAGCCCCAGCACAGCAGTTTTTCCCAGCTCTCATGCAGAGGTTGATGTTCTGCAGTTTTACCTGCCCAGAGGCTCCAGTCACAATCAAAACTCCACAGAAACAGGCAGGTGGAGAAATTGCTACCTGCACATCAAGGAGACAGGTCCAAAAGGCACAGGGCGTAGCATGAGAGATAAACTGCTTTATCTCCTCTGCCCAATGATGAGAGATGCAGAGGGAACCCCTGTGTGCTGTGTCCTCCCCTGTGAGCAGCAAAGGGTCTGCAAAGCCTTGGAATTGCTACAGGCACACCTGGGAGCACCTCCTGGCACGTCTGTGCTGTGCCTGCACGCTCCAAACCTGCACACACGGGGTGATTGCTGCTTTAGGGGGCAGGGAGAGCTCTCAGGGCACTGCCCAGGCTCCCCAGGGAACGGGCACAGCCCCAAGAGCTCCAGGAGCATTGGGACAGCACTGCCAGGGATGCCCAGGGTGGGGTTGTTGGGGGGTCTGTGCAGGGCCAGGGGCTGCACTGGATGATCCTTGGGGTGCCTCCCAGTTCAAGACATTCTGTGAGTTTAGGAGTCTTTGAGCTCTCACCATTCCTACAATTCAACCTCCTCGAAGGCTGCTTAATGCCTGGATGGGAGCAGAGAGGCAAAGCAAGCAGAGAGCAGCAGGGACATGGAAACCTGTAAAAACAGCAGCTTTCCACTGCTGACTACGAGAGATGAATTCAACACCCAACCCCTGAGTGCAGTCGCAGCTTATTGCCATTATTTCACATTTTTAAAACGTTCAGGAACACTCTTTCAGGAATTAAAATGTAAGTACACACTGGTGTCACTGATTTGCAGCTCACTGAAGATGAGACTTCAGAAGAGGAGCAGTGAGGGGAAGGCACAGCTCGGGATGGAACCGCCCCAGTTCTCTTCTTTAACTCCACGGCAGGTTTGAGGAGAAAAGAGAATAAATGCAATATGAGCATAAGGAGGTCTAGGCTGGAAAGCAGACATATGCCTGGCTCTCATTAGAGTTCCTGGGAGATGTAAGCAAGCATCTGTCAGGAGAACCAGACCCTGTGAAAAAGTAGGGATATAAAATCCCAGATCACTTCAGAGAGGCAATAAAAACAATATGGAAAATTTATAACAATCCGGTGTAATTGTTCCAAGGTAACTGCTTCAAGGACTCTTAGGAGGCTTGTAAAGGTTTTTCGACTGATAAAAAAGGAACAGGGACAATTTAAAGCACAGTTCAGCTCTGCTTTGCAGGAAAATAGGACAGTGATGAGCGTGTGTTGGCTGCTGACCTTCCAATGGAAATGTGAAGGGAAACCACTCCTGCTAATGAGATGTTATGATATTTACTCTTGCACAAAGCATTTTCAAACCCAAAAACCATTCAATCCCTTCAAAATTCCATAGTTAAACACCGAAAAGTAAATTTGCAGGTCCCACACTGCCAGCTTTGAGTGCAAGAAGGTACCAACTGCCTCCATCAATGACTTTCAGAGCTTTATGCAAGAAAGGTTCAGCATCTGCACTGATCCGAGAGCTGCAATCAAAGCAGGGTTTGGCACCTCTGTAGTTGAAGAACGCTCATCTTTGATCACACAGGTGAGGGGAGGCAACTCTGGTAGCTGCAGCCAAGGACTGTGAGTGACAGGGGTGCTGTTACAGCTTAAAAGAATAGATTTAATTTTTTATCAGAAGTTACTATAATGATGCCTAACAAAAATTTGGAAATCATCACTTTTTGCAGAGTCCAGCCCATTCTGAATTGTACTATACTCTTGGAAAATGTATTGTCACCCAAAAAGCAGTTTTATGGGTCTATTTTATAGGTTATATATAAAATAATTCCTAGCTTCTGGAGATTTAAATTTAAGGTATTATTTTTCCCTTGAAAGTATTAATTTTCTTCTGAATAATTTCTTAAGTCTATTCAATTCTTCCAAATTTTGCTCTGTTATTAAAAATACATCATTTAGCCTAATTTTTGCTTTAATCATAACAGAATCAGGCCAGGTGTCTATGCCTTTATTTGACAAATGTCTTGCTTCCAAATGAGAATATATAATAAACATTAGCAGAAACCAACATAACAACTATTTATATTGAAAAAGAAGCAGTAAATACCACGGGGTAAAATATCCCTCCCTGGGAAGGAACACTGATCCTGAAGGCATAAAACATGCAAGGGGTCTTTTGCAGCACGTTTATTTACAGTAATAGACTTGTCACGTTTATTTGTTTGTGCCTCCTTTGAATTTCCTGAAATCACTGCTGGAAAATGTTAAAGCCAAAGAGGTGATTCCAATCCCCCAAGGTTGTCATCAGTGACTCCAAGAACTGGAGCTCACCTGTAAATTACAGAGCTTAAATCAAGCTCGAGCCACCAGGAGCAGCATAAACTCCAATTTTACTCTTTGGCCAAGCCACAAACGATGGGGAATCAAGAGAATTCCTCTGCAAAACAGCCAGGGCTTCGCAGGGAGACAAAAGCCTTTCATTTTTCTGCTGCAGAGAGAGACTTTCATGTGCTGGAAACGTTGGGTTTTAGACAGAACTACTTAAAGTTAGAAACACAGAATGCCAGGCAGAAGACACTGAGATCATTAAATCTTTATGGGTACTTTAAATTCTATTGACAAGAAGTGACAGAGATTAAAAGAAAGGATGGAAATGTGGCAGCCAACAGCCATTGTATCACAGATGGAAAGCAGGAAAGGGTCAGAATTATTTGCAGAAGCCCCTGGTAATTCCTGCTCTGACTTAACTTGCTGCTCTACTTTCTGTATTAATTGGCAAAAGACAAGATGATGCATTAAGATAGATAGTCCTTAAGTGATCCATGTTTTATTCCAGTTGGCTTTATGCTCTCTAACTGATTTTGTCCATCCACACTCACATTCCCCTTGAACCTTCTCCAGGTGCCCTTTCTAATTAATTCCCATTTTTCCCTCAGTAGCACAGAACAGTACAAGGTCAGGGACCCTCGTCCTGTCCCCTCCTCACAGCAGGGTCACCACTGCACTCACAGCAGGTGCTCAGGGCTCTTGGGCTCTGAAATCCTCCAAGGACATAAATTCTACACCCTGTCTGGGCTTCCTGTTCCATCTTTCCCCTTCTCCAGGCCACACAAGCCCTGTTTTCCTCACAGGCTATTGCACAGGAAAAGAACTTCCACCATGTTTTCTCATCTCTCCCAGTTTCTTGCTTTAATTCCTACAGTGAGTATGAAGACACAGCAGTGTAGGTGCACCAGGAAAACCCAGTGACACCACACACAGGAAATCCTGGTGGGGACTCTCAGCCCCCTGACCCATCCAGAACACAGCAGCATTTCTATTTCAAACACTCTGGTTTAACGAACTTGAGAACTCCAGAGGCAGCATCGTAGATAAATAAATTCCTTGCCTGCACACAAGACACCTGATCGTGGACTGTGTTTGAAAAGTGAGTCCTAAGGTTGAGATCAGCTTTTTGACTCTCTAGATGAATGATTGTGGTGTCCATTTCTGAAATGAAATCAACCAGTAGCACATCAGTGCTGTCTCCCAAACATGAACTGAAATATTTGAGTATCCCTGGGAAGGCAATTTTTTCTTGACTCAACACTTGGCCATCTAACCTTGAAATGCTAGATGTTGTAAATATGACATAGTGCTGCTATAAAAGTGGGGGAAAGTGTCTGAAACTCAAAATGAGAAGGCGCTGGGAGGAGGATTTCCCCCCACCTGATTGCTATATCATTCTGATACTTAAAAATAAAACCCCAAAGCCTGATCTTGCACTACACAAGTAGCCATTTGTACCCATTGGAAGTTGCCCGGGTTGATATATAACGCTATTCTCCCAGTCACAGCACATTTCCCATCCCCTTTGCCCGGCTCTGAGATATAAATGGAACCTGGCTGTGATCAGAGGCCATCCAGCAGATTGGGGGAGCCTTTGGAGCAGCAGAGGTGTTTTACAAAGCTCAACAGCCTCTGGGTACATCTGAGACAAGCAGGAATTCTTCAGTTTGGGATTCTTCTTTCACATTTTGCAGGAATTTATCAGTTTGGGATTCTTGTTTCACATTTTGCATCCACAGGGTACTGTAGCACAATCAATAGCCCCAGCGCTGAGGAACTGGTGCAGCTCCTGCACTGAGCCTTTCCCCCCTCACTGAGGGCTCAGTGCTTTAACAAGAGGTGTATGAAATCAGAAATTGGTGCAGCTCCTGCACTGAGCCTGTCCCCCCTTGCTGAAGGCTCAGTGCTTTAACAAAATGTGTACAAAATCAGAAATCGGTGCAGCTCCTGCACTGAGCCTGTCCCCTCTTGCTGAAGGCTCAGTGCTTTAACAAGAGGTGTATGAAATCAGAACACAGACAGTGGTGCTGGCCTTGTTGGACTCCTGACATTTCAAGTCTTTGAGGCAGAAATGGCCACATTTCTCTAAATGTAGGGTGTTGATTTTCTGTGTCTTTAAAGAGCATCTTCAAAAGAAATCACGGTTAGGACTTTTGCCCTTAAAGCCTGTACAAAACCCTTAAAGTAAGTCCTTAAAAGTATCCTGTCAATCATCCTGCATTCCCTGACTAAATATTAGCATTACATCCATGAAGAGAGCTTGGGCTCACATAACAGAAACAGATTTTCATGGGTTTATTTTTTAATATTAGAGTTAGTGATGAAGGAGTTTGTACTGAGCTATTAACCAGTACACCTGATGTCCTCAGAGTGTCACAATTCTCAAGGTAAAGTCCTTTATACATATAAAATTCCACCTTCCCAGCAGCATTTTCTAAGAAACTACCAGATATTCTGTTGAATTGCCACCTCACTGAACATACAGCACTCTCAAACAAATTATGATTTAACTGGCCCAATCCTGGGCAGCTCCTGATCTGATTCTGGAGATTCCTTCCTCATGCATTTCTTGTGACTCCCTTTCACCTGTCTGCGGACTGTTAATGAGCACATTAACATGAACACATTGGGAAATGGTCCAGGGAGACTCAAACCAGCACAACAGGGAGCAGCTGTGCTGTGCTTGGGCCCCTTGTAACCCCAATTCCAGCCTCCATCACCAGCCCCCCAGATCCTACAGGATGCTCACAGGGGAACAGAGGCTGCTTCAGGCATTCTCAGCCCCAGGTGCTCCTCACCCTCCTGCAGGATCTTGAGGAAACCCACAGTGACCAGGTGCTCCTAAAGCAAGCCCAGGACTGACTCTCTTCTCACACTGAACCCACCCATGAACAACACAAAAAGCCATTAAAATACCTTCAGACAACACCTCAGTTAAGGTGAGAGAACTGAAGAAAAATGGGCATAATTGGAGCATCTATTTAGATGCTACAAAAAAGCTGTATTTGTTTGGCAGCTTGGAGCAGCAGCTGGAGAGGCCACAATTAATTGTCAGAGACACATTATTCTGCAGCACAGCAATGGGTGATGAGGCTTTCTCCTACCTGAGCATAAAAATAAGCACAGCACAGGGAATACCAGGAAAAGGGTGAATACAGCAATCCCCTCACCTCCTCAGGAGGGCAGGAAACCTCCTGGAAAAAACTTTCTATAAAAAACCATGAATTACTCTCAATGGTGCTTTATCTGCAGTTGTAGCAGCTGCTCCTCAGGGCCAGGACTGCTGCTTTGACAACAACTCAGGAGGAGATTTTGTCCTTTCTGTAGCAAGGCAGAAGATTATGGGCAGCATTGCTGAGTCACAGTATTCAGCAGTGTCTTGTGTCTCCCTCAAAACACAGAAAACGCTGTATAAATACACCAGAGCACCAACTGGAATTTTAAAAATCCATTTCTAAACCTTGCTGTCGTTGGGCAGACAGTGCTTGAGCATGTAAAATACCTCCAGTCCAAAGAAAACCCAAACACACGTTGTTAAAGAAATCACCCTCAAAATGATGTCATGATTTTGGAGGGTCTCAATGGGAATCAGATGCAAGTAAAGCAGAACTGCAGAAGTGAAATAAATACTGCACACTGCCCTGGAAGGAGAATTTGCTGTTTCAAATGTCAACAGGATTGCCAAGGTTTCCTCCTACTGAGGAACCCCAAAGATCCAGAACCACACAGCCTTAATGAGATTGAAATACTCTTAAATTTTCTTAATATAATGTATATATTTTTAATATATATAATGTATATATTGTTAATATATATAACGTATATATTGCCCTGCTGGGTCGCCAAGGGCTGCTCTTTCTCCCCTCCCTGCTCTGCTGTCACAAACAGCTGAGTGCTGGAAGCAAAGAGAGGAAACCAACACAGAAACCTGCCCTGAGTTTTTAGAATATGGTTTTACAGCCAGAGAGATCCAAAGCCCAGCTTTCAAAGAGTCCTTGAGGAACACTGCAGACAATCTGAATTTGCACAACTGCACTTTCAGTTAACCTCATTAACTTGGAATTATCTTGGTGGAAACACTAGAGGCTGAGACAGAAATCTGTGGAATTTCAGAAAAAAAATCCATTCTCCTTCCAACTGAAGATTCTCTCCACAGAGAGCAGAGACCAATAGAGATAAACCAGGACAAGAAAAAAAAAAAAAGAAAAGGAAACTTTCAACTACCCTACCCCAAATTAAACACAACTCACTTTTACTGCCAAAACTACTTTGGTTTCTTCCACTTCTCCCAGTTTCAGCTCTGCTCTCACTCATCCCCCAGCACACCTGGCTCTCGGAGCTCTCACACATCACAGAGATTTCACTGCTCCCTGGCACAGCAGAACCACGGGACTCAGCTGGCTCTCATGGAGATTTTGGAAATCTTGTCTCTCTTCTCCAAGGACACTTGGTTTCCACTGCACTCGGAAGCTGTTTGCACCAAGAAGTGACTTGGAAAAGCCTCAGCACTGAGACCCTCACGGTGTGGGATCAGCAGAACACAAAAGCAGAGACCCTGCCTGCCCCAGGAGGATGCTTCAAATCACAACAAGAACTCGCAGCATTCTTAAAGGATATTAAAAAGTAAAAGCTCGGAAATAGAACTTTGTGAGTAATTGGTTTGGGGGCTGCTGGTCAGACTGCACCACTAACAGAGGTAAAATTATTACTGTCAACATAAAATGGTTTTGGGGGTTGCTATTTACCAGAAGGCAGGAAAAAATGTTACTGGATGAAATGATTCTTTTTTCATAAATGGAAAGGCTCTGTTTCATTTTCAGGTTGTTCAGCTCTTTCTTAAATTAAAATTTGACATATTAATTTCTTTGGCTGCCTCAAAGTTGTACTCTTCACTGAACACATCATTTTGCCAAGAATTTCAGTCAAACTCAGCTCCTAATAATCCAGAGCTATAAACACCACAACAATGGAGTTTTTTCCATTATTGGAAAGAGGGAGCCATATAGCATTTCATGGAAATAGGACTGGAGGCAAGAACAGAACTGTTTCTAGAATTGCAACTACAGAAAGGATTTTGAGAAGATAAAAGGTCTGAGGTACCAAAGACAATATGACATTAAAACATTACCTCTGAAAAGGAGCAAGAAAGTTTTTAATCCCCTGTAGACACTGAAGGTTTAGATTGCACCTCACCTAAAAATCAGCCTCTATCACAAGAATTGGGCATTTTCAAATGCTTAGAGGAAAAATCTCTCTCTCCTGCTGCCTTCTGTACTTCCATCATCCAAGGCACAGCCCTCATTTATCTATTCAAATGGCCCAACCATATCTCATTATATTCATGAAAACCATAAGGCAGAGAGAGTTCTGATTTTTTTTTTTTACATTTTCTGTTCTCATTTATAACTCCAGCCTCCATTTTTTTTTTTGCTTCTGTAGTAGACCATGAACTGTCCTAGCAGTGGTATTGCAAAATGATAAATACCTGAAGCTGGCATTATGTATCACCCTTTGTAACAAACAGAGGAGTTTCCTGTGATTGTGAAATCCAGTGCTCACAACTGAGCAGGCACAGCCATTTGTTCAGTTCAGATGGTAATAGAATATTCATACCGCATATCTTTTATGTTGATGGAGTATGAGCTAATCAAATTTTCATATTATCTGTGCTCTACGAAACAAAACTAGTCTTTAGACACATTAATTTCCAGCTGAGGCTTTGCCAGTCTGAAAACATCAGACTCACAGGCCCAACACTTTCATGCCAGGATGCTGCCATGAAATGAAGCTCTGAGTGGAGTTTTCAGCCACGTTAAAAACTGTACTTATATTTTATACATGCAAATGAAGCTTTTCTGCTGGATCCAAAAGTCACACACCATCCTGCTCTGTCCTTCTACAAGGGAGCATTTCTTCCATCCTAGCTTTTACACCCCCTGCAGATGGGATTGCTGCTCTGATGATTGAATTATTTTTGTTTATATTTTCATGACATGACTAATCACAGACTGACTGTTGTAGGCTGAATGTTGGCAAAATTCAGCTCAGAATTTTCTTTTGCTGGCCTATAATTAGAAGCACTGGTGGTAGCGTGCAGGTTGGTCTCTTCCACATCTGTCATTTCTGCTGTGAATTTCCACTTGCTTCTGCACTGAGGGTTTTTTGCAACATTTCAGAGCATTTTCCTACTTAAAAAAATTTTAAAAGAGTTTTTCAAATGACTTGTGGACAAAGTGAAAATTAGCTCTAGGCAGAGGAAGAGCACTGACCATTTGGGGCACGGTACAAAATTCTATCGCTCACAGGAGGAAAGGAATATTTTTCAATGAGTGAGAACAAGACAGACCTGAGTTACCTTTCTATCTTATCATCCTGTACAAGCCCTTCCCTTTTGCTGAGCATAAAAAGAAAGAGGTCACAAATCACAGTAAGACCCACCCAGATTTTTAAAGGTATTGCAACAGTTAAACATCCAGAAGGTGTTTAACAAAGATCCAGTTCTAAGAAGATATGGAGACTCATTCTGTGTTTATCTCATAACCTCCCTTCAGGCACCTCCAAGATGATCTTCTGAAAAACTGATCCATAATTAATTAATTAAAAGAACCTGCACCTAACAACCCTCCACAGAGAAATGACAGATGGAAGTAACTTGCACAGTCCAGGGTAAGAACAGGAAAAATGGTTTAAATAATGGAAAAATAAATTTTACATATATATATGGTGTGAAATCATTTATGACCCTGAAAGACTTCACAGAATTGTCTACAAACTGCAACATGGGAAAAAGTCAGAAATGAAGGAAGAGATGCTCTGGTTCTAGATTTGTCTGGTTTTAAGAAGGAGACCACAGCTCTGAGAGCTGCCCTGGGTGTGATTTGCAGTTTGTGCCACCTCAGTGCCCAGGCAGGGCCCCATTTGCCTCTGCCCTGCCAGGTGATGCTAAAATCCACGAGCCTGAGTGTCCCTCACTCTGCTATTCACACCACAGATTTTTAAGGATGCTTTTACCCCTCGGGAAGAGCAGCAGGAAGGGGCCAACAATGCCATTTGCTGTGGTTCCTCCTGTGAGTGGCACAGTCATTTGTCTTTTGTTCCCACAAAAATCACTGCACAGAGGAACCGAGCGTGGGCGGCCAATTAAAATGTCAATAAAAGTAAATACATTTAAAGAGGTCACGGCTGTGCATTATGCAACGAGGAAAAAAAACCTAAAGGCTTATATTTGTATCATGCTAATTAAATTGACATGGTTATTGCAAATCATTTTGTTTCACCTGGAGCTGTAATTAAGTGACACCACTTAATGAGAAGGAGCCAGTGCTGATTGAACATGCTTCTGTAGTAAAGCTGCCCTGACAATGAAGGATGTTTCTATTTACATCTCCCATCATTTCCCATTCCCAAATGCCAATGTCTTTCCAGTGAGGTAAACACCGTTTTTAAAAATAAACAATCATTTGTAATTTTGGGCAGCCTTTAACCCAGCTTTTCACTAGGTGTTCTGCATGAAGACAAAAACAAATAATTGAAGTAACCTACAACATTAATTTCTCCTAAAGATAGATGTTTAAAAGTAAAACATCACAGTAATCAACACAAAAATTGAAGTTTTAATTGCCTTTCCAGCAGGATTTATTTAATCTGGATATACTGGGTTAAATTCCACTCTCTTCCATGGTGAGTTTAGCAGGATTATTCCACATTTAGAGCAGATTTGTGCATCGGTTTGGCTGCAGAACTTCTTTCAGAAGTTGGGATAATCAGAAACTCCAAACTATTTGTGCGAAGAGCTTATATAATACACAGAGAGGAGAGAGGGAGGCACTAACACAGCTCGATGTCACTTTGTGTTTGAGCTGCAGCTGCTCACCTGAACTCAGAACACACCTGAGCTCATGGGAAGGTGCAGCAGCAGCTCCTGCTGGCACCTCCTGGCACCCAGGAGTGGGACTGGGAATGGGGCGGGGACTGGGAGGGATGGCAGGAGTGGGACCGGGACTGGGAGGGATGGCAGGAGTGGGACCGGGACTGGGAGGGATGGCAGGAGTGGGACCGGGACTGGGAGGGATGGCAGGAGTGGGACCGGGACTGGGAGGGATGGCAGGAGTGGGACCGGGACTGGGAGGGATGGCAGGAGTGGGACCGGGACTGGGAGGGATGGCAGGAGTGGGACCGGGACTGGGAGGGATGGCAGGAGTGGGACTGGGAATGGGACTGGGAGTGGAAGTGAGAGGGATGGCAGGGACACAGAGCAGGAACCAGGCTCCCAAGCCCTGTGCCGGCAGCAGCCACACCAACCATATGTCCTTAATCTGCACAGCCACACTTGGCAGAGCTCTCCCATCACGGTTCACTTTGTGGGCTCTGCAGATCCCATAAATATTTTCCTACGTGGAGCAGCCTCGCCACATTAATTATGATGGGATTGCTTTGCTAGGCAAACGGGAGCGCTGCCAGCATCCCATAATTTGGCATCTCGGTGCCTGATACTGAGAACAACTCAAATGCGAGATGGAACTTTTAATGCCTGCAGGATCTTTCAAGTGCACCATCAAATCTGGATCTCCAATTTATTTTTTTTTTAATGCTTTCAAACTTGAAAGTGAATTCAGTGCTTTTAGAAAAGCAGGATAAATAGAAATGCTCTGAGCCAGGAACACTGTTGGCAGGGTCTGTGAAAACTCTTTCACCCATTTCTGTGAGAAAGATACTATTTTTATCCTGGGCCGTCCTTAAAAAAAGACCATCCTTCAGGTTTGCTGTGCAACACAGAGCAAGACTGGGAAGGGAGTCTGACAGATTTTAAATTATCATGGAAATCTTATTTTCTAACTAAAATCTAGGTATATCTGGAGAGAAGTCAGACTAGAAAAGGCTCATTACAATGTTTCACCCTTTTTAACATCACTCCTGGAGGCAGCTCAGAATCGCTTAATATCTTTGTGTCAGCAGGAATGAATTTTCCTGAATCTGTCCTCAGCTAAAAGGCCAAAACCCAATACTGGCAACATGAAATCTGATGATTGTTATGACACCAAGATGTATCTGAACTGAAGTGAATGAAGATGAGACCCAACTCTAAGGAACCCAAAGAGTGTATTCACTCCTAGGAGGAAAACTGATTGCCATTACTCAGTGTAATAAATCCCTCTAGCACAGAAATACTTGAGCCATTTGGAACTCAGAGCTCACGAGATTTCTAGGTTTGTAGAACCAAAGTCCAGCACTCACCAAGTTCAATACAGAAAACCAGATCTGCACACAAAGATTGCCTCTGTGGCACACGACTGAACCTTTCAGCTTGAGTTTAGCTGCAAAGAAATATTTAAATAACATATTCCTTCTGGGTAAAGAAGCCCAGCAGTGGAAGAGATTTTTATCTCAACATGTGTAAAACACAATCTGTGCATATTTGCTGCCTTATCAGTCACCCAAAACCATGGATATAGCCCTGTAAAAATAACAAAAGACAAAATTAGGCTTTAGGACACGGCGCAGCCTCACCGTGGGTGCACAACTGGTTTAACTCAAGAGTCACTGAATACCTGCTGACACCCAGGCACTGGCAGCAGCCAGAGCAGGGGATCCAGGCAGAATCCAGGCAGTTCAGCACCTGGGCAGGGCAGAGCTGGGCAGGACAGAGTCCTGAGAATCTTGCACTCATTGATGCCTTTTTTTTCCTCTGGCACCTCACAGCCCTCCATCCATCCTCACGGGCACACCTCTGCCCTCTGCAAACCCTCAGCAAACTGGCCAACATCCAACCCCCTGCTCCTCCTCGCCCTCCCTGGTTTTTGGGCTAGAGAGAGAAGGAAACAAAGCCAAGACAACCTTGGCATTGTCCCCGTGTTTGTCACTGCTGTCTCTTGTTAAAGGTATTGCAACACGCACAGAAAAGCAAGAGGAGCATCTGCACGGAGGGGAAGGCAAATGCTTGGACCCATAAGCCCTAATCTCAGCCTAAATCTAGTCCCACGAGCTGGACAATATTTTGAGAGTGACAGGACTCTGAGAAGCCTGGGATAGGGAAGGTGTCCCTGCCCACGGCAGGGGCTTGGAGATGGATAGTCTTTAAGGTCGCTTCTAACCCAAACCAGTCTGTGATTCTGTGACCCAAAAGTGAAGACCAGGTATCAGATTTATGTCCTTACATCAGGAGCCTGCTTTGGTGCTGCTAACCCCCCCAAATATGTGTGTATTTGTACATAAATACAAACATTTATTTCAGTAAGCACCGAGGTAAGGAACCACAGGAGCCTGCAGCCATTCCCTGCAGGTCAGAGGCTCTGCACTGCCCACCTTCTGCACCAAGGCTCTGAAAGGTTTCTATCAATTCTGTTCACTGCAATCCCTTGATGACAGTCCCCATGGATGTTTTAAATGCACTTAACCTGATTAGGGCTCACTGCATTGTTTGCTTTTCCAACCACCCTACGTTAGGGAGAGTGAACACAAACCTGGCCAGCTCTCGGGAGTTCCTTTATTGATCCCCACTCATCCTGAAGATGGTGAAGCTCCCACTTCAATGAGAGCTCCTGGCCGGCGTGAGAAATGAGTGTGCCATATGTTTATTTAAAAATAAACAAAGTGAACAGAATCAAAGAGAGTAGTGGGTGTTTGGGGAAAAAAAAAAAAGGGAAAAACTGCTTTATTCCAGCCTTGGGAAGGCTCTGGGACCAGAATGGTTCAGTGATTAGGGGCTGATTTGACTTCATCCTATCCCTGCTTCAAATTTCAACTCTGCTAATGGATATTTTTTGGAAAGCATAGCCAGAGAGGATTCCTGAGTTACTGCTACCCAAATGTTTTCTGTAAGAGCCAAGCAGTTTTAATAACCATTTTCAATAACTACAAAGCTCAGATGGTTTCAGGCCCGTTGCACCCTACAGAAAGGTTTTATAGTGCAGGCCATCACCAGTGTCCCTGCTCCTGCAGACCTTTGCTCAGACACCATAACCCCTGACAAAGATTTCTCTTCATCACCTTGTCCTTCTTTCTCTTTCTAAAAAAGCAATGAGATGATTATTACCAAGCCCTTTTAAAACTTCAAATACAGCCAAGAGGAGAAAACAAAAAAATAACTACAAAAGGCAGGAATTAGAAGTCCCACAGCTGAAACTAATAGAGACCATATTTATGTAAGTATGTGTATTTAAGTGTTTCAGGTTTAGGATAAGATACCCTTTGCCAAAAATGTGGCAGCTATATTTGCTAGTCTCTATGGGAAATGTTATAAAGAATCAAAAGCAAACAAATTTTCCTTTCAAATAAACTTGACCCGTATGTTTCAGACATGTGTTTCCCTTTGAATCCCTGCCCCCCTTTGATGGTGTTACATACCTTCCCCTTTTTAAGAGCAAATACTTTGTTGTCACAGCAATTCTTTCCCACAACTCCACCACGAGGGCCTCCCTGCTTTCCAAATCCAGGGCTTGAAAATCCTCCCTCCCTGGCCACAGCTTCTCCAGGGATGCCCCAAGCCCCTGCAAGTGCTGCAGGCAAACTCTGGCTGCTGCACTGCCATCACTGCAGCTGGGAAAATAACCCTAGTGGCATACACCTCAGTGTGGAGGAGAACAGGGCTCACTGGTGAATGGTCTGGATCTCCTGCCCTTTTATCTTCTCTCTTCTTGCACTCATTGATGCCCTTTTTTTTCCCAAGCAAATTGTGTGAAATTAGCTCCTACCTTCCTCCTCCAGCTGGGAGGAGAGTATTTTAAGATATCTGAAAAAATCCCCTTGTCTCACTGCAGCTTACACACCTTATGAGTTTACAACACTAGAAATGAACACAACCCAACCCAACACATTGGGCAACAGGCTGCCAAAGCACCACACCAGACTGTGCAGCAGGACTGAATGAGAATATAAATAAATAATTCCTACTGATCTCTGGACACTGTTCTCCTGGATAACACACACGGCAGAAAAAAACCCTAGCTAGCCTGCTTTGCAGGGTGAAACACAGACAGCTCTCAGGAGAATTTCACCTTGCAAAATAAACAAGGGAGGATCTCTCAAATCAGTTCCATGTATCATCTAAAAGCTAAGCCTATTTAATTTCTTGTACAGGCCAGAGGCTGCAAAAGAAACCTCTTATATTGCTCATCTTCTCACTTTCCCCTTCTTTCCTTCCATCCATCCTTCCATCCATCCATCCATCCATCCATCCACACAAGGGAAATAAATTTCTCCCTTATTCAGCCATTGCACAGGGGCTCAGGATCAGCTCTGAGCTTGGGGAATGCACATCCAGAAGAAAGGCTTGGCAGCCAGGATGGGAACAGGAACATCAGCCCTGGAAAATGGGAACATTGGCTTTTGTTAACTCTGCTAGATCTGTCCTCTGCTTGTGCAACCTTCTTTGAGGCTCAACACTTGTCAAAGTATCTTGTACTTGATACAATACATAAATAATGCATTTCAATTTATATATTTCATCTCTATTATATTCACACTGTACACAGAAATAACAGCAGGCTCGCTGCCCAGTGAGACACTCTTTATCTCTAACAAATTTTCATTCAATAAGCAAAAAACCCCAGAAAACCCCAGGAAAACCTTCCTGATAAATGTGCCTGTTCACAGGGCTTTCACTAGCTGAGTTCAGAATGACAAATGAAAGCTTCAGATCCAATTTTTGTTTTCAATAAAAATCTTGTTTAACAGTGTCATGAATATTCATGTTTTTGGCACAGCTCCAGATTAAGCAAGAAGAGCCAGCTCAAACAAGAAAACAAGAGTCCACTTGGCTGTACAAAAGGATGCACTGGGCTTTGGACACTAAAGCATGCACTTAGGGAAAGGTATAAATCAAACTTTGCTGGGACTGTGCTTGAATGGAAATAAACTCCCCCAACACCAACAGCGACCTCTTGATACACAAAAATAACAACTCTGGGCAGCAGCTCCTGGCTGAGCCAGAGTCCAGAGGCAGCAGGAACAGGTCCTGCACCCACAGCACAGCAGGGCAGGGTGAGGAGCTGTGCTCTGCAGCTGCTGGCGGCACTGCTGACCGCAGCCAGCCTCCTTCAGGAGGTCCTTGGGCTGTCACAGATGTGCTGCCTCCAAAAGGTGCTGCCTCCAAAAGGTGCTGCCTGCCTCCAAAAGGTGCTGCCTGCCTCCAAAAGGTGCTGCCTGCACACCTCCAGCTCCTGTCCCTGGGGCTGAGGGCTCAGGGCTGTAAATTGAGCTCTTTTGGAGGCAGCTGGGCAGCTGTCTGCAGTGCTGGTATTTATTCAGGTGGTCACAGGCTGGAACGGAACTAAACTTTGTGTGACAATGAGAGAAAAGGCGACACCTCGCTCACTCTCTTGTGTCCTGCATGGAAAGTGCCAACCCCTCCCAGCGGGAACAGCAGATCTGCTGGGAGCAGGTTCAGTGATGCAGCCCCAGGAGGTCAGTGATGCAGCCCCAGGGAGCTGCTGATGTGGGACAGCACCAGCTGAGTGCCAAACACTGCAGAGGCTCTGGGATGGCCTCTCACCCCACGTCCTGCTGCTCCAACCATTCCACAGCACCACCCGCTCTGAGGGAATCCACTTCTATTTGGATTTATAAACATGGAACTCACTTCATTGCAATAAAGGATGGGAGATTATTTCTCTAAAATAATAGTCTTCTAAGCAAATTAAGTCATTCTCCCCGTTTTATTTTCAAGCCTGACCACGTGGAAATTTAAGATACAAACACTGAAGTTTGATAAGATCCTGCCCACCCTCAGCACGTGCTGGGCAGATGATATTAGTGCTGTGTCACCCAGCCCTAGCGTTATCACAGCACATGAAACTCTCACATTGGCTTTAATCAGACAAGAGGAATTGTAGCTCCAATCTCCATATTCCTCTCCTCAGTGAGAATGTAAGGAGTGGAAGGTGCAGATAAAGCAAAAAGCTGAACAGGCTGCCTAACAGGCAAGAAAGACTCAGCCAAACAGCTGGGTTCATGCAATGTAAATCTCAAGTTCTAGTGCAACCAGCTTATTCACTTATGTCAATTTACCTGTGTCAGAATAACTGAAATGAAAATTGGGGGGAAAAAAAAAGTCAGACTAATCAGCTTTACCCACCAGGCCAGCACCACTCATTTGGAATCTTACAAGAAACACTTCTCTAAGGGTGGTTTAAGCCTTAGAAACACCCTACAAAGATGTTAAGGAGCATAAATGGCCACATTTTAAGAATTTCCTGTAAAAATCAATCCAGATTCCAATTTTCTCCAAAATACCCATCTGAAATGAATTCCCACACATGGCTCTTTCTGCTCTGAATGATGAAGCTCTAATGTAAAACAGAGAATAGCTGGTCTTTTTTATTTTTTTTCAGATACTAAGAACATGCTCAGATTGAGTTAAACTCAATTTGTGTTTCTTATTTTTCTTTCCTTTTCGTGTTTCTGGAAAAGGCAAATAAAAGGTAAAACCAGTTATCCATTAAACAAACACCTGAGTACACTTCAGACTGGCAAATGTGAATTTCAATACAACTGACTAATTTTCTTACGTTTGGAAAGACTCAATTACCACAGTCCTCGTGCCTCTTCTCCCCTTTTCTTTCAGTTGAGTATTTGGTGAAAAGGCAAACCACAGAGCAAATGTAACCAGTCCAGGAGGCCCCTTAAGCACCGTTCAAATAATTATCAAAGTGTCATTCCTTATCCTTTTAGATGTTTTTCGAGCAGAGAAGGACACGTGGATGTTTCACTTGCCTTTGCCATGAATGTGTTAAATTTTCTCCTTGAATAGCCAGGATTTAGATAAAAACACGTAACAGGAACGAGGAGCAGTGGGATATGTGGAGGCAGATACAATTACACAACACAACGGGACAATCATTGCCTCTCTGAGCAAGCAGAGCTTCCTGGAACAAGAAGTTCTCGACCATTTCCCATTCCCTGGAATTGCTTGTGCATCCAGCTGAGATCTGGCCATGACTCAGCCTCATTTAGGGATATGAGAACAGAGAGTTGTTATGATATGAGAACCAGAGAGTGGCTCTCACCTAACACATCTCCTGTACAGCACAGGACATCCCCAAAACCACACCTTCTGCTCCTGGTTCTGCTGTCACGGAAAAAGGAGCATCCCCAAAGCAGAATCATCAGTAATATTTAAAACATGGCAAACTGTAGGAGTGAAATAACCCTGCAGAAGCACAAAGGGTGAGCACTGAGACCCCTCTCAAACACGTTCACTGCAGTGCCTAACACATCTCCTGTATAGCACAGGACATCCCCAAAACCACACCTTCTGCTCCTGGTTCTGCTGTCACGGAAAAAGGAGCATCCCCAAAGCAGAATCATCAGTAATATTTAAAACATGGCAAACTGTAGGAGTGAAATAACCCTGCAGAAGCACAAAGGGTGAGCACTGAGACCCCTCTCAAACACGTTCACTGCAGTGCCAGCACATCCCCACCTGCAGGGTGAACAGCATTTCAGCAAGCACAGTCCTGATTTGGGGAGTCCCTGCACATGAGGACACCCAGCCAGGCAGGAAAGCCTCGTGCAGAACCCTGCAAACACTCCTCTCCATGCACAGCATCTTCCACACCAGCACTCCAATAAAATGCTCTGTCAGATTAAACCCTGCCTGATTTCAGTGCAAGGTGGTACCGAGTCACCTCCTCCTGGGAAACCCCTGCAGGAGTTAATAGAGACGAGCCTAAGAGGGCTGTGAAGATGTTTAATGAGGTTCCATCTGAGTCACTCTGAAATCGCACAGAATGTAAGGCAGAACATGCAAGCCTCTTCTTGCAGATAATGATTAGCATTTTTAATTATTTCTTTTTAATTTTTTTTTACTCTGAGATGAAAAGATAATTGCCACATTTATCAGATAATTGTGATAGGGAGCAGGGGAAACCCTAGAAAACACTCGCAGAAAGACTTTTTCCAGGAGAATTTTTCCTTTCAAGAAGAGCCAGAGCTCCCAGCTGTCCCTGGCAGGGGTGTCACAGGGATGTGGGCACTCAAAGCACACTGCCCATGCTGGGAGGAACTGGTAACACTTTATTCTGCATCTGCATCCCTCACCGAGGGTCTGAGGAGCAGCAATCCGCAGGGAACTGGGCAGCAGAGCCTCACGGAGGGGACTGAGGCTACTGCAGCATTGTAGAGCTTCTCATGAGATATTTGGGGGTTTTAAGGCAATAAAACAGAAGTACTGACACAGGGGAAGAACCACTACTCCCTTCATTAGTGTTCACAAAAAGGTTGGGAGGGATTTTGAACAACTGCCAAAAGTTCATGGGATCAATTCCACTTCAAAACGGAGCTGTTTAAGAGCAAAAACAAAGTTCTTATGCCTCATCTGCTGTGAGATCCCAGTCCCCCCAAGCACTCACCAACACTCAGCCAGGGACTGCTTCCACCCTCCAGTGTCTGAAATCTAATTAAACAGGGGCAGGAGCAAAAGCAGAGCTGAAGCAGCTGACAGAGAATCAGGCGAGTGCTGGAAGGTGACACCAGTCCCACACGGGGCAGGAGCTCAGTGCTCCCCACCCAGCACAGCCACAACACATCTGCACAGCTCTGGCACCCATCAGGTGTGCTCAGAGAATAAAAAGGACCCGCTGCGCTGGGGTTTGTGTCAATGTTTTCTTTGAGTAAGAAATAAACCCGCAGTTACCATAGCAATGGACAGGGAGCCCATCACCTGATGCTGGCAAAATTAAAGAATGCAGGCTGGAGATGACAGCACAGCCCGACTTCAGTAACACAAAGAGGGATGAGGCGTATTAATTTCTGCCCAACTATTCAAGATTTCTTTAAAGATCTTTCAGAAGATATTAACATTAACCAGCTGTCACTATCTACAACCAGCTGATAAAATCTTCATTCAAGCCTCTCAGTGTTTCTGCCCAGTACAAATTACAGCAGCATTGTCTCAGATAGATAAGAGGAAAATTCTTCAGCAGTACCTGTGAGTCTGGCAAAGGGAGATTACACACCTTCCTCATGTGCTGTGTCCAGGCTGGGCTGTCACCTGCAATTCCCTCTCTGGGGCTCTGAACAGCTTGATTTAGGGTACTGAAACTCTGCCAGGAGAGTCACTGGGCAATTCCTGTGGAGCTCAGACCCCAAGGTGCTGGTGCTGCCCTCCAGAGACTCTGCTCATTCCAGTAGCATCTGGAATTACCACTCCCATGGATCCTGAGCACAGCAGCACCCACCCACAGACCAAAGTCCTGTCTCAAGGAGCCAGAGCCACCTTCCTGAGCACCCCTGGGATGTTCCCTGCGAGGCTGTGACCCTCCTGTCCCCACAGCTGACCTGTGACACACTGCCTGCTCCTTCTTGTGTTCGCCCTGAGCCTCTGCTGGGGCCAGCTCTGTTCCCTTCACAGTGCACTGAGCTGACAAATGAATCACAGCTTTAACACCAGCCTTTTACCATCTTTTGTCTCAACAGCCAGTGTTACAAGGGTACATTGTCCACAATCGTCATCCTACAACCAGCAGTGACTGAGTACATACCCAAAAACTGGTTTTGTCATTCCTTTCTCCTGGAAAACCGTAATCAGGCTGCTACAGAAGGGAAAATCAGAAGCTGCTGCTAATGTGGCCTCTCATGGATGTCTTGAATCCAGAGGAATAAGAAGTAGCCTAAAGCCTGTGAATACTCTCATTCCTTTCGACAGGACTAAATTTGGGCCCGTTCCTAAGTGACAGGCTCCTACTGTGGGCTGGTGTTTCCTTTCCATAGGAAGAGCTCTCAGTGCAATCAGAGCTTTTGCTAAGCTAGACATAACCTCAAGCAGAAAAATATTTTGGTTGCTACTGGTGGTATCCGTACAACCTGCTGAGACCAGGCACAGCAAGAGACTCAGTGACTCCAGCAATTACCATCACAGCACCTCATTTTTTAAAAGCTGTAGCACAGCTCATAGCCCTGAGTAAGCGGCCATGCCATCCACAGGAAAATTCAGTTCCTCAAAACAGGATCCACAGATGTCCAGCATGCCGAGTAAGAACCCCTCAGGCTGGTCAGGGACAATATTTCTGCCTCAGTGATCACCTGTAGGGCTCAACTTCCCTGCCCAGCACTCAGGGGCTGAATGAAAGACTAAGCTTGACTTTAGGGGCTGGTCTGTCAGCCACTCTTTTATCTGCACAACCAGGTTGTGATTCATGATCTACAACTGTTTATGTGTTCTGGTTAACACTGATCAGGGAGGCTGAGGAACCGAGCTCTACATTTTGGTAAGTGCCACATATTCCCCTTAATGAGCCCGTCTGTCTTGTACAAAGTGCTCAGTCTCGTGGCACTTTGGAAATGAAGGGTTACATCTCAGAGCCAGAGCCTGTAGGAAAAAGAGATTCTTTTAAGCAGCCTGACAGCTGAAAATGCAGAGGGCTATGTCTGAAGTGCTTCCCCCCCATTTTTCTTTCCTCCCAAGACCCACGCTATTTCTCGTGCCTTCCTTTCTCCAGTCTTGCTGATCTAAGCAGCAATATGAAAACCTAAAATGATGTCGTTGGAGATGATTAGGCTGTTAGTGCAAATTAACCCCCTGGCAGCTTTGCTAATACAGACACTTTGTAACACACCAGGAGCCAGGCAAACAAACAACAGAATTGCTGAATTTCCTTTTAACCCAGTCTCATTTAAACTAAGAATTAATCAGCTCTTCTGTGTATTCAAAGCCTGTAGAAATGCAACTTGCTTTTCAAGAGAATACTACACACAACAGCACACACCTCCCTCGAGAGACAGCACATCCAGGGCAGGGTGGGATTTCAAGGAAATACACCCAAGGGGGGCCCGAAGGAAATGGTGGCAAAAACTGGAGTCAAACATCCTATAATTCATAGCAAAGCTCAGCACTCTGTAGAAATTAAATCCTCAGAGCAGCTCTTCCCAACATCCTCGTGCCTTTTGTGCGAGTTTTGACTGTGAAGTGCCATAAGAACATATAAACAATGTAATTTCTTTGTACCTGTGCTGTCATGAGGGAGAAGCAGCATTCTGCCAGAACAGAAGCTTCAATCTGTCTGACACTTTCTGTCTTAAATACTGAGCCCCACGAGCACCAGCAGAACAACAAACCCATTGTATTTTACAGTTCTGCCAGCATAGGTACCTACTCTTGGATTACTCCCCATCCATCAGTTCTGCTAGCACAGGTACCTACTCTTGGATTACTCCCCATCCATCAGTTCTGCTAGCACAGGTACCTACTCTTGGGCTACTCCCCATCCATCCCTCCATCCCAAATCCTCCTCCTCCCTGCCAGCTCTGAGCTGGGGGCTGCTGATGTCCCTCCCCAGTATGATTCCAGCACATGCCTCCAGCTTCTGCAGCTTTCATGGATGCACTGAGGTTTTAAAGCCTCATCATGCCCTTTTTCTCAGGGATGCTCATTTCCCCTGCTCACAGGGGCCCTGGAACCCAGCAGCTTGTCAGATAATCACACCCAGGATTCCCAGGAGATCCCCTAATGCATCAGATCACCACCAGAAAACATTACCCTGCTTCAGCTCAACTCCCAGCAGGATGGAACTTCCCTCCTCACTGCTGGTTTGGGGTTTACGCGGTGTGATCTCCTAACGAGCCACCGTTGTCACTAATTAGGCAGGGAACCGAGGATTTAATTAACGCTTGTAACTCGACTCGCACAAGTGGCTAATAGCCTAAACAGGAATTCAGTAGTGGTGCCTTATCCCATCTCTAGGCAGCCTTGCAGGGGTTTTGCAGAGCTGGGGGAAGGCTGCAGCGTCTCCAGAGGGACAGAGGCACCAGCGAGCACCAGCAGCACGGGGGGAAGGAGCCAGGAATGACCTCACCAATTTGGCAAACCTAGAGGGGATGGGAAGGGAAACACCACTCACACGTGGGGATTTTAACAGGACAGCTCGATAGGAATTGCTGAAACTCCAACACACCACGTGCGTTTGCCAGAAGTTGAGCCAGCCCTCGGCTCCAGCACGTGAGGCAGCACCCACAGCCAGGAACTCTCTGATGCAAGAATTTTGTTCTCTCCCATCCATGGCCAATCCCTACAGTAGCCCCCATCCATTTCTTCTACTTTTCCAGTCAACAGCAACCTCTACTTCCACAAACACTTTAGGAAAAGTTTTCAAAAACATACAAGCCCGAAGTGCAAAAGTCCAAATCTATTTTATAGTTATAAATATATATATATATTATATTTATATATAG
>VWZT01007953.1:271099-332157 GCA_013397055.1 Pachycephala philippinensis | reverse complement strand
TATATTTATATATAGTTCAGGTTTGTCTACAGTTACATGGAGCTAGGCCTGGACCTGGCTCAGAGAACAACCCACAGAACCCACATTTTGGGAATGCCTGCTTCCACCAGACAGAGACCATTCCTGCAACTGCTGCACCACCAATTCAGTCAATTCCTGTAAGGCTTCTGCGTGACAGAATTCCCCTTTACAGGAGCTGATCGAGGTGTTGAGGTGTTTTCAAAAGGGAGGCGACAACCTGAGTGCTCTGGGGACTTCAGCACCACTGAGCTCCACTGCTCAGCTGCTGATCACAGCAGGGTCCAAGGCTCCTCCTGGTTCTCTCCCTGGCTGCAAAGCTGTGCTCCAGCCACTCAGTCCTGCTCTACCAGCAAAGCATTTCCCAAGCAGGGAACACAGAACCAGCCTTCCAACCATAAATCCACCGTTTATTCTCAGTACTCAGGAGTACACTTTGTTGGAGACGCCAAGAGAATTGTTCAAAAGGTTTCTCAGGCAGCACCGTTTTTAAAGGCATTTTAAGAGAGCCAGGGGAAGAGTGCCTGTTTTCTCTTTTCTAGGTAGCTTTGATTTCAAGATAGTATTTAGTTCTTTTTTAAACTTTATTAAACTGGACTCGCTGCTGCCACAGTGAGCCCTTCCCTCCTTCACTCGTTCTGGTGAGCAGCACCTTTCTCAGCCCCTTTTTAAGGACATCAGAACATCCTCCCCAGCTTAGCAGCTCTGAGAACGAGTCATTAGTTTGGAGGACCCAGGTGCCTCTGGTGTGACACCAATGTCCCTGAAAAGTGCCTGCTAAGAGCTAATGAAATTAAACCGGAGCAAGATGCCACTCTCTCAAAATAGCATTAGCACATTCCCTTCTTTGAAGAGGTATTTTTTACATCACAAATGCTTTTTAAACCTACACTGGAAAATATTTCCCCTTATACTGTCACGTTCTCTAGTAAATGGTAATTAGCAGTGCTCCGGCAGACTGCCCCCACTGCTCACTGGAGCAGAATATCCAAACTGATGGCACCAGAGCTGTGGATTTACTCAGGAGAAACCTTAACAAAGCACTTGCAAGGTGCTGCTGTACCTCAGCACTTGCTAAAGCCATGATCCCCCCAGGGTAAGGACTTGCGAATGATTTACTTTTATTGTGTAACACACAATTTACACTTTTATTGTGTAACACACACACACACACTCTGTGCTCAGTGGGCACACAGAGCATGGCCCAGCCTCCCCAGCCCTGAAGGGGAAGGTGTAAGCAGGGATAAAGTGATATTCCTGAAGTATCACAAAGTCCTCAACAGGAGCAAGAAGAGAACCCAGGTCTCAATCTCCTCATTAGTGCCCAACAAGGACCAGAACACTGCTTTTCCTTCAATAACCTGCTGTAGATGTGCAGCTGGATTGCTGCTAATCATTCTACAGAAGGGAAAATAAAACAAAAACAATAAATCAGTAAGATTTAAAGTTTCACGAGGCTGAACGCCAGACAATGAAGTATATAAACCTTTGTCAATGAAATATATGAAACCCCTTCAAGTCATAATTCACAGCTCTGGGCACCTTTGCAAAGCAACTCTGGCCTAGCACCTGACTTTAGGGGCCCTATCAATGCCATAAAATAACTCAATTTTCCAATTAAAATTATATCCTGAAATAATGAGACAACAAAAGCAAGTCCAGGGGATTCAAACTCCTCTCCCTTCAGATGTCACCTGAAATGATTTCCTGCAGTGAAGTCACTCTTAAATATTTAAGCAATGCAAAGCTGCACAGGACGTGAAAAATGTTTTGTTGCAATTCTTCCCATCTGGAGATGCACATGTACACCCAGAAGATCATCCCAAACTCTTCTGTCTCCCTTCATTTCACTCTAAGCTCTCCTGGTTTTAAATATGAGTCAGTGTAAAAAAGCACACTCTTCACTTCAGAGTTGAAAAACAGCATTCCATTTACAATGGAAAATAGATACCTGGGATAATGCGTCCGTAATTATGGGTTAACACAAAATTTAGGAGTGATTCCAGCTCTGGTTTAGGTTTTGCATGTTTTGATACCTTTGACCCACCCAACACAGCCCTGCTGTCCATACTCATTAGGCACTGAAATGTAAAAGCTGTCTCAGCTCACGGGTTTAATAGCTTTCCTCACTGCATTTATCCTTTATCCTTATCCAATTTGTAGTTTTATTATTGCTCCTAATTATCCGTTGTGTTGGGTTGATTTGTTTGCTGGACAAAGGCAGCACTGATTACAACCTCCATCCCTTCAGGTGCCACGAGCTGCACTGCAAAATCTGCAATAAGAAGCCTGAAGGGAAGAAACAAATGTGTTTCACATCTTTTCTCTAATCAGGGTGTGACAACTTCATCCCCTTTCTCTGTGCTCATCCTGCTCAACAGCTCCTGTAAATCAGGTTATCTGGTGGTTCAGCTCCTCGCAGAGTGAGTTAGAGCTGATCTGCTGCCCAGCAGAGTGACACCGAGCACTCAGCACTGCCACACCTCTGGCTTGGCCCTGGGTACAGTGCTCAGATCAAATGTGGCATGAAAACAGCTGGCAGGATCCTTCCGTGGTGCAGCACCTGGAGGAGTATTTGGAGCTCCAGAACAAACACAGCAATGCACACAGGGAACCCTCCCAGAGCTGCTGATGCCCTCAGCTCCCCCCTCCCAGTGTCCCCTCCTGCTCACCT
The DNA here is from genome assembly GCA_013397055.1 of Pachycephala philippinensis. Lineage (NCBI taxonomy): Eukaryota > Metazoa > Chordata > Aves > Passeriformes > Pachycephala > Pachycephala philippinensis. The sequence continues at coordinate 329,465 of VWZT01007953.1, read as the reverse complement.
CCCAGTGCCCCAGCAATCCCTGCAGTCATGTGTCACCTTCTGGGAGTTAACCCCACAAGAATGCCTCATTTTCAGTATGGTTATGGTTCTTCCCTTTTCTGTAGCCTGCTCAGGAGGGCAGCTCAGGAAAGCATTCAGGAACAGGGTCATGGCCCAAGGATTTTGCTTTCTACTCCTCACACACAATACACCCAAAATTATGACCCTGATTAAAGAAAAGTGTAAGAGCCCTTGGAGAGGTGACAATCAAACCTGGTAGCTCTGCTGAAGCCAGTGGTAACAATTTGTGACAGCTCTGGGAAGGACGTAAGACCTCAATGATCTTAATTTTTAAAATTGCTGTGGTTTTTTTTATTTTCTTTTCTGTGCTGATGCTTCTTTCCTTCTGTTCATGCTTCACCAACTGCTAGAGGTAACAGTAATTTTCCTTACTGTACAATCAGCAGCACGTGTAATTCATCTCTCTTTTGGGAGCCCAGAAATCCAGTGGCAGGAAAGCAGGGCAATATTTTCCTCCCCTTTCTCTATTCCTTCAGCTCTTTTATCAAGATTTTCCCATTCACATTATTGTTGATAATACATAGCAAACCCGAAACCCCTTCCGTGAGAGGAAATCAAAGTCCTTCAGTACCAGGACTGAGCACTCCTGAGGGTGATGCTGACCAGCTGTTTGCATTTTCTGTTTTGCACATAGAAAATGCCTGTAAAGACCTACCAGAGGTGACACAGCAGGGCAGGAACAGGACCTACGACCTCTCGGGATGGTCTGAGCTGCTCCCACAACAGCCCTGTGCTCACTGGGTGCAGGAAAGGAAGAGCTGTGTTTATCCACATGGTGCTCCTACAGCCTTAATCTGCACATCCCACCTCACTCCCTGCCACAGCACCCATCCTCCTGGACTTCACTGGTGTTCCTGGGCTGATCAATCACAGATACAGCACCAGGCTTCTGAATTAAGACACAATTTAAGAACGTGCTTTCAATTGCCCTGATTTGTGGCTATGAGGTCATTCAGACCAGTGTACTCCCCTCTTGCCAGAGAAGATTTGTAGCTATTATTTCCCACCCCCCAAGCCATGATCACATGCTGTTTGCTTCAGCTCTGCATGTTGCAATACCTCAATGAATAATATACAAGGAGCAGAAAATAAACAAGCCCACTGTGCCCGGGGATAATGTGTGGTGTGTTTTTCTTTGGGATGATTAAATGTGAGTGCGTGTCATAGGATGTAGGGCTTGCTCTGCTGGGAACCCGAGAGGATGAGAGCACACAGCTCTCTCTGAGCAGGCAAATGGCCACGAAGAAGGTTAAGGGGGCCCCCAGGCAGGCCCAGCATATGCACTGCTGCTCCCTGGATGCTCTGCTCTCTTTCTGAGACACAGACACTCCATGGGCTCCTGCTCACACTCCTTCCCTTCCACACCTCGGAAGCTGCACTGAACACAACACATTTCCACCCCAGACCCAGGAAGCTTCACTTTGCCAGCCTTTCACCAGCCCTCTGCCACCAAAACCACCTTGGCAGCCAACAGAACGAGCCACAGAGCTCACAGCTCGTGGGATGGTCCCACACAGCCTCTGCTTTCCACTCAGGAAAGCAGGAAAAACAATTTCCTTTCTTTTATGTGGAGTTACCCTCCTGAACACCTGAAGCAAAGCTCCCATTTCGTGCCTCTGCAGCTCCACAGCCCTGGCAGATCCACGAGCCCACCGTGCCTGTGAGATGGTTTTCAAAACCAAGATTGCTGTGGAATATCTCACATTCATGTTCTTGTCTTGGTCATGGAGAGGAGGAAAATCCAGAAATTCAGTCAGCCCTGTACTACACCTGAAGGCAACGACCACCTGCCCATCCCCACTGAAAGTAAGAAAAAAAACTTTAAAAAACCTTAGTTTTTCAGTCTTGTTCAGATCTGGTTCAAAGTAATTAAACAAAAATGCAAACCTTCTTCCCACCAGAAGGGTTTTCCAGCAAGAGAACACGGCCTGAGCTCTGTATTTGTGCTGCCACAGAACCACCAATACACCAACACCTGTCAGACCATGCATTTCAGATAAATGTTCCCAAAACTGAAGCCACTCCTCTCTGCCCATAACAGCAAGGCACACAGACAGCTGCCAACGCCCCACATTCTCATCTCTGTCTCCTGCATTTCTCAGACTCATTTCGGAGCAAAGAAATACATCCCCAGATTTCAACAAGCTTGTTTATCTTCAGCTCCCTTTTCCGGAAAATAAAGACTGTGACACGGACCTTCAGAGAGTGATCCCTGCTCCCACTCACCCAACAAACACCCAGCTCACTGCCTCTGGATTTCTGCTTTCACCACAGCTATATTTGTTATGTGCAAAAGTATCCTGTTCCTACTACTCTGTGTAAAGGGATTTTTCAATAGAAGAGAAGTAACAACATCAGAAAATACCTCTACCACGGAGGTTTCACCCAGTAAACAGGTGTCTGGGAGATTATCTCACCAATTTAACCAGAGCTGCAAACACCAGAACGGTTCTGGGATGACTAAAATCCCCCTTTTTTCAAATAAAAGCCTTTTATCTGCCAAGCGACACTTCCTGTTCTAAAGGCTATTCTCCTCGGTAGTTGTCAACTATGTATTAATCTAATTCATATAAGCCTTAGAAATAAATACTTTCATGTGCAGAATCTTTTGGGAAACTGATTCCCTGAGGCTTTAGAGAGCAATTGTTGCTTATCACCGTGGAAATTTCCACTGAATTTAAAGCCTGGTAACAAGTTAAAAAAAGATACATCAAATTTTTCAGTGATTAACAAGTTTTCCCAGTCTTTGTCATCCTCAAAGGATTTTCATCTGATCGGTAGGGAAACTGCTAAAAATGAAAATAAAAGGGAAGTGATCTGACCCAGTAAGGCAGTTCCTGTGTTCCCACTCCTGTCCAAAATAATGGCACTCACTTCTAACAGCCCCTTCCAGTCAGCAGCAATATCAAACACCTTGGGCCTTATTTTAAAGGGTAGATGTGCTGCCAAAGACAAACACTGCTTAACTGCAAGGGGATAGTTAAACCCTCCCTACAGAGCTCTCCTAACAAAACCACTCTGTGTGTGGGAGAGGCAAGCTCTGCAAGAGCACTTACAGAAAAGCAGGTAATTGAAGTTTTTCTGCATTCAAACTCCATGCCTGTGCAATAAAAACCTGATTTTAAAGGCGCCGTAAAGCAGAGAACTTTTCTGATGCCTCACTCTCTGTCATGGCACAGAAACGGCCCCGCTAAAGCAGCAGATTTGTACCTTGCTGCACGCTGTGGGGCTGTGATAAACGGCACGGCAGACACGCTAAAAACCTCCCGGTGATGGGGCTTTCAATCCTCTTCACAGCGTGCAAAGAGGAAAATAAGATATTTCCATGACTGGGAGCAACCATCAGTGAGGATGAACTTCAAACCAACTGAGATCCAGCCCATGTCCCCAACATCTTTGTGTGTCACCACGCCAGGAACACGCACGCCAGCCCTCCTTACCTGAGGATGAACTGATCCACCGTGGAATTGTTGGCGATCGTCACGTACACATTCACAACCTCCCCTTGTTTGACGGGCTTGGAGGGCAGCCACACCACGATGTTGCTGTCCAGCCGAAGCTCTGTCAGCTGGGAAGCCTCCTGGCCTCGGTAGAGGCTGACAGAGCCAATCCTCTGCAGGTGGGCCATGCTTTCATCCACGCCGTCCTTGCCGGGCCGGATGGCGTTGCCCTTGCGGATATCCTCGGCCGTGCACTCGCCCTTCTCATCCCCGGGCTGCACCGTGTAGTACAGCTCCACGGGGCTCCCCTCCAGCTGCTCTGCTGCCTTCTTACGGCCCGTGAGCACGGTGGGGGGGCTGAACCAGCTGGGCAGCAGCTCCAGCTGTGCCACGCAGAGCCCCAGGTCCCCCCCGAGGCGGCAGCTGCCCCGCACCTCGCGCGTCTCGCGGAAGGCGAACACGCGCAGGCAGGGCAGCCGCTCCGAGGGGCTGTACTCGTCCCAGTCCCTGCCCACGATGTAGAACAGCACCTGCACCCTGGGCTTGCTCAGGTAGATCTTGGTGCTCATGATGTACGCCTGGAGCTTCCAGTTGTAGGTGAACTTGTTGGCAGAGCCGAAGAAGCTGGACGTTAGCATGAGGTCCTGAGGCACGACTTGTTCCACGGAAAAGGGGCCGTAGCTGGCGTTCAACACGGGCGGTCTCTTGGCTTTGTAGGGGAAGAAGGATTCCACCCTGGACTGCAAACTGGAGTTTCTCATGAAGTCCTGGTTGGCCTCTCTGAGGAAGAAGGATGTCTCGGCGTTGAAGAGCCGATAGCTCACAGGTAGGTACGTTGGTAATGAAGAAAATCGCTGGTTGTTGTCCAAGACCCCTCGACACTCTGTCACTAACAAAGGAAAAGCTGAGTTAGATCAAGTCTGCTTATGGATTCAAAGGGACAGAGCACAGCTTCAGTGAAGCCCCCTGGTAACTTAGGGACAAGCATTGTTCCATGCAGAAAATATTTACAGGGTAGCTACGTGGTAGTAGATGTAGATAATTCTTTTTTGCATTACATTTGCAAAAGAAAATAAAATGCAGCGTGTCAGGAGAGCCCAATGACCCACAGCCCCAAGGGCTGCTAATCACCAGCCCTGCAGGAGCACTGGCCAGCAGATCAAAGGCAGTTTCTGCCCTATGGGCAAAGAAACTGCTGTTCTAAGGGCTCTCACACCCACACCATTTCACTCTCTGTCAAGAAACCTTGCTCTTGTATTGCTGTTTCTGGCACTACAGCCCATATCTCTGTGGTGTAATATTGACAGCACCTCAACTTCCTAAGTTCTTTAAATGCAGATGGGCATCACAATCTATAGCTATTTCAACAAGTACTAATATATAAGATGCACGCAGAGAATCAGCACACGCTGGCCAATTTCAGGGTTCAGCTGAACATCAGATCCCTTTTGACCTAAATGTTGTTTTCCTGTTAATAACACTTTTTGCTGAAAGGCAAAATTTGTCTAAATTAGGGTAGATGACAGTGGAGAACAGTTAAAATACATGTTGATTATGTCATACAACTCACAACCTCTTCTTAACTCATAGTGAAGGGATTGGCTATAGGTACACAAGGTAAAAGAATGATGATCCATCTACTGCTGGACTGTCCTGAGTATTTAGAAAACAGAGCTTGCCCTCAGTTCCAATGTTCTCAGGGAATCCCATGAGAATCAGGATTTAAGGTTCTGTGTAGGTTCAGCTCTTTAAAGAAGAAAGGCAACCATAAGGGCAACACAGAATGCACGGATTGATGTGGGACTCAGAACACCTGAGGATCCCAAAACACCCCACAGTGACTCTGCCTCACCACCTTCCTCACAAAGGGCTGCAGCCTGGGGATTTCTGCAAATCACACTCGCTGCCCTGGCATGTCTGGCTGCTAACGTGCTAATTATGCAGTCAAATTTAATTAAATGTTTTCAAGTAACGAATAAACAATCGATACCTGTCATGACACCAAATGGTGCTGCTGAGAGCCAGCCCCACAGCAGCCCCGTGCAGGGAAGGGAAGAGCTTTGGAAGGCAGGTGTGAGGTAATCAAGAAAAGAAGGAGACAAATGTAGAGGAGGGGGAAATCAGAACTCTCAAGGGATGGCAGCCATAAATTTGAAATAAAGAATTATGGTGTGTTCACTCATCTTTAATTCATGCACCACCACTGGATGGGAGGAACAGCTCTCATAAATGAGCAAACTTCCATGACTGGGCAGAAATTTAAACACAACAACAAAAAAAAGGTAAAAATAGGAGAAGAAATAGTGAATTACCAGCACAACACCCTCTCTGTCAGGCAGAATCACAATTAAGACATAAAACACTTGGTGAAGGAGGGCAGGGATTGATTTAGGCACACAGATACACTTTGCTGAAGCGTTTCCATGGCCAGGGATACTCCAGACACAGCTCCACTGCTCCTGAGGGAATCTCTGCCTTCAACAGAGCCACAAAAACCAGAATTAAAGTCAGCAGGCTGCAGAGACAAGTGAAGTCCTGTGATCTCAAAGGGCTGTTGGTCAGGATCTAAGCCTGAGACTTAGCAGCTGTTTCTGTGCAATTCCCAGGACTTTTCCTGCAGCACATTATCCTCAGACAGACAGTGGGCTCATTTTTGCAGGCACTTCATTTATCCTGGGTTAATCACACGCATGAGGTATGCAGGACTTGGCCCAATATTCAGAAAAGCAGTCATGCAACTTCTGCCTTAAGCTGAGCACAAACAGCAGAACCCATGTGGCCAGACTGACAGCAAAAAGAAAAAAAAGGCTTTACTTTCTTTTTTTATTGTAGTCTAAAGATTTCCACCCACTTTCATACCCTGCATAATGGATTCCTATATTTCTACACTGAAGGCTGTACTTTAGACAATTTATTTAAGCACTTTAAGCCTTTTACTGATAAAACTGGTAGTTAAAATTGTCCATTTTATTTTTAGAATCCCAACAACGTGCATAAGCAACTGCAGGCCATCACTTAAGGGATTTGTTCTATTCTCTTCGTCTCTACCCAATAACTTTCACGTCCTGGTATAATTAATTACCAACATTTCCAGAGAACATTTTGGTATGCTTGATCAGGTCAGTTTCAGAGTTCTTTAATTTATCAGAGAATCTATTTAAATAAGATGCCATGGTTTTTCCTGAGTTTCACTTCACAAGTTATTATTTTAAATAACCGTTAAGTGTTGTTTACTTTATCTACCTGAAAAACTGATTTTTAAAACAGCAGCTCTGCCTATCAGTGCTTTCATTTCAGGTGCTCTGGAATAGATTTTCGCAGTTTTAACTTTTTTTTTTGCTCAACCACAGCAACACATTTGCAGAGGTTCAGATGTACACCTTGCTTTAACGCAAGTGCTGTACCTCAGTGGCAGCTGTGGGAGCAATACTCAGGCAGAAAATGCTTTACCCCTTTCCATCCTCCAACAGGAGCTGCAGCTGCCCAGAGATGAAGTCCTGCATGGAAGAGGTTAAGAACCATCAAACAAAGCCAGTATTAGCCAAGAACAAAAGTGAAGGCTTACAAGTAATTACTTCTTCTTTGTAACAGCCTGGTGACTTTTTAATCCTTCTTCTGGCATCAAATGCTGCTGCAGCACTTCATCTGAACCCAGGCAGGCATCTGTTAAGCACATCACTGGCTCCAGTGTGACAGAGCAGCTCAAATTCCTACAACCCAGTGAGTTCATTGGATGTGGAACAGTGACTTCTGATCTGCATTATTATTATTATTTCTTGGATTCCAGCGTAAGAGGAATTTTCTTCGGGGGTATTTCACATGGAGCTGGAGCCCTGGGTGCTGGATTCACTGGAACAGTCATAAAAGCTTAAAGTCTTTGAGTCGCTCTTTTATGAGGTTGGTTTGAACTGACTTTCTTTTGGGCAGGGAATTAAGGGTTTAGGTCGTGGGTGGGATATTACTGGCCAACGGCCACAGATCTCCAGTGCCTGATGTTTGATGAGCCACTGAGCCTCCGAGGCAACCATCTGCCTGTCCCTCAGCCAGGAGCTGCTGAGCCAGAGAAGCCAGCGAGGAGCAGAAGACATCTGCCCATGCAAAGGAGGAGAAATGTGAGAAGCCTCCTCTGCACCTTGCCTGGCCCTCAGAGGCACATTTATAATCACCCCTTCCAGGGAACAACCCAGAGGACAAGTGCAGAACAGATTCCTGTGTGCTCTCCTGTCACCCCAGCACAGCTGAATCCCACCCAGGATTCTGGAACTTTAAAGGCAGGATGTTCTCCCTCCTTTTTCCAACAGCTTTAGCACTGCCTTTCCTCCATTCCTGAATGCAGCTATAATTGAATGCTGCACCATATTGATTTTAATTTTTGTTCCAATTCCATGCCAGCAGAGTTTTAAGAAACAAACCCTACCTAGTATTATTCACACCACCTAAAGTCCTGCAAAGGCTGTGAAGATGATTCTTGTTCCTTCCATGGACACCCATTCCCACCTGCCCCTGCACCCAGAGGAGCACCTCACACAAACCATCCCCTCACAAAATCCCCATCCTGGAATCCTCTTCTAACTCCATCTTCCACTACAAACCTGTCCTGCTCCTGCAGAGCAAATCACATATTCCAGCTCAGGAGCTACACAACAGGGACAGAACAGAAGTAGGAAAGATTCACTTCAATCAGCACACATGTTTCCTTCACCACAAAATGTCAACAGCTATGTTTTCTGGTTCATTTTCCCTACATTTTCTGTGCCAGCACCACATTCAGTCACATTTAGTGACTTCACAGCGTACGAAAGCTTTGTAGCAATATTTTGCTTAGAACCAGAGCTCAGCAAATACATTCATTCAGACCTCAGAATGGCCTTAGCTGTCCTCTCATCCCCTCCAAGTTCTCTTTTCTTAGCATCTAGAAAAAGGAAATTTTGCTGATGGAAAGGCTGAGTAGAATACTAAACCAAACAAGCTCAAATTCAGGATATGGAACAGATTTTTAACTGATTAAATATTGCAACAAAGGGAGCAAAGGCTCGTTCACGTCTTCACATCCAGACTGGATTCCCTCCTAAAAGGCACAATTTTCTCAGCACAGGGATAACTGGAACCTCATATTCCCTTCTGGCTTAAAAACCACAGTGCTGTGAGCATTCCAAACACTCAGCTGGATGGCAGGGGAACTGCAGAAGCCACATTTTCTGTTCCTCGTGTGTGCCCATCAGATCTGCCTCCTCATCCTCGCAGGGAACAGAGAGACTCTGGGGCTAACTGCACACAGGCAGTGTCACGTGTCAAGTGCTTATGATGACCAATTTGTGAAGCTAAAAATAAACTCTGCAAACGAATCTGGAAAAGAAATCCATACAGCAAACATTTGAGGGGAATTGCAGCCTGTTCTCAAATATTCTGTGAGCACCTGGTCAGGGCAATTTCATCAAACAAAATTAATGCTAACAAAATTATTTTANTTTTTTTAATCCAGAGTTCACTAAACTGAAAGCTGAAGTCCAGGATAGGTTTGTACCTGTTTTGCAGATTGACCTGGGATGGTAAATTCCCATTCACATATCTGTGGGTACAGAGTCTGGTAACCAAGCAGACGTATTTTAAGCCCAGATGTAGAGAGAGTCTTATTTAGCCTAGATCAGCGTTCAATTAAACCACATTGCAAAGACTGTCAGGAGACATTATAATCAGTTATTGTGAACAAATTTCCTATTTTATTTCAGTGGGAGAGATTAACTTAATTCATTCGGTATATTGTTAAATGAAAAACTGCAATAATATTCTATTTAATAGACTTCTCCCACATTTTGAGAGTATGTCCTTGATGAATTTATGCTTTGTACATTACTACAGACCAAATCTCCCCTGAAGTTCAACAGACAATCCTGGATTTAGTACAGAGGTGAACACTTGGCCCATTCCTCTCCAGCAGAGGCAGAACAGTGGCATTTCGGAGCTGTCAGGAGCACAACAAGCACCTGAAGCAAGGACTGAACAAAGGTTCACCAGGAACCTCTGCACTCCTTTAAAACACAGAAACAATGAGATGGTCACCGAAACTAAACAAAGGGAATTCCAAGTGGAGAAAAACCTGTTTCAAACAAGATGATAGAGCTCATTGCCAGAGGACTCATCCAGAATGAAAAGGCAGATCTGAATGCCTGCACTGATGTGCAGAGCATCCAGAGCCCTGTTATTAAACACATGTACAACTCCTTGTTTTAGTTGCATCGATTAGAAGCCAGGATTAGACCTCTGCTTTATAAAGCCTTATCCAACATCTGTCAGGTTGTTCCATTTTCCTCAGGATTAGCAACACAACAGACACGTGTATGAACCACAAATAGCTGCTTGTGAGGCACGGCCTTTTCACCAACACAAAAGGGAATCTTTCCAGTCTAATTTGGAAACACAAAACTCTCAGAAAACCGCACGTTAGAAACGCATTTCCAATATTTTAATAACAGCCCCCAATGGTTTTTTTGCAGTTCTGTACATCCCACCTTTTGGCTGCAAAATACCAAAATATCCTTTTATTACAGGCCTGTCTTCTCTCTCACCCTCTATTCACAAAGACTGCCTGACATTCAGGACTGAAATCTATAAATGGTTTTCTCAGACTGGCTGATGACCTTAAAAGTCTGTAAAACAACAGTGTACATGCAAAGGTCAGTGAAGATTTCCGGAATCTCTCCCCCTCCCAGGGCTGACATTCCCAATTGTCTGCACAGCCGAGGCCATCTGACCTATTTAAGCCGAGTTTGCTGCGTGGAATCAAAGATAAATATCTGGAACTCGAATTTCCGCTAATGAAAGCTTTTGTTAAGAGAACAGGGTTGGAAAACTTCTGTACAGGCACTATTCAGGTAACTGAGGCTTTCTGCTGGCCACAGGCTGCAAATGTCAGTGTCCTGTGAGCAACACACAGTGGGCAAAATGTCACACGCTGGCCTTTGCTTGCCTCTTTGTGGCAAACTCCACGGATTCTGCATCCATTCATTGTGGCAGCACTGCGAGCACAAAGCAAACAGCACTTAAGCTGATCCTGTCTGATAGCTGGAGAGGAGAGAAGGATTTAGGACACCAGAGTTTATTGCCAGCTCCATCAAAAACATATGGTAGCCATAGGAAACCTCTGCAACCCAGTTTCTCCAGCGATGAAATGAGAGAAGCTATCATTCAGCTTGATTGACTTGTGAGTCAAAAACACGGTGAGTTCATCACACAAAAGAGCAAGTAAAACACTGTCTGTCTGGGGGGTTTTTCTGGTCTTTAAAGCAGGCAAAAATAACCCAGTGGAAGTCACTAAGTGGGGAAAAAGTAGACAATGTGGTCAGTATTTTCTGATTTAACCACTGCCTTTTCAGAGCCCTGCACTGTTCATCTTCCACTGAAGACAGGGAGCTGAAGAAGCCCAATTTTCATGGCAGTACAATTATGTGAGAGACACTTCTCTGCAGGGGATGTATCAAATTTAGCCTCACAGGATGGCTCACCAAAGCTCCCACAACATTTTAAAGTTTGGCCAGAATGCCATAATGACGGAAATGCACGAATATCACAGTTATCTGGGGTTTTTTAAAGTACTCAAGTGTCATAAAAATGGGAACATGCAAGTTACAAACTTGAACAAGTTCTGGCCTTGGCAATGAATCAATTCCTCGTCCTGCGTCTCCTTCTCTAGTTTTTAATAGCTCTGTGCTTTCTGTGCTGTTTAAGGCTCTGTCAGATGCTGATAGGCACTCACTCCTCTGTTTAGACACTGAATTGCTTTGCACAGCTCCTTGTTTAAAGAGATATTAGGGTCCTAGAGCCTGAATGGGGCAATTTGGTCAGCACTCTTCACTGCCAGAGAACCAACAAGAACCAGGAGTACCAAAGAGCTCAGACCTGTGCAGGATGGAGCTTTCAGCTGCAAAAGAGTAGAATGAGGACACAGAGGACTCAATGAATGAATTACAATGTTTTTCCCCTTACCATCCTGAAAGAAAAAGAGAGAATTTCTTTTTCTTGTAAATAGGTGCTAATTAAAAACAAAGTGACATAAACAACAGGACTTTATCTCACATTGCTGCCAAAAGCCCCACCCTGAGACCCAGCCTCCACTGGGCTCTGCACTACACAAGTACAAGGGATGTTACTCCAAGAGCCAGGTGGAACCTGGCAGTAATTCCAACACTGAAGAAGAAAAAGGCATTTCTTACAACCACAGCTGAGCCAGGCTTTCCCTGGGGTCTGTAATACACTTTTAGCACACATCCTGATGCGTTCATAATTGGCAACTCACATCTCAGGGCTCGTATTCCCAGGGTCCTGGGCTCTGCTGTGAACAAACCCCTTCAGACCTCTCATCCCACCTCAGCATCAGACAACAGCTGCAATCATTTTCCCCACTCTCTAGACAGAGAAGTCAGGCAGTGTAACTGAGTTTTCCAGGAGGTTCTATCAAAGCTAAGCACAGAAATCAGATGTCTCCAGACTCATTTGATGTTGTTATCCACAAATCCAATCCTTCCATTTTCCAACCTCCTTCACACCCAGAACGATAACAAACGTGTCATGTCAGAAGCTACATGGTTTTGGTAAAGATTGGGCAATTCAAGCTTGCTCCCGCTAACAGCCAAAAACCCCATTCCATGGGAACACTCTGTAGCAACAGGAATTCCTGACCTGGGAAAAGAGCTACAGATTTGGATGTCAAAGCTGGGAAATAATTGTATTCAAGCACTGAAATAAGCATTAGGTGGTGTCCCGTGCTTCAAAGGCAATCCCAGTTATTTCTAGGCCAAATAACGTTCTGACTGCCACATGGATTCTCTGGGAGTTTGTTTACAAGGCTGGGACTTTTCCATGCCCCAAGAGACTGTGGATCAACAACCCTTGAATACCTGTGAGAGAGCAAAATCTCTCCTGGAGAGCATTTCTTCCAGAGCACCTTCCTTAGACCTGTCAGCATAATGAGAACGTTCACAGGAGAGCACTGCTAACTGACTGAAGAGGAGGTAACTGGGATTTGAGGTGGTTTTAAACAACTGCCTTCCATAAACCTTTCAGCTCCTTATCTCAGGGTCACGAGGGAACTTTACTTTTCAGAGGAAGAAAAACGTTACCAGCAAAAATTATTTCCACCGTCCCGTCCAGTATTTGTTGTAGTTCCTTAACTTAGGTCCAGCTCTGCAAAGCTCGGGCTCAGCAGCAAAGCTCTGAACTTTCCCTGTGAGTGAAAAGCTGCTGGGGAGTGTGAGGGGCAGGGGCACAGCTCGGGGTGGTGCTGGGGACACTCTGGGGAGGTCACACAGCCCTGCACGTGGAGCAGGTGAAAGCACCAAAGCAAGGAAGGTAAGAGGATGTAAGAGCCTTACTGGTGATGGATGGAACTTGGCAAGGCAAGGTAGCAAACGCTTCCAAGATTAGACTCTAGTCTGTCAGCTTTTCCGAGTGGGAACCAAGAGCCTCAACCTCCGCTGCCTGGCGTCTGCAGGAGCCTGTGCAAGTTTGGTGTAAAACATCTAAATCGTGGAGAGAAAAAGACCATGGGGGTGCTGACTTGGATCAGCTTTAACTCTTGCAGAATTTCACTCTTAGGAAAAGTTTCACCATGGGTATGAATCAATGAAGTTTCATAAAAGACAGAAAAATCACCACGTGCTATGCCAGCAATGACCCAGCCTCAAAAATATTTTCTAACTGCTTCTTGAAAAAAAAAGGTTTATTATTTATATAAAAATTTAATTTAAGAGTAAAGCAGCCATTTATCCTTCTTTACTTTCTCCTCCTCTCCTTCACGGAGAGATGTGGAACACTAACAGATGCGATGCACGCACATTTTTAATACTTGTATGTATTAAATAGTTGCTTGTATGCAAACTGTGACTTAAACCATGCCAGAATATCCCAATATCCTGGCTACAACCCTGCTAATCATCTCCATTTCAAAAATGCAGTGAGGATTTATGAGAAGATTAATTGAGAAACGAGGCTGAGGGGGTGGGGGACAGCCCTGCCCGTTCGGGAAATGAACTCGGCATCACCTTTAACCCCCAAGTAATTCTTTGTCACAGAGCACAAAGCAACTCATCATTCCAGAAGAGCAGCAGGACAGAAACCAAGCGGAAATTTATCTGGTTAAACACCTTCTTTCCCAGGGATTAATCAAAGGGATGCTTGGAGCACTGGTGTCTTTGTGCTCCCAGCACCTCCAAGGGCTGCTTTTAAACTGCCCCAGCTGCTGCTAAGAGAGCAAAGGATCTTGGGGTGAGCAGCTGCTCCCCAACCCCCAAATTCTGTCTCTCAGGTATCCTGTCCTGACTCAAAAGCATCCCAGATCTCCACTGGGTGCTGTGTTTGGTGACCCCCGATACTGAGGGGCAGAAGCAGGAGGAAAGGGGCTCCTCAAGCCCCAGTCCCCAAATTCAGCCCTTCTGTCATCTCTTCTTCCCAGTTTACCCACACCAGAAAGGTGAGTGGGGCAGGAAATGACAGGGAGAACAAAGTGGTTGTGGTGCTGGCAGGGACAAGGGGAAAGCCAAAACTACAAGAGGAAGAATGAGATCCAGAAGAGGGAATCTTCCAGAGGAACACGAGCAGACCTGACAGAAGGCTAAATCACAGAGAGAAAATGCAGCAGAAGAATGATGAACACGTGGTTTTAATTCTGTTTTTATTAAGGCAGAGAAGATGATTGAGAAGTCCCTCTCTGAAGTCTCTTTTATTTGCTCTGACGTCTTTCTATAACCTGCCCAGGAAGGGCAGAACCAAAACACGCCATCAGTGCCACACCTGAGGAGAGTGTCTAGGGGAACACATCTGGAAAATCCAGTTCTGGAATTAGGATGCAGAAGCCAATGGGACCAAGTTCTTCTTTCCATGACAAAGTTTATACAAAAGGAGTAAATTCAGAAGCCAGAGATAAAGGCCTGCCTAAGATGAAGACACCTTGCAAGAACCTGAATCCAGTTTAAGTTCAAAGCACAGCAACAGTCTGGTGCACTTTGGGGAGGGCATTAATGTCAGAGGCAGCTCTGAAGGTACAACAGAGTAATTCTGCATTTTCTGGAGCGGGTGGCAAACAGAATCCTACCTTCCTGTTGCTTCTCAAGCGTCCTTAAAGTCATTGGCAAAGACAAATGACAATGATGGATGCCAGTTTGTTATGCTGAGCACCACAAAACTGCACGGATCAGATGACTTGCACCATCTTTTTAAGAGGTTGAATGTGTCGTGCTCCTAAAGTGCTGTTGTGCTCAAGAACCACTGAGAGCTCCCTGCAAATCAATGCAATAGAGCCCTGCTATACATTTTGCAAGCACTATTTTTATCCTTTCCTAATATAACTTCCAAACCTTCCTCCTCCCCCACGTCCCTGCCACAGATCCCTAATTCACACAGCAAAAAACACAGAGTGCCTCCTACAATTTTTTCCAACATGTGCAGTCCTTAACGATAAATTTAATTTCTTCCTGTCTTTGAAACTCATCTTCATTCAGCCTGGCTCCTAAGGGAAATTAATGAGGGCTCACTGAATATGTTTACATAAGATCTCCTCCAAATTTATGTTATTAAGCATTAGGAGTGTTTTTATCTGCCCTCTGAGGGATGGAGAGGCTGATGTGTCTGGCCAGAGATGTCTCAATACAATACCTGCTGCCCACTCACCCCTGGCAGCGCTCACACGCCGCTGGCTCTGCCACAGCAGCTCTGGTGACAGAGCCTGGAGCAGGGATGGGGCACAGCTGAATAAATCTGTGACTGAAGCAGGAGTTCAGGGCTGCACTGGCAGCGAGGTGCCAGCACACCGAGGCACATTTGGGGCTCGGGAGGCTGTGAGAGCCTGACTGTGCCCACTGGCACCCTGTCACCCCGTGCCCAGGGCAGGCAGGAGCTGGGGTACCACACAAACACCCACGTGTGATCCACACCCAGCTGGACCCCAGCTGCTCATCCCCGGGCAGCCCTTCTCAGGAAAGCCCATCTGCTGCACCAATCCCATCACTGATCTAAGTTTTAGCTCCTGGTGGACTCCACAACCACAGCTTTGTCTGTAATATTCGAGAGAGGCTCTGCAGTTAGAACAAATCCTTCTGCTCATTGTTATTTATGTAAAAGAAGTAATATTCTTTGTTCTTTGTGTAACAACAAGAGTGTGTATCATCACAAGGAAACGTGCTGCATGCACAAGCACACAGAAAATATGTATTTGTGCACACACTCACAGCTACAGCTCATTTCTGTATGATAAACTGTAAATCCAACTCCTGGACTCTCAGCCTGACTGCTCACATCGTGCCTGAGCAAGGCAAGAGCTGGATACCTTCTCCCTGCTGTAACCTTTGTGATGTCAGACATCTGGCTTCAGTAAAGCCTGTGGTCTAGCACGGCTGTTGGATCTAGACAATAGGATTTCAGCAATGATTAAAGATGCCTGTGGCTTGTGGGCAGGCAGGAACAAAGGAAACCCTTCTGTTGGAAGAGGGGTTAGATAAAATTCACGGCTGTCTCCACTTCTGCAGTTCTGTCTCCTTCATTAGCTAACAAAGCAATAGGCTCCAAATCATGAAAAGAAAAGGAAACTCTTTCCATCCTGACCAGCTTCCAAGGCCTATCCTGCAGTTCCTTTTGGCTCCATGTCCCCCCAGGTAACCCCTGCCAGCTCAGGAAGAGTGGTACAAGAGCCATTACATCATCCACATTAAGAACCAAAACTCTGATGGGGATCATTTTTCCTTCAATAAAGAAAAATTAAGCTAATGCCACCCTGAATTCCCAAAGTACCGTGTTAACACTCTTGTCAGCTGTAGGGCTTTTGGACTGCTATATATTTATTTTTTTCACCTTTATAAGTCTATTTAAACCTGTCTGCATTTCAGTTTGCTGAAGCTGTTTAGCCGAGTGTGAGCTCCATTCCTGGCCAGCTGTAAGGAACGCCACAGGCTGTAACCCAAGCAGGCAGTTGTGCCTGTTTGCTGGAGACTCCCATTCAAAAAACCCCAGAGAACAAGAGTAGTTTTAGAGATGCTGTAAATGCTGAGCTGCTTGCTCTGAAAACTAATGCAGAGTCTTGTTCTCTGTGCAGACAAGGCCTCCAAGTGAGGGGGGTGTGGGAGGGAAGCCTTGTTTACACCAGGCTCCTCCGAACTAACAACTTCCAGGGGATATTTTACTTTACAGGCAATATCATGCACTGATTTAAGAGACAGACATAAGCATCTTCTACCCTTGCTGGATACAGAGCAGACTACGTAAAGCTCCCGCCCTCTGGGCTGCGTGGTAAAGAGCAGAACACGTCTCTTCTTGGTATAAATCTAAAGGGAGGACCTACAATATGGAGAAATCTTCAAAGGCCAGTCAGGTTTCCAGTCCAACAACCCTGCCAAGTGTTCCTTTAATCCTTTATTTACCAGTAAATCTGCCTCTCTGTTCAGCAGGCTTTTACTGGGATTGGGTTTCAGCCTGAAACCCAAAAGCTGTAAGCATATGCTCTGTAGCCCTAATGAGAAACTCAATCTATTAATGAGCAGACCTTCTCCACAGGACCAGGTCTTGGCAACATGAGTCAGTTCCTGAACTTTCACCTCCTGCTTGGCAGCAGCCCAGACTAACTCCACATCTCTCAGCTGGCTTACATTATCAGCTCATTATTAACATACATCAGGGCCAGATCTCTTTTACATGCACCCAGCAAACAGGAAACTACACAAGGGGAGGGCTCCTCATTTTTGTCTGACTCTGGAGCTCATAAAAATGACTAATTAGAACCAGCTCTGGTGGAGGCACTCTGAAGATCACACATTCCCTCTGAACCTTAGTCCTGACTCGGGATAAACACCCTGGCATGCCACAGCAGCCCTGGCTGGCTGCAAGAACCATCCACCCCTTCCCTCAGCACAGAACCTCGCAGCTCTCATCCCCCAAAGCTCGTTAGAGGCAGAGGTGTGCTGCTCTCCTTATTCTGCAGTCAAGGGACCGTAATTCAGACAGAACAAACACCACTTAAAGTGACAGAAAGCTGAATTCCTGCATCAGTTCCCCTGCAGCAGGCAGAGCTGTGGGAACCCTGCAGCCCGTTTCAAAGGAGGCTGCTGTGTACTTTAGATCTGCACGCTCGCCTGGCCTCACAGACCTGCGCTCAGAGCATCCCTTTGAAGCCCCCAGCAGTGTACACAGCACACTTTGGGAAAGCTTCCCAGGGCATCTCTCAGGGCCAGAGCTCTCACAGAGCACGGGAGAGGATTCTCTGGCACAGTCAGCACTGTCCCTAATGACACACGACTATTTGCCACATGTTGTCTCACTTTATTTCCCTCTTACACGATTAGCACTCTTTACTTTTGCTCTCCAGTCCCCTCTCCTCAGCTGCCATCCTTCTGCTCAGAAAAACCAGCAAAACAACAACAAAAAAGAGTTTCTCCTCCAGATGCCTGGTTCAAATCCAGTCCAGCCAAGCAACAACTGGAAGTTGCACCAGCCAGATGCTTCCATCTCATCTGAGCACAGATGCCAGCACAGTGCCCACACCAGAAAATGCCCACAATCAGTGCCCACACCAGAAAATGGAGACACACTCAAGGAGCAAGACAGGTGACCAAAGTCTTCTCAGGTCAGACAGGTGACTGTTAGTGATGTGGATCAAACTAATTCTGTCACACAGCTTTCTGTACCTGCAGCCATCCCAGCTCAGGGTACATCCATCCTCTTGATGCAGAACATTCACACCCACCCTGAAACACACTTCCAAGCAAACCAGACTTAGCACGGATCAATATAAAATCTGGCAAAATCTCAGAGCCTACACAAGCCCCTAATTTTCTTTGGCTGCTCAAAAGGTAGCAATTTATATTCCTTTTTTTAAAAAAAAATTAGCTGTGGTTAGAATTACTTTTCAGAGCTGATCTCATTTCATAACTTGCCTCCTATTCAGACGGAATTTATGCACAGATGCTCAGAGCCAAAAATCTGTTCTCATTTAATCCACAGCAGAACAGGTAAAAAGCAAATATATTGCAGCCAGGTTGGTGCCTTGCTGCTCCAGCCTCCCCTAACACGGCAGCAGGCACGAGGAACTCACAGCTGCCAAAATCCTGCTGCTCCAAGGGGCTTTTGTCAGCTCTGCTCCTCTGCAAGTTCTCATGCTGGTAACTAGACGAGCACTAATACAAAATATTCTTACAGGGCCAAGAGCTTTCAAATGCAAAAGAGCTGGAAATAGATTTTTAACTACTTAAAATGCACCGTCTTTCCCAAAACGGCAGGTCAGAAACCTGCAGAGATCAAGAGCTAAGGGATCCTTTGTGGAAGCAATGGTGATAAGAAAAACAAGAGTATTTCAGAGCAGCTGGTCAAGAACAAACCCTACAGCTCCTCACTGTAACTATGCCAAGATGATAAAACTCTGAATTCAGACAAAGGTTTTGTTATCCAAAATAAGGTAATCCCACAATAGAAGCACCATATCTGTAATTCTCCTAGGCTGCTGAATTACCTTAGGCCACTCATTTCTAAATAGGTAGAAGCTAAAGTAAAATAACTAAAAGTTCTTTTGCAGAAAGAAATGCCTAGGGCTTTAACTAATGCTCAAAAAATGGCTTGGGGTCTTTGAAAGGGTCATTATGTAATGGAGAGTGATATTATTAAAATTATAAAACCAAAATACGTTAAGGTGTATCAACATATTAATGGTTGACTCAAGCAATGGGAAAACATATTTAAACATATTTTCATTATTCATTCATATAGTCCCACACAATAAGAGATGGCAGCAATAGTACAGGGGGTGGAAGAGGAGACAAACATTTGTTAGATATTTGATACCAGTGTAATTGCAAAGAGTTGAGAAATTTCATTCTAAATGATGTTTACAGAAGGCAAAGGAAGTCCAACTGGTCTTAAAAATAAGGGCACAATACCAACTCAAGTGTCACAGCAATGGACTTCCTCCTTCTGACTTTCTTGCTGCTTGGGACTGATTGAAAATCCAGACAAGATAAATTCAATTTTCCGATATATAAAGCTACATGTTCTTATCCTAAAAAACAACCTGGATTCCAGCAGCAATTTAAATGTTTTCCCCAAGTATGCACATGCAATTCCTGCCTCCTTGGCAGGCCCCTACAGCCAAGAATGGGATCAGTCACTTAAGCTGAAATACCTGCACAGGCACCTGATTTGTGATGCTCAGGTCCCTCAGGTCTCAGCAGAATTAGCCCCATTAAGAAACAAAGCACAGTCTGGTGCCTACATATGGATTTAGCAATTTCACTTTATGTTAGCCAATTAGAAAACACTGGCTCTTTTCCTTCCCCAAATGCTTTCAAATTAATGAGAAAAAAAAAATAATCAAAACACGTACCAAAGGCTGAACAAAGATTGGTACTTGATAGAATTTGCATGTAAATCCTCCAAGATTCAATTTTAAGTGGAAGCTAACAAGCAAAATATTTACTGCTCAGCGTTTCACAACCACACCAACCTTATCGTGCATTTAAAGGCTTTGGAGGCACTTACAGGACTGCTCAGTGGTGTTTGCAGTATGAAAGCTGTGAATGCTGCTTTTTGCTGAATAAATACCAGACACAATTATTAAAATTATCTGCCCTAAGAGCAAACCCAGACTTGGCCAAGGAGATGCTGAGTCACGGCTGCCCTGTTCTCTCCTCAGCCCCTCCCAGCCCTTCCCTCTCTCCACAAACCCTCACTGACAGCTTCAATAAGCTCCAGGTTCCTCAAGGATTAATGGCAATTGCCAGAGCTCCCTGCAGACTCCCAGTAGAGTTCTATTTTCTGTGAGTTTCTCCCAACCTCAGCCATGCACAGCAGAGATGATTCATCTTCCCTGGTCATCCCATCCATCTGGAGCCCAGAAAAGCTCTGGTTCCTGTGAGTGCTGCCTCAGACACTGTGTGTGCTCAGAACAGACCCACTGAACGCTTACTGGCAAACATCTCTGAGAGATTTCAATTTGATGTGGGCTAGAAATATTTCCTAGGAGTTTTAGCTTCATTTCCTTCCAGAGAAACAATTCTCCCCGTTTTCCTTCAAGCTTATATATTTGAATTACCATATCTCCTTAAGCAGCAAAAAGCAATAACTTCAACAGATCCAGGAAATATTAGTGGCATTATTAATGTAAATAAAGGATTTTTCATAGCATTTTTAAAGTTATTACAACAAGAGCATAAATAAACCTCACTGATGGAATATGAGTATTAGATGTTCGTGGGAATCAATTGCATGATACAGTCAAAGTGAAACTTCTTGGGCACATTTAATTCCTGTAACTGCCAAATAACCACAACTTGGTCCTGTTAAATCTCCTTCTGTTTTGCATTTTCCATTCATTTCCTTCCAGCCTCAACACTGTCCCCAACTCAAAAAGCTTCAATTGAACCATAACAAGCCTCACAATAAAGCACCTCAAGAACTAAAGAAGACAAATGTTCTTTTTGCCTTTAAAGCTGCATTTCTCATTAGAAATGCTGCCAGTTAAAACAAATCCTGGAAGGTGAGCATGGGCTGATGGGCAGAGAAGTAAGATGGAGGTTGGCACACCCAGATTTTATTGCTGATCTCTAGATTATTCACTAAAATACTAAATACTGGTTGTTTTCAATCTCATTTAAGAAGTAACTACTTGCAGTCAGGATCACATTCATCATACAAAGCAGGATGACAGATAACTGGTACAGAAAATTTCACTCCCAATTTTGATCAATTTAGACAACAGAAAAGGGGCTCAATAATGAGAAAAGCCAGGCAGCCTCAACTCTAGGTGGCGTTGGCAGCTCCTCTTAGAATCCCTGAACTTCCTCCAAGGTATCAAACTCGTGGAGATTGAGACTGGTCTGGTCTGACTGCAGACAGAAAGAGCAATTCCTGCTGAACTGGCTGAATTCAATTCCCTGAACTAGTCCTGGGAGCTAGAGAACTCTGTTTAGTAATTCCAAAAGTGACTGAATAGTTAAAAACATGTCCTGGTTTTGTTGAGAATTCCTATAATACTCACAAAGAGCTGAACACCTATTACCTATTAGAAACTATTTCTCTATTTCTGCAGAGAATAACGATGCCAGGAGGCAGGAACTGTGACTGTAGTTCATCCCACATAGGCACAGGGTAAATGCTGCCATTTCCCTGCCCTGGTTACACAATTTGAGTGAACTGCAAATTCCTCAAACGGTGCATCTGCACATTTCATTCTGTGACTGAGCTGATTCACCCAAACAGGACCCCAAAACACCACAATTCCCAATACACTGAACCCACACAGCTGCCAAACAGCAGCCTGAGCCAGCTCTCATCTGTACTGATGCTGTTCAGGAGGTGTAGTTCTGGATCTCATCTTTGGGAGGGTCAGAACTTCCAACTTCTGCTGATGCTGCCACGAAAAAGGGAAGTTCTGAAGGAGAAGCCACAAGCTTTTCTCTAGTCCTCAATCCTAAAATGAGCAACAGCATTTGCACAGACTCCCCGTGAGCTGGCTGATCCCTGGGCAGGGAAGGGTTGCAGCAGGAACACAGGGACACAAGGGGGAAAGCCTCTAAACTCAGTGAGTACTTGTAGCACTCAGATCCTTCAGTCACATCAGGTGAGGATACAGGGTACCCTTAAATCAGACCTTTCAGAAAGTGGATATGAGAAACAGAACATAAATGTTCTCCCACTTTGACCCTGACAGTGATTGTTCTGAATTTATTCCTGCTCTGCTGCCACAATTCTTTACTGTGGAGAGCCAGTTCACTGGCAGCAGCTCCTCCAGCCAGGACTGGCACACACACTCCGGGTGTGATGCCAGGGCAGGTGCCAAGAGAGGGCTGGTGGACTCATGATCCCCCAAATCACATCTGTAACTTCCAGAAGGAAGAGATAAATCCCACCCAAGTAATACCTGGCCACTCAGGTGAGTATGACCAAGACCTGGTGACCTTTTCTTTGTGACTAGAGGGAAGTTCTGTAATTCCCAGCACAGCAGTGCCTTTGATGATACATTAAAATGCTGCTTAAGTCTGCTCCTGTGACAACTCTTTATTTCAAATGGTTGTTTATGAAATTTAATAGCAGCAGTTCATTCCTGGGTGATGGTGGCTTTGACACAGAACACTTAAAGTGAAATGTGAGTGGCATTTTTGTGTGGCTCCTGTACTGAATATGATCACAGCCCTGGCTAATTAAAGTGCAGATGAGCTGCCATTAGGTCTGTATGAGTTAATTGGCCTTCTCAGGGGCCAAAATTAAAGTTATAACACATCTAGGGTGCAGTCTTCCAGGCTGAACCTGCACTACCACATTTGGAGCAGCCAGCACCCAGAAGCAGCAATTCTGAGACTCGACCTACAGGGCCCTAGAAATTTGGTCATTTCTTTCCTTTTTTGCTTGTAGGCTGAGCTCTTGTGAAAACCTGGCCTCTGGGGTTTGAGCAAAATTCAGTCTGTAGTGTAAACCCCCCATTTTGCAGCTGGAAGTTGATGTCAATAGTTTTCTCACAAACTGAACAAGCAACTCATGTGCCAGGAGCCTCCTTGCCATAAATAAAGAATCTGACAGGTTTTTTTAACCTTTTTATTGCTAGCCTTACCTAAGTTTGCTGTATCATTATTCATTTACTGGTTTAGACAAAGTGAGCTCAAAAATACCATCAATTCTTTGCCCAGACCTAACATCCAAGCCTGAAACTTTTTTCCTCGGAAACAGCTTGGTTATTCAAGTCTAGGAAAAAAAAATCATTTCTTGTTCCTAACCTAGATGAGAAGCATAAACCATCTACAGGAGAAAAAGCTAAGGAAAAAGAAACCCCTCCAGTAGCAATAAACAGATCCCAACCTATTGCAAAGTATGAAAAAGTGGCTGCAACAGAATGTGACTGTAAAATGGTCATGTTGTTATGCAGGCTCAATAGCTCACTTAAAAATAGTGCCCAACCCTTGCCTCCTCTAGACTTTTTGTCTTTCCCCTTTCTGAGAATATGAATCTCTCAAATTATATTCATGAGAAAACTCACTAAGTCACTGCTGCACTCATTCAGGGCCTGAGCAAATATTGGGATCTCAGAGAAATTACAGACATGAAGACAGTTAACTGCTGAACACAATATTGATGGTACTTAATTGATTACAAGCTACTTTAAAAAATAAAGCTCATGCCAAACTTCTTTCCTTTAGGAAGCATATTTTCCCTTCAGGGAGATGCTTCCAGGATATACCCAGTCAGAGAGAGCCCCTCTGCAGCCTGAATGCTACTGCTGCTTTGGAAGCTGCACAGAATGTCACCTATCTGCTGCTATTTTCCCTGCAAGTTTAATACATCCATCCGCCTCTAAATCCACTTGGCTCGATTCATTCATTTACTTTTCGTTTTGCCTTTAAGCATCTCTCTAGATGTCTGAAAAGAAAGAGATAAAGCAATTACTTGATTTCATCCTTGGGATTTTAGCTCTCAGCCTCGGCATGGTGCCTCTTTAGTGCTTGATGAGTGTCTAAATTCTCCCCAGATTAAAGAGGGCTGTCTGCTTCCTCTGTGCATTATACACACAGAGGAGAAAAGCAAAAATCAAAGGGGTCCAAACTTCAGTGGGCGAAAGTGCTCAGTTTCTTTCTGCTCTGGAGAGGCTGTGCCAATTTACACATGACAAAGATCTACCTCGAGGTATTTTTCAAGCAGATATATACATTTAAATATGCTATGATTTAGAGCCTGGATGAATCCCATAATAAACAGCCTCTTTTAAAGCTGTAAATACGGTCACATGGAGTCAGGTTCTAGGACGATTTGAATCTGTGCCCCAAAGATCACTGCCTATAAACTGGAAGAAGAGGAATGGTTTGCTCAATACACAAAGTAGGGCCGAGCACAGAAAAATAATTAGAGAAAGCTACTGTTGTAGTTCTTGGGTTTATTTCTGTCTGGAAGCCCTTGAAAAATGATCCCAAACACACCACCAGTGATTACTGTTTCCCAGTGATTAATCAGCTGCAAAGTCGCTGTCTTTTTTCTTCTTCATCATCTCCCTGAGAGCAGGGTGGGAGCCGTGCAGTGGCTTTTGGAAATGAAGCATTTTGCTCAGCTGCTCCATATGAAGCCCACATGGGAGCCATACATTTCAGACTTGAGCCTCTCTTTCTCGGCCAAAATCCTTAATCTGCGAATTATTCGTACAAATGGGAATTAAAAAGAATTTGCCCTCTTTTCCCCCGATCCCTTCAGAGCCTGTGTTTTGAAGGCAGCTTTCAGCAGCCCTCCTTTTCTGCTCAGTAAAATGTGTGCAACAAATGCACAGAACTGAGGAGTGGGAGGGAACCTCACAGATAAGAACTCCCCTGGACAAATTCCAGCCTCACAACAGAGATCAGAGCTGACCCCCTCCAGCTATTTTCACATCTCTCTCCATCAGAGGACTGTGGCTTAAGTCCTTCTATGAAATATTGAGGTCCCCAAACTTCCAGGGCCCAATGGGACTGGTCCAACAGACTCCCTAATTTACACTGCCTATTTAACAGTAAATTCTGAAGTTTTTCCTTTTCTATGACTCCTAGGTACCCACTTATCCTACAACAGTTATCAATAACATTTTAACCTGGTAACAAGGAATCCAATATATCTATGTAGGTATATTAAGAGTAAGCAATAATCCACTCTCACATTTGTGGCAATATTCTGTCACATCAAAGCTAGCTTTTTCCATGTTTTCAGCTTTTGCTGTGAATAATTTCACCTCTCTTCCAGAAAGCTCACAAATGAAACAAGTGAGATCACACACAAAGCTGATTGATCTAAGTGATAGAAATGCAGCAACTAAATATGAATGTATGATAAAATGCAGAAATGCCAAGTCTCTGATTTTACTTAAGGAGGATTGTAAATGAACTTACACTGCATTTTTCAATGGATAATCTCCTTTTATCAACTGGGAAGAACCTTACTGATGGTGCACTAAGATGCACTGTGCAAACTTTTACTGCAGAAGCTGGGGAGATTGCTGTAACATCACTCCCACTCAGAAAGAGCTCCAGCCTGGACTTCCAAGGCCTTTGCTCTCACTAGCAAGAACTCTCACTGCTGGGAGCCCTGTAGGGTTTTCTGAATGGCTGTTAAACTCTAAAATCCTTATCTGCAGAACAGCCTCAGACAGTGGCACATGTGTCAGAGCTCAGCTCTGCTTCAATTCCCCAGGTACAGACACACCACCAAAATCACAGAGACCCAAACCTTATCCTAAAGCCCCCACCTCTGACAAGAACATTCCTAAACACTGACATTTAGTGCTCTGCTCGCTGGTAAATCATATGTTGAACAGAACAAGCACAAAATTAATACCAAAAAGCAAGAAATGCAGACCTGGACCTTACAAAGGAAAAGACAGGACACAGATTTCAGGAATGAGAGCTGTAAGAGAAGTCTGAGAGCCATTTCCAGCTCCACAGTGCCACGTTACCTGATGTTTGCCATTTCTGACAGTAATGCCTGCACTTAACACTTTCCAGCTGGGAAGCAGTACTAGCATGATGTTAAAAAAACTCAGCCTTTGATGCCCTGATGAAACAAACCTTGGATTTTTTCCTAGATTTGCAAACCACCTTTGTAGAGCACTGCTAGGTGCTGTAATCAGTCAGCCCTTTTGGCCATGCCCAGCTGGGACAGAATTACGTGGCCACAGAGTAACTCCCCTCCTTATGTCTGGAAATACAAAACCAATAAAGGTGTAATCCATGGCTTAAAAGAAAAAATATAGAAAAGCAAAGGTTTTTAACTGTATTCTTAAAATAATAGCTAGTATTCTAGTTCAGCAGCTCTGGCATTAAATTATTTCATGGGGGGAAAATAATTCACTTTATAACACCCATATTAACTGCCTCGAAAAGATTCAGAGGTCTTTTACACTCGAAAGGCACATCTCAGCTTGCTCCTCATGTCCCTGAAACTGTGACAAAAACCTGCAAAACTCCCATCAGCTGTTGACACGGTTTTGTTTTCTGTAAAGACCCACATAAAAATTGATAGCAAACCCCAGTGCTTCTCTCCCTTCCTGACATAACTTGACCAGAGAATTCCAAGGGGTCAGAGCACACAAATGCATGAATCACGTTTGATCCTGGTTTATAGAAGTCAATGGAGTCATACCACAGATGGCCTTTAAATCTCCTGTGACCTGAAGGACTGATCAAATGCAGTGCTCGGAGCACACGGGGGGCTTTTTCACCACTGTCACCATAATATTTTAATCTTGAACGTGCTTGCTTTCAAAGCACCCTTCTGAGGCCGTGGTATCGCGTCTTGTATCAGGTGAACACAGACGTGGTTTGCCCAGGGTTACACAGCCCGTGGTGGCCGAGCAGGGAAATTATCTCCATCTCCTAATTTTAATTTCACATTTACAAATGTAACAGCAGCAAAGGTACAATGGTTTTCTTACTCGTAGTAGTCAACCCTTAATCATAAAAATTGCTCATGAGCATCACACAGAACTATCTAAAGATTGTAATCACAAGTCTACAGACACTCAACAGCACGGAATTCTTTATGTTCTTAACACAGGAGCCCAGAGGAACTCCTCACAGATTTTATTTCATACAATCTTAGGAAGGACTGCTCCCAACTCTGTAGTTTGGAATCTCGGATGCCGATTTTCTGATACTCATTTTACAGCTAAGTAAATGTAAAGTCACATTAATGAGGTAAAAATGTCACTCGACATCATGGAACTCAGCCAAAATGAGAATTAACCTAAGAAAGACCAGAAAGTGAATGTCACAAATTCAAAGCCACAAACTCAGATCAGATGCTTTTATACCTTAAGGGCAGTCCAAGCTGGAAATCTGTGATGAAACTCAAAACCAGGGAAAGCCCTCTGCGCTGTTGCCAACACAGTCAAGAGAAGAAAAAGCCACAGAAACTATTGTGCATTTTAAACAGAAAGAATATCATGGTTCTAGAATTGTGTCAGCATCCAAACTTTCAGAAAGGAATGTCCATGTGAAAGCTGCTAAACAGAAGACAAAATAAAAACAAAAAAGAGGGGATGGGAGAAACTGAAAATCTCACAGAAGGAGATAAACTCAATTACAGATGAAAATTATTTTGTCTTCCTTTCCCAGTTTTAGGCACGAAGGCAGGTCCACCAGCTTTCAGTGGGAACTGGGTGATAATCTCTGCTAGTCCCTTTGGAAAATTCCACCCCCATGAATTCCACCCCCATCTTCTCTACAGACTGATCTATACCAAGGATTTTTCCTTCTTTCCTGTCTGCACTGAAGACAGTACATATTCCTGAACTGCCCTCACTCCATCTTCTACTTCACTGAAAGTAGAAAAAAATAGTTCTCAGTTTAGTTTTTCCCTTTTTTAAATCCCCATCTTTGCTCCCTGCACTCAGCAATGGGAAACAGATTCAGCCAGCCTTAAAACACTATCTCAGCAACAAAGCATGCAATGTGCTCCATCTCATCTCTCCACTCCAACTGAGTTTACAGCAGTGGGTGGTTTTCAAACCTAACATTTGATCAAAATGAAAAACCGGGCATTCCTTTCACCCCATGACAGGCAGGCTGATATAAATCACAGCCTTCCCAGCAAGGGTTCTTCCACAGACAATGAGTTGTGGCAGTGCCTCAAAGCTCAGCCCCGGCCATTGTAAGAGAAAGTTTCAGGTTTTTAAAGCAGGCCTGGGCTTTTTACAACAGTACTAAAACCAAAAGAGGGAGAGAATTTATGGTATGGTTGTTTGAGGGGCGAAGGAGGTGTTTCCCCTTCAGAAGTTGTATTTGCAGTGCACTGCTCTGGGTAGGTTTGTGCCAGTGCCTGCTTTTAATTTTTTGTATTTCAGTACCATTGAAATTTCCGAGTTGGGGCAGCCTCATAGCATTTTACACTCACACACATTTACACATCCCACAAGTCAGGGTTCATTCATTGTTCCCTCATTGTTTTATCAGGGAGAAGAACCTCTTCCTTAGCCACCAGGAGAAAAGCTCTATCTGCTGAAGGAGAGGGCTGTATCAGACATCCTCTGGTTCTGATTTAGGGACACAAACAGTGTAGGTAAGCCTTAAGCAGTAGCTATTAAATTCGTGTGTGTGTGCACAACACTACAGAGTGTGATCAAAGCAGAGCTGATACCATACACAGCGCTGCTGCCTTCCCTCCCTAACCCAGTAACCTATCAGAAATGCCCTCCAGCCTCAACAATTTTAAGCCTCGACTTCAAAAGATCAGCTTATCCTTTGGGGCTAAGCTGACTGACAGGTGGGGGTCAGGAAGAAGCCCCTTCCCCCCCTGCAGCCAGGGGTGTAGGGTTGCACAATTGGCCGGGCACACCGGGGGTCCCGCTGCATTCCTGGGGCCATCCGAAATGGGGTCCCGCTGCATTCCTGGGGCCATCCATAATGGGGGTCCCGCTGCATTCCTGGGGCCATCCATAATGGGGGTCCCNGGGGCCATCCAAAACGGGGTCCCGCTGCATTCCTGGGGCCATCCAAAACGGGGTCCCGCTGCATTCCTGGGGCCATCCAAAACGGGGTCCCGCTGCATTCCTGGGGCCATCCAAAACGGGGTCCCGCTGCATTCCTGGGGCCATCCAAAACGGGGTCCCGCTGCATTCCTGGGGCCATCCAAAACGGGGTCCCGCTGCATTCCTGGGGCCATCCAAAACGGGGTCCCGCTGCATTCCTGGGGCCATCCAAAACGGGGTCCCGCTGCATTCCTGGGGCCATCCAAAACGGGGTCCCGCTGCATTCCTGGGGCCATCCAAAACGGGGTCCCGCTGCATTCCTGGGGCCATCCAAAACGGGGTCCCGCTGCATTCCTGGGGCCATCCAAAACGGGGTCCCGCTGCATTCCTGGGGCCATCCAAAACGGGGTCCCGCTGCATTCCTGGGGCCATCCAAAACGGGGTCCCGCTGCATTCCTGGGGCCATCCAAAACGGGGTCCCGCTGCATTCCTGGGGCCATCCATAATGGGCCACCTCGGGAGCTGGGACACCTCTGTGCCCCTGGAGCACCCTGCTGCTGTTCCAGCCCACCTCTGGGCACCAAGAGCTGTGTGTGCAGGAAGGCCGTGCCACGGAGAGGCGAGAAATTGGGGTTTTTGTGGTATGCTAGCAAGGGAACTGCCTGACTTTATCTGCCTCTAGAGACCTGCTCACCTGCCAGGGGTGCAGGGTGCCAGGGAGGGCTCAGCAGTGCTGGCCACACCAGGTGGTCCCCCTTGAAGAGATGCACTCTCCAACCCTCAGGGAGCACAGCAAGTGTTCACAGGGTGCCCATCCCAAAAATCTGCTGTGCTGTGGAACTTTGCTAACAGCTAAAAGTACCATGAATACAACAGATTAAAAGATGAATGAAGAAAAGGCTGAGAGCTTCATGTGCACTGAGGAAAGAGGAGCTCCACATAAAGAGGTTAGAGAGGCATCCACGTGCAGAGGCACTCAAAGGTTTGCCCCTTGGGGTTTGTGTATCTGCGATCAAAAGGTCAGGACCACTGCAAGAGACACCGAGGCACGAGGTCTGTCACACCCAGCCCCGGAGCAGAGCCTGCACCCTGCACAATGGGCAAGGCACAGCACACAAGTCACACCTGGACAGGTATTTCTCAGCGCACAGATACCCACCAAGAGACTCTGATTGTACTTTTCCTCTACACTCTCTTCCTATCAGTATTAGGGAATATTAGGACAGGGCAAGAATGGCAGAGTTGGAAACTTCCACGCACTGAGTTGTTTATCCATACTGACTTCCTTGATATTCTTCTCAATTAATTATACCTTTTTCTTCCCAAAAATATTGTATAACTGAACTTGAAGCACTTTGCTAACCAAACAGTGCAGGGTTATATTCCAGCAACACAAGAGTTGTTTCCCTCAGCTGTGAACACACTCCCTCTGCCTCACCAGGTTGGCTGATGGCACTGCTGTTCAAGGAACACATTCTCCTGCAGTGTAAAAATATAAGAGATACAAGAGCCAGGCAAATAAGGCTATTAATCACCTAATGAATGTACAGTGTTGTTTCTCCGAGAGACTAGAACCTGTTGTACAATCACATTTTCTGCCTCACAAATATAAAAATCTAGAGGAAAACAAGTAAAATTATTTACTCAAAGTCCAGATTATGGGGTGGGAGGAGCAATTCAAAATCATAGGGAAACCAGTTAGTCTGTTTTCAAAAGAGGTGCACACAAAGCTGACTTTGAAAGCCTTTTCCTGTTTTCAGACATGAATTTGGATTTCTGTGGCACACTACTATCCAAACCAGGCCACTGCTTTAAATTCAATAGTCAACTCAGCAGTACCAGAACTTTCCAGTCACTGAACTTCAGCTGTGTGTCAATTCTGTGACTGGTAACTAATGCAGGAATACAAGCACAAGTCTCGGAGCAGTGAGCTCAGTGTCCTGCAGCTGTGCTGGAGTCACTCTGAGGGACCCCAGAACATCACTCATGTGTCACTGCACATCACCAGGCGAGTCTAAGAACCCATTTTTCAGATATGAGAAATCAGCATAACGAGCCAGAGGAGGAGAGGGGGGAAAATAATAACACAGGCATATGACAAAAATCAGCACATAATTTAAGTTCTGTGACTGTCAGCATTTTAAAACTCACAGACCAAATACACCAGGCTCCCTGAAAAGTCATCGTAATGAGGTAAGAGAAAAGACAATACTCTTCTGTACTCAGATTTAACTACATTTCAAAATAATATCTCCTTTCTCCTATCAGCTTCACGTCAATACAATCTGGAGTGGGAACTGATGCTCATACACAGCACCAGGCCTTCAGCTTATTTCCATTGCTAACTTTAAATAACAATGCATGAATGGACAAAGTGCCTGGTTTATAGCATCCTCCCTTTCAGCCTCTCCCTTGTCTCAGTTCATTTCCCCGTGGCACGCTTTGTTCTTAAAGCAGTCTTAACCACTCGTACATCAAAATATTTAATCAACATTTCTTAGTCAGAAAATAATCCTGCTTTAGACCGATTCAGTGGGAGACTCTGCAGCGGATTCAACATAAAAAAGGGTCAGAATGCATTTCCAAGGGTGCTTTAGAAAAATCAATGCTGACATGTTTTTAATGAAAATCAATAAGTGACATTAGATAATGAAACAAACATCCAGAAGCTCCACAGCCAGGCCATTTAGGCAATCAGCTTGGGCAGCAAGCAGCGGGGTGAGCGCTTGGGCGTGCGAGCAACGCGGGCTTAAATAAAGTACCACTCTTCTTTTTTTTCCTTTTTTTAATGAGAATTTCAAAATCTGTTTCCTGCGAACAATGACTCAAGGGCTTACAATTTCCCCTTCTGCCCGTTCCCTCCAGCTCCAAGTAAGGCAGCCCGGGGAAGCAGTGCCACGGCTCCTGTGGCAGTGTCCCGCATTGGGAGCCACTGACCCGTGCAGCCGCCGCGAATGCTTTGACAAGCTGCGCTGCAGCCCCAGCGGGGGACACGGATCCATTAAAGGCTCAAGTTGTGAAACTCTTTACAAGAGGCCTGTCCCTTCTCAGAGTAATTAATTCTTTGACTGCCACACTGAGATGCGATGAATGAACACATACTCTCGGGAGTAGCAACTACGCTAATGTGGAGGAGCTGTGCGGACAAAGAATACAAGTGCTCGGCTGAACTGGGTGAGACTCTCTACACGCAAACTTACCGTGCCATACACAGGCCTGAAAATGAACAGGACTGGGGATAAACCCACCTCACAGCCCTGCATTTACACCAGCCATTACATGTTTAGTTGTTTTCCTCTAACATGCACTTGCATGTTCCTTCTCTGCATGCTGCGGGAGCCATCCGGAGCACCTCTGCACAAGTGGTGACAATCTCTGCATCGCTTTGTGACCCACCCAGCACATCCCAAAGCTGTGGGTGAGGCACATGCAAGGTCTCTCCCGGCCAGGAGAGGAGGATGGGATCTCAGTGGGACCCCAACACAGCCAGCACCCCACCAAAACCCAGCACAGAGCCCTGCTGGCCAAGGAACAGCGCTTGGGGGACAGTGCCCTGGCCGCTGCGGGACTCGCTGCAGAGCACAACTGCAGCAGAAGGGTTCTCACTGTCCTGCAGGCAAGGAGCAATTCCACTCACCTGGGCTCTGTGCATTTTTGATTAGGATTTGAGTAATTAATTATTAAGTCATCCTCAATACCAAAAAGCCCCTGGAGTCAGTCAGTGTCTCACTGTACCTGTGCCAAACCGTGTGTCCTGTCTGCAAGATTTCAAACCACAGCTCAAATGAAAAAAAACAAACAACATCCTAGCAGAAAATCACTTGAGAGAAAAAGAATAAACCAACTAACAACCCACATGCAAACATCACTGATAAGAGCAGAGAAACAAGGGCTCATTATTAAATGACACTAAGAAACTGATGGCTGCAAGAATAAAACTGTCCACCTTGAGATACAAGCAAACCCTTATCTCTGTTCTGTGTGACTCACAGCTTAAAAAAAAACCAGAAGACAAAACGGAAACACAAACAGCTGAAACAGAACTGAAATAGAAACAGTTCTAGTCAGTTCCACTGTTTTAAATCCCTCTGTTCCAAAACTAACAAGGAACCAAACAAACAAACAATTCCCTCGGTGGTTTGAAACATTCACGCTTTCCAGGAAAGCTGGCAGATTGAGCAAAGCCAAGCACAAGACGAGGAAGCGCTGCAGGTTCCAGTGAGAACTTGCAATATCTGAGGGCACTCTGGAACAAAAGCCTACCCATGGAGTCAACAAGGCGACGGCAAGATTCATTACAAAGTCAGACATGGTGTTTTGGCTCCTGGCTGGCCAGAAGGCTGTAACATTAACACATGCTTCATTACAGCAGAATTAGAGCCTGGTTATTCAGGACTGCAGAAATTAGGGATGGTACACATCAAACGGATTTTCCCAGGAAAACACAGGGCCTCCAGTCCGGCCCTAGAAAATCACTAATTATGGTGCAGAACCTATTTACATTCGCAGAATACAACTTCTGTTTGGCACTTCTTTGTCTCGGTTTTTTCCACTGCAAAGGATTTCAAAGTCATCTTCCTGACAAGAAGCGATCGAGTATTTTTTCATATTACAGCAGAAATTTGAACAGAATCAAGATATAAAAATACAGAGTAATAGGAATGAATTTAACATTTTCTCTTAGCAAGCGTACAATGATGTTTTATTAGCAGGTAAATGACTTTACACCTCATAAGCAAGGGCTGCTACGTTGAATTACCGTTGCAATTCAGACAGTTACATGTAATCAATCAAAGAAGATTTTAAGTGGTTGCTATTTAATGGCTAATTCCTCAAAACACAGAATAGCTGAGCTTGTGCAATTAGTCTCCTACAGAACGAAAGTAAAGAAGATGTCACAAAATAAGTAAATGTAAGTAAAGCAACACAAAGATCTTGGGGGGGGGAAAGGGGAGCTTCTTCAGTATTAACAGAACACTGTCAGAATACTTCTAACAAGTATAATATTCCACATTGATTTCTACTGAAACCCTTGTGGTAAAATATGCTTTTCAGTCTAATGAAGCACGCTGCAATCTCATTTTGCAAGTTAGCATGCATCTGAAGAGTTTTTACTGAAAATAGGTTCAAGTCACCAGAACTGGAGAACATAACTGTACAAATGCCTCCATTTTCTTAACCACTATTTATAGCAAATTACAATATTTAAATACCAGCACCGAAAAAAGGCTTCTTCCACTTAGAAATAAATCTAAAATACCCAGCTTTAAAGCATCTTCCTTATTAACAGTCTTTCTACATCATCACAATCTCAACTGGTATAAGTCAAAGGGCTTCTTCAATATTAACACATATTCCATATTTCTTTGCTCCAGCTAAACTTCTGTGGCATTTTAATTATATCCAGATTTTAGAGAAGATACAGATAAATGAGGCGGTGTCTCAATAACATACATCTCTCATTCTCCATTTTCTTCTGAAAAGAAATAAATCAGGTTTTTGATGCCGCTAAGAACCCAGTGTTTGCAATTCCTTTTCCAGTGAGCTCATAAGCTCATTTCTGAGCTTGCAAATTCCCACCCAGCTCCTGCTGCCTGTAACGTGAGCTGGCCTGGCTGCCCACTGACAAAAGCAGGATAAAGAGTGTTAAGGGATCCAAATCCAGGTGTTTCCATGATTCACACGTGAAAGCATCACTTGTCTTTGAGCCCATGAGCCCTTAAAGGAGGTGAGAAGGGGGCAATTGATGAGGGATGGTTGAAGTATAGGAAATGATACCACAGAAAGCAATATGGGAGGAACTGGGATGAAGTGGACTCAAAACCAATACATTGTCTAAAGTCTTCCAGAGCAAGCCAGAGAGGGATTAACACAGACTGGGGATGAAGAAACACGCTGCTAAGTGTTTATAATGAGAAATGACATCCTCGTGAAAAATACCAGCTTTTACACTTGTTTCTCCTCTCCACGGGCTGCTTCAGCAGCCACTCGCTCAGTTCTCTTCTCAAAACTTGCTACACTAATGTGATTAGCCCGATGAATCCCCAGGAGCAGCTAGCACATTTTCTAAGTGGCTGGCTGGCCTCAGCTGGATGGATGGATGGATGGCTGCCTCTCCCCAGAGCACAGCAATGAACGGCTTCAGAGCCCTCCTTCCTTCCCCTGGCAATCTGTCACCGAGCTGGAAGCAGCCCTGCCATTCCTCATGCCCACTGGGTACAGAGCAGGGCACCAGTGAGCTCACACACCCAGGGAACATCCCTGCCACCTCTCAGCACACAGACATGTGCACACTAAGTGTGAGGTGGGCATAGAAACAGCTCAGCAAAATACTTTCACAAGTATTTTTACAAGTGTACTTTCACAAGTATATTTACACACACTTTTTTTTTCAGGGAGGGAATAGTCAGGAACACAGTTGGAGTATTTTAAGCACGAAGAAGTGCCAGAGCAAACAGCTAAATGAATGCACTGTTTCTCTGACATGTTGCATCTTGATTATTGCAGAGGTAAAATGAAGCCTCATCCTCTAACAAAAAGGAAAGAATAATGAAGTCTATAGCCAAAGTACCCACTTCAATGCCACACTGACAGAATGCTCCATTCTCAGTTTCACTTTATTTTCAAGTACCAGGTGGGAACAGCCAGATTACAATGAATCTTACTCCAAAGCATCAGCTGAATCTAGCTCCTCAGCCATGGGCCCAAGTGTCATTCTGACTCTGGGATCCAGGATTCCTGAGGTCAGACCCCCCTCAGAGCTCACAACCTTCCACTGTCAACCCCAAAGCTCTACAGACTCATCATCAGCTTCACCATTTGCCACCTTGGTGATAAATTCCAAGTGATTTTACTGAGCAGCAGCAAATATTTCATTGCACAAGAATGATGAAAAAAAGTAACTTTGGGCAGGGGAGAGGGAGAAGTCTTTAAAGATTTTTCCTCTTCCCTCCTTCTCCTGAATCACAATTCCATTTCATAAAAGATCAAGAGGGACCTTCTATGCCAATCTGTACTATCGAAAGTATAATGAAAAAGTCACTTCCTCAGTTACTGGGAGGGAACATAAGTGAATTCCACAAAGGAACAACTGAAAGCAATCAGATTCACTTTCTGCACAGCTGGGAGAAGAGCAATGCTCTTACTTAAGAAAAAAAGGATTAAAAACCAACTTAAATTTGCTTTCTTCAGAACCATCAATCCGTCTGAATGAAGAGAGCCCACCTTTCAACTACAAATTGGCAGAAGTAGTGAATCATCACAGCAAATGCTGTGCCCTTCAAAGCTATAATAAAAAAGTCCTTTAGGCTTTCTTCCAGGGGTAGAACTCCCTCCACATCTTGAACAATCAACATCCTCCTTTATCCACTGTACACCCGTGCCCTTGTTTGCTTGCCGTGGCTGGCAGAGGTCACCACACAGCACATGGCTAACGAGAGGCTCAGTTTATAACCTGTCTCAGGGCTCCAGTTATTAGATTAATTTTCTTGCAAAATGACATTTGAGATACTCCTTCCTCCCAGAGAACACAGCACACATCAGCTCCACAGCTGAACGGGCCTGAGCAGCCCATTCTGGGTGAAAGCACCTCCACACCGAGGATGCCCAACAAAGAGTCCTTCCAAACAATCCCAGGGGTGCTCCTGTAAGGGCTGGCTGGACTCTGCACTTTGGGGAGAGCTGGAGAGTCAGTCTCTAGCTCACACTTCCAAATCTGGCAGGACACAAAGGCACAGCAGGAAAACACCCACCAGGAAAGGCTGCCTGGGGGAAAAGGCAAATAGCTGCCCTGTTTGGCTACTGCTAATGCAATTAGCCTGAGGAAATTCACACCCAGAGAAAGGGCCAGTGAGGGAAATACATGGACTGATCAATTCAGCAACCCAAAGGGCCAGAAAGGAAAATACACGGACTGATCAATTCAGCAACCCTCACTGAAAGGGCCAGTAAGGAAAGTACATGGACTGATCAATTCAGCAACCCAAAGGGCCAGTAAGGAAAATACATGTACTGATGAGTTCAGCAACCCTCACTGGCAATGCCTGATACCCTGGCAGGGTTTGCCAGCTGTGCTGCCCAAATTGGGTACCCCAACACCCAGTAATGGTACTGCCAGCCAAGGAGCACACACTGCCCTCAGGACTGCAGCACTGCACGCTCCTTCAGCCATAAACTGCTGAAAGGGGAGCTGAAGAGCAGTGGAATAACCAGAACCCACCTGGCAAAGACAAAATCCACAGCTTAGCTACACAGGGACCTGTGAAGAGCCCTAATGAAATACTCCAGGGGAACAGAGTGGATCGAGTCAGTCCTTTCCCCCCTGAATTCTGCCTTCACTAACACCCATGGACTGTAAAAGTTAATCCCAGGCTGAGTGAGCTTCTCACCTTGTCTGAATGAGCAGCTCCTGGTTACAGCACTGCCACAGATGGCAAATGGGATCAGGAGGAGAGCAGCGTTCAGCAGTCATTTCTAAAGGCAGGGAATGATGTCCTGCACGCCACTGGGATGCTCTCCTCCCACTTGCACACTGCCTTCCCCCACTGCCATGCACCTGGCAGCATTCCATAGCTGCTCACCAACTGCTGGAACAGAGAATACCAACTCTGTGCCATCTGACTGGGGGAGAGGTGAAAAAGGGAAGGGAGATGCAGAATTACTTTTTCA
Organism: Pachycephala philippinensis; assembly: GCA_013397055.1. Lineage (NCBI taxonomy): Eukaryota > Metazoa > Chordata > Aves > Passeriformes > Pachycephala > Pachycephala philippinensis. The sequence continues at coordinate 291,860 of VWZT01007953.1, read as the reverse complement.
TTCAAATGTGAAAATCCAGAGATATGCATGGGTACAAGTAAGGGCAGAATAAAGCCTTAAATATTTAGTCTTTGAAGCTTTCACGCTAATCACTTAAGCCAACACAACATCTTAAAAATCTACGGAATTATCCAAAGCCTTTCTGTTAAGCCAGTTCTAAGGATACAATCAGTTCCTCTCCCGCCCTGACATCACACAAAGCGACTCAGGCAGCAGTTAATAAATCTAAGCCCCTGTGACAGATTTCATCTTCCACAGGGGAAAAAAGCTGCAGAGGAAACCGAAAAATAAAAGAGGATCTGAGGAAAAAAATCTATTCATTGATCAGGAGGAGGAGAATGCTAAATTCAGCTGGCAAACAGCAGCCTGGCAAAGGAGCCATCGAGACCACTTCCGAGTGAGCTGGCACAGCTTTGTCCTGGGTGGGATCAGCGAACCCCGGCAGAGGAGCTGCATGTTTTAAATGCACCCATGCAGCCCTGCAGATGTCAGAGTCAGATCCAGTTTTTTGATGCATTCAAAACAGCATTCTCCTCTGCAAATGCAGATTCCTCTGTAATTGGTATTTTGTAGGGGAGAAATCCTCACCTGCCACAACAGAGCCACTCTCACAAAGGGAGAGGTGGTCACTTTCTTTTCACTGATCTCTGTAAAACAATTTACAGTAATCCCACATCTTAAAAAAAATACTTAAAAGCCATAAAATTAAAGCAGCCTTTCTCCTATGCTACAGAGGATTATCCACAAACTCAAGCGCAGGCTTGCTGAGGAGTGGAAGGGGTTAAAATCTGTGGAGAATGAGAGAAAAAGGCTAAAAAGCAGTTAATGTTAAAAACACTAATTTCAGTCCGTTTGTGCATTCAGAGGCATTCCGGTTTGAATTTCTTCAGTGAAACCAGATGTCTCCAGCAATCAGCAGAATGCACAGACTCCAGCATAACCAGCTTGTCCTGGGCACAAGCTCCAGCACACTTTGTGGCTGCAGAGCATCCAAAGGAACTGGGGACTCTCAGAGAGGAAGCAGCTCAATGCAATAACGTGGTGATTGCTCAGAAACACAGCTCTCAGCGCTGGAATTGGGAGGGGGATGGAAAAGGACAACAGCAGTGATGAATCCTGAGCAGAGTCTGAACACAACTGTGAAAAAAGCACACAATCAAGAGACAAAAAGCTTCCCAGGGAATTAATGTATCTGGTTGCTCTGTCATTGCGTATAATCAAATAGATGTTATAATGGTGAGACAGCACATTACAGAGACAGCTGTAATAATTAGAGCTTTAACAAGCTCCAACACAAAACTCTGCAACGTGGCAGTGTCACGATCATCTTCACTCTCAAGCTGTCCAACTGAGAAGAGAGGTTGTGCTTTTATTAGCTTATATTAGCACACCACTTATCTAGTTTCTAAAAGCAGAATTAAAACCTTCTGCCATGTGCTGACACCTGGCTGCTGTCCAAGCTCGTACTTCATTTAGCATTATCACTGAAAAATGGGAGGCTTAGGCAAGACTGGAGGGAGATGAGAAGACAGACGGTTGCCCATTACTGTCAGCTCATTTCATGTGCTCACTTCTCCAGCCTTCAGGAGACAGGGATCTGCCAGAAATCACAGCAAGGAAAATTAAGTTTACTGAATTCACCAGTTCAGGCTATTGGATCCCTCTTTTTGCCCCCAAAAGCTTAGAAAAGTAATGAACAAAGAACACAGCAGGCCAGAAAAAAAAAAAAAAAAAAGATTGAGCAGGCAGGGTCATGTATTTCAGCAAAGTTTCCTACCTGTTTATTAATTAATTGAGACAGCTTTTCAGAAACCTTATAGCAACAGGGGTCCCCATTTATTCCAGGTGAGCACAATTTAACTGCTGAAGATCTCTACCTGGGAGGAAGTGATTTTGATGTCAAGGAGAAAAATAAAAAGGAAATTAAGAGTTTGAAGGGAGAAAAAAGTGAAGAAAAATACCATCATAGGCTGTCATAAACACATAATGGTCCTGCAGCAGGGGGAGGAAATCTCTCCCCCTCTCAGCTGCAGGTTATCTGAGCTGCTGGATAAAACCCCACGAAGCCATCACTGCAGTGACCATTCCCATACCCTCAGACACTCAGAGCAGGACCTACAGAGCACACCCACCCCGACACCTCCTTCCATCAGGAATGCCCTTCATGGAGAAAGGAAGGACAATAATAGCCAGGACTTATGGTTTATCTTTCTTCTGACAGTCAGAAAGCAAGCCTGAAGTGAACTCCTTTCATCCCTTCCCACCCCTTCTCTCTGGCTCTGTCTGGTGCTCGGGGTAATTAAAGTATTTTACTGCCTGACTGACAGCCCCGTGCCCCACGAGCCACAGGCTAGCCAAGGGCACGCATATTCCACAGGGAATGTAAACAGAGCCATGGCAAAATAGTCAGCAGTCACCTACACCAGCATTCCTAAACATCAAGGAACACTCTGCAGAACTTCCTTTCCCTCCCTCCATTGATTTTTATATTAAAAATCAGACCCAGCCTCAAGTGAGCAGAGATAAGAGCACCAACGTTCTTCTTTAGCTCCGAGCATTCAATTTGCTAACGCATTTTAGCTAAAATTCCTGCTTAGTCACGCCTGACACAATCTAGTCTTTTAGGCAAACATTCCCTCCATTCTGTGTGCTGTGGCTGCCAGCCAGCTCTCAGTGGATGCACCCAGGGCTTTTCTGCTGGTGTCCAAGCACAGCGAGATCTCTCAAACCTGCTCTCACACAGCACTGCCACCCCTGCATATGCTCCCCATCTATAAACAAAGCACATGGGTATTTAGGTATAGGCAGGTCTAAATAATGCACATTCATTTTAGAGGTATCAAACAGAACAACTTCTAAGTCAGGTTATACACAGGAAATAACTGTATGTCCTGAAACAAATAAATCGTTCTGCAAACAGCCAAAGGACATTATTCTTCACCCTGGAATTAAAGCTTTGTTGTAAGGTGGATTTAAATGAAAGGCTTTGTCTCTATGGAAAAATGCCAATAGAAAAAAAAACCATTATTTGTTAAACAAAACACAAACCCAAACAATTTCCAAGGCTCCTACAAAAGGAAAGTGAAAAAGAAGGACAGACCCAAAGCTTCTGATTAGAAGTCAGGCTCAGAAATTCTCTCACTGAACACACTGTTCAGATGCCTCTCCTTCTCAGCTGACTTCTTTAAAGTCTAGGGTTTTTTAATATCACAGACAAGATTTTTATCAGACAAAAGGACAAAAGATGCCCAGTGTTTTGGCCAACTACCTGAGCACCATTCTCACTCCTGGGTCCTGCCTAACTCAGCTACCCACAGCCCTGAAACTCAGGGCAGGAATCTGCTGAAGAAAAGAGACGTGCAGAAAGAAAGAAAGCAAAGAGGAAATGCAGTTTTCCCCGTTACCTGCAGTAGTGCTCTTTGGATGGTGGGTGGCAAACAAACTCTGCCTCACAAAGGGAATCACAAGCAGCTCTCACCGATGCTGAGGCGAAACTCCTCTGCTCTTGGCAGGTAGAAGGTAATTCCACTGCAGTCAATAAAAGCTGGGAAAGAAATTCTGTCCTTCAGGCCACCAGGAACCTCTGCTGCTGCTGGTACAGCACAGCCATGCCCTGTCCTTCCCAACACTTGGGAAAATCATTGCATCTCCCTTCTCCTCCTGGGCTATTTTAGGTTTCTTGTGCCTGGAGCTGCGAGCGGATTGAGTTTCCTCAAGTTGAAAGAGCACTGAGAATGTCTCTGAACATTCAGATCTTTCTTCTCTTCCAATAGCAGAGAGTCCTCTCTCCAATTGTGCCTGCTCAAGGTTTTTCCAGAAATGCAGGAGAATAGAGCCTGCTCTGGAAACTGTTAATTGTTCCCCAAAATATCATTCATTTCTGAGTGATTATTTTAAGATAGTTGGTCTGTTGCCTCAGCTCTAATTACATTTCTCATGTCAATTAATTAAAACCATGCTAAATGAAACGCCAGTTTTTATTTAAAGTTTAGGGAGAAAAAATCACGGGATACAATTAGATGTTACCAGACGTGATCTCAGCAGGTTTTCAATTATTCTATGTATAATACGTCCCTAATTCAATACAAAGCTGTAATTAAGAATGTAATTAACTTGTGGCATTCTACTGATGTCATACACCACAAGAACACATAACAGTGCAGAATCCTTAATGGATTGGTCTGTTTCACTGGGGATGAATTAGGCACATAAAAATAATTTATTACGGGAGCTTGGCCAACATAATGGCCACATGCAAAAAACAAAGCATAAAACCAACTTTGTCCTGTCAAGGACGATCTGGCCAGAACCCAAACGTGCACCTGCTGCCATGGCAGGGAGTTGGTGATTTACCTTCAGAGCCAAGAGAGGGCTGCCTGAGCTGAGTGAGGGAGCACAGGAGCTCAGCTGGGTCCCTGCTGCCTCCCCTCTCTGAGCAGCAGCAGCAGCAATGGGAGCTGCCTGGTGATGGGCTGAGCTGTTCCCTGGGCACATCAGCTCCCAGGCCCAAATGGAGCACAGCTTCTGGGCTCTCTGGCTGCATTAAAAACCTCCATTTCAGCCTGGGTTTTATCCCACACTGCAGTGCATCCCATCTCTCTGCCATCACACCGCTTCAGCTCAGCAGAAACCCTCCAGGTCACTTGTGCTTATTAAAGGAAGGCCTCTGAAACACAGACTGCTCTGCTGTGCTGTCTAAATCAAAGACTTCTGTTCTCAGCTACAATTATTTGAACACCACCATTTCCTTAGATTTTTTTAATATCTGACATTTGAAGGAGGAAAAAGAGAGAATAAGGTACGTTTCCTGAGGAAACCGAAACAAGTCCCAGAAGAAAGCCCTCAGAACTACAAATAACTGGTCTCTGTTCACACAGTAAAATAAAAGAACCTACAAAATATTTATTTTTCTTTCAAGTAAGCCCTCTTGCAAGAAGGATAGGAGGATAAAAGCTTGATTTATCAGCTAAAGAATCTCCCGCACTATAGTTCAGTGGTGATGTGTAAGTAAACAGATGAAAACATCATCAGCTAAGGCACTGACAGGCACTCTGGGAAGTACCAAGGAACTCCAGAGCCATTGAACAGACTTCTGTGAGACTTTAAAAGAGGACACTTCTGGTTTTCTTTCTCTCTAAACACTTAGTATTTCGGGTTTTTAAAAATAAATTAATTAATGGAGTGTCTTGAGCCTATTTTTGCTACTTGCTGAAGGAAATTACCACTCTGACATTCAAATAAAGTTTCATTTTCTAAGCTGACTGTAAGGAACTTCATACAACAGACAAAGTAATTCTCAAAGCATTAACCACTACACTCAAAAAATCTGTAAGTAGATTTTCTCAGCCTCACTGCCAATAGCTTAATTAGCAGGAATATTTATAAAGATCTTAAAGGAAGTCTGACTTTTGTTGTTGAAGCCTAGAAAAAATTTAAATTCAGACCTAAAAAGCATCGGATTAAAAACTGGGGGAGGTTCTTGCAATATTTTTATCAACCACAATGGTCAGTGCCATTCTTGGCCTTTAATGTGCTCACCCTTTTCTGCAATGTGTTGAATCCTCACTCCCTGACAGCTGCAAAGAGCTTTTAGTGGATTCTACAGCATTTGAAATCTGGTGGGGAAAAATATATTTCTTCTGCGTGCAGTGTGCCACAGGGGAATGCCAGATCCTCCTGCCACTGCTCGGAGCACACACAGCAAGCCAAAGATGGCCACTTCGTTAATTTATAGGAAAACATTGCTTTGAGATTCTTTTTTTCCTGCCCTCTGTTCAGAGACCTAAAGAAAAGAAGCCCCATTATGGTTTTGCTTCCCATGATGTGTATTGTTGGTGAATTTTCACAGCATGCACAGTTCCAAGCTGTTGTTATTTGGGTCCACCAGCACCTCCTGCAGCTCTGCCAGGCACCCCAACACCCTTCCCCTGAACCCTCCACTTCATGCATTTGGGTCCACCAGCACCTCCTGCAGCTCTGCCAGGCACCCCAACACCCTTCCCCTGAACCCTCCACTTCCATTTCCCTCTGTTTCCTCACAGCTCCCCTCTCCTGTGCTGAACTGTCAGCCAGAGAAAGGGAAACACACACCAAAATATCCTACACCAGCACATTAATCACCTGAACATCACCAATATAAAAATGTTCTTGAGCTCATCCAGCCACAGAGATTTTTCTCCTCGAAGCAGTTATCACATACAGACACATTCAAACATTACCAGACATAGCTCTTTCATTTTTCTAAAATATCACTCCAGTAAACCTGAACCAGATGTTGTCTCTATATATTTTGCTAATGCTATCAGTTTTTAATCAAAATGGAACTGAATTCATGGTCTTAGTTAACAAAAAAGCTCCTTTGAATCACAAGATGTCTCTTTCAGATCAAAGTGGCACAGAAAGAGTCTGAGTTCAAATTTATTCTCGTGTATCCAGGGTCTTTCTTTAGGATTCTTACCCTTTTTCCACAGCTCAAGATGTTGGCACTTCATGAATCAATCTCAAAGGATATTAAAAGCAGCAGGAATAGCCTACAATGAGCCAGAAGGTTCCTTCACAAAAAAAGAACGTTACGTTTGCCAAGGAAAGCACTAAAAAAGTAATAAGGAAATCCAGACTTAAACTTAATTCATCCCCACATACATATGCATTAAGATACAGCCTTTAATGACAATTTATTTCTTCCAGAGTACTTCTGAGTGAGGCTGACAGAACAGACAGCTGCTCACCATTTCTTTATCGTTACGTATAACCCCATGCAGTCATTCAAGACACAATATTCAAGTGTTGTACTGAATTATGAAAATTCTGATAAACTTTTTAGGCAGCTTATCATGGTACTATAGAGCACACTTCAGATATATTAATACATTTACTTACACAGCCCTTTGCTTGAACAGAATTTTCCATGATTTTAAAAGGCTGAACTACAGCACAGCAAAATTAGCAGCGACACTCTCAGAAGCATCTGCTAATACAGATGCCTAATTTAGAAAACCTGTGGCCTGATTTTCTCAAGGATTCAGTATTAGTGCAAGTTCTGATCAAATCTCCTGCTTACATTAGGGACAGCTATAAAAATATCAAAGCATAACAGAAATGTGCCATTTTTTTCCCCAGCACAGTGCTGTGCAGCAAGAACATGAACAGAATGTAATTCCCCAGAGCGTTACTAAACTTCTCTTTATCCTTCTGCAATCTTTGCTCCTTCCATGAGCCACGAGTTAACCTGCAAACTCATCCAGCACGTTTGGCTACAGCCAGGGAAGATAAAAGAAGGATTCAGGAAACGGGAGAACTGAACGCCAAGGGAAATTTCTGAGAGGAAATGTAAGATGCCTAGAACCAGATAGGCAGAGGATATCTTCCTTCTGTGGCTTGCACTTGGTTCCTAAGAACAAGGCTGTGGTCTTTTGAAGGGCTGTTAAAAACGTGTTCTAGGATGCTGCCACCAACACCAAGCGTGAAAAACAGCGACAGCCACATCACTCCCAAAAACACCAGAGCCCCTGCCAGACTCCCCAGTTAACCCTCTTCCCCAGTTAACCCTCTTCCCCAGTTAACCCTCTTCCCCAGTTAACCCTCTTCCCCAGTTAACCCTACGCCAAGCCCAATCCATGCACACACCTTCCAGCTCCTGCACACACGGAGCCTGAGCCCACAGCCAGGACAATACCCTCCTTCAGCCCAAAAGCTGGGATTCTTTCCCAGGAAGCTATCCATCCTGTGTGCCAAATGAGACAGCAGCCCGTGGATAACACCTGTTCCTTAACCCTTGGAGTGCCTCCTCTTCCTCAGCTGGATGGGGCAGCACAGAGCAGGAGGCACTGAGAGGCTGAGCTGCTCTCTCCCTGCAAACCGAGCCCACCATGGCTCAGAAAGAACAATAAACCCAGGAAAATCCATGTGCAGCTCTGCTATCCCAAAAGCAGCCTGCTCCCCCCAAAGACAAGACCCTCAGAATAATGCAGCTGCCACCATCTCAATCCTGCTTTAAAAGTAAACTAAACCCAATTTTCAGACTTGGAAAGTCTGGCAACTTTGAATAGATTTTTCGTGGAATTAGACCAAAAGCTTCAAAATATTTTCATCCCCCTTTTTATGTGCCTTTTTGTAATGCAGGGGCATGTTTGCAGGAGTTATCTGCAGTCATGAATCTTACTTAGTAAAAATGAATGCTAGCATTCATACATCATCATCACTTCAGAAAGTGAGATTAAGGAAAACACCATCTATCTTTGCCTCCAAAAGTGAAAATCACAGGATTTAACCCAACTAGTGCTGCTCCTGGAAATGATTCTAGCTGGCTAGAACTCAGGATTCTCTAGCTGCCTTTGTTCTCAGAAACAACAGAACCACTTCACAGAGACTTTTCTAAATCAGTCAGAAAACATGCAGCATGAAAAACCTCAGCTAAAACCGCTACAGCTTGAGAAAGTCCCGTTTAAAAAGTATTATAGTGCAAAGTGTTGAACAGTTACTCTAGCTGTGACTTTCTGATCACGGATATCTGCCACTTTTTAGATACAAAAACGTGATTACACTCATTTTTAAACTGCCAATTCAGACCGAAAACCCCCTCAGTTTTACTGCACTTCCCTGACTTCTTTTTCAACATAACACCTATCCACTAGGAAATATCACATATGCATTGAATTAGACCACAGTCCTTTCATCTCCAACTGCTTTGAAATGTCACTTAGTAAACCCAGCAGAGTTTGTTTTCCCAATGAAGAAAGATTTCTCCACTAAATCTTCACATTTTGAAGGTACCATGTGGTTTGCATTTTCTGTTCTTCAAAATACTTTCCCAAAAGCTCACACTGTTTGATTTTGTTTTCAGTTAAGTTGAGCTAAAACCTGAAATTTGGTGATTAAAAATTATAAAGGGGGGTGGGGTGTGGGAGGGTGTATATTCACCCTGTACTTTTGTAAAGTGCGGTTTACTTTTGTGCCATTTTAGTATAGAATGTAAATTTCAACATAAATCCAAGTGTATTTCTTCAAAAACAAATGAAAATTTAACAAAACCAAAGGCTGGCAACTCCCAACTTGCTTTGTAAGAAGATGGAAGGTTGGATAACCTATTAGAGGAATATCTGGATAACGAAATACACAAAACAGCACAGGTAACAAAAAGGGGAGCTTTTCACCCACATTTCATGCCCAGAAATACTAACTTACTTGCCCAACACTTTGCTGATGGAAGAAGAAAGGTCCTTTTGGAGTCAAAACATGACATCAATGTGAATTATCCTCTGGAACATTCCTTAATTTTCTGTGATCATCGGAGCAGAGAGTAATTTGGGATGTTAACTTTATGTAGAAGTCTGTGCAAATGGGATGAATTCCCAAAATGCTGACCACTTAACAGGAGCTACAGGCCCACGTGCACACTGAAATAATTAGGTTTAATTAAGCTCACCTGTGATTACAATGCTGTCGTTATCAGCACCTGTGCAAAGGGCAATTGTTCCCACCACAGCCCAATTACAGAAAACACTTTCAGCTGCAGCCCAGAGTGAATCCCCTCCCTCCAAAGCAGATGTCCATATTTGATAAGACAAATGACCCTCCTGAACAAGGGCCATTAACCTGATCACCAGGAACAATAACTTGAGCCATTATATTGACACCCAAAATTGAGTTTTAAGCCCCAATCACCAGTAAGAACCAAAGCACCCAAACTCTATAGTCCCCAATGAAAATACTGTGCTTTCTTTCCATCCTCCCTGCATATCACTGCTGTATCAGGGGGAAAGAACACTGACATTCAGGAGTTCTCAGCATCAGATGAAGCCAGAAACCAGCACATGAACTATTCTTTGAGAAAGTCATAGATGAAATGGGTAACTGCTGTGCTGATAAAACTCCAGACCAAAATTCCACCAAAACTGAGTTTCTCTGTGTGTCCAGAAACTGTGCAAGGCTACTGCATGACACAGGGCAGAGTAAGGAAAACTCTGGTTCATTTTATTTCTTTAGAGGTGAAAACCAAATAAGTAATAAAGGATAAATACATTTAAAATGCCTCTACTTGTAACAGCCAAATAATTTGGATTAAATGTACTTTAATAAGCTGAACAAATGGACTCAGATGAATTGTTTCAAACATCCTCCCATGAAGGACACTGAAAGAGTTCTATTTGAACTGCACCTATCACTTGTAAAGAGAGTAATTATCAGGGAAAGAGAGAAAATTCCAAAATCACTTCAGCTCTAGCAGTGCCAAATTATACCTGGCATCCTGAACTAGCTCCCCTCTTCCAACAAAGGGATATGTAAATGCTGGGAGGAAAAAAAAGCATTGTAAACTATTCTCTGTCTGTGAGTAACACCATGAATGTCTGACACATCAAATCCAGTTCTCTTCACTGGAAGGGAAATTGCATGGAAAACAAGGTGGGCTGAAGACACTGTACCAAGCAGCCTTGACTTGTTAGATAAATAAACTCTGTCAGCCAACAGCTTATGCCAGTGCCTTGGCAGTTCTTCACATACAGGTTCTGACACTAAAATCTAATCTTTGATTTTAGAAGAGTCCACAGTCATAAAATAATGAACTAGGAAAAGTCAAGAGAAACTAATAAGCCCTGGCTTCAACCTGGCACACCCTTTTTAAAGGGGAAACCAAGGGAGGAGGTGCAAGAACCACAAAGTACAAAAAAAGGCCAGAACATTCCTGAAGTGTAAATGGGTTTGAGCACTGTTGAATTGATTTGCTCTAGAAAGCTGAGAGATGCATTTCAGGGTCTAGATCAGGACCCAGATTTTAGAGGCACTCAGAACTTGTAGATTCAACTCCAATTCACACATCTCAGCAACTGACAAAGGCGGATCCTTTTCCTCTTCTCAAAACAAAAACAAATCAATGTAAGCACTGCTCAAAGAAACCATTTGCATTTTGTGACTTTCCTGAACAACATTGCCTGAAGGCAGGATTTTTTTTTACCTCAAACCAGTTCTGACATTACTGCACTACAGGATCATGTTTAAATGTCATCTGGTGATTCCTATTAAAGTGCCACAGTTTCATCACTACAGCTAATTTAATTCTAAATGTATTTTCAAAACCAAGACTAAAGTTCAATGGAAGCCCGAAGCTTTGAGGACTTGTGAAGCTTTGAGCCTGAAATACAGCGATATCCAACTTTAATCCGTGAAATAGCCGAGGCAACACACAAATCTCTGGTTCTTTGAATAAGGGTATAATGCAATAAAGACCTTCCAGATGGACCTTGCACCATAGGTGTTTCCACATTTGTCTTTCAAGACCAGCCAGCGCCATCCTTTTATCTCCAGACAGCTTATGACACTCCAAAGGAAAAATGAGAATATTCTAATTCCATTATGTCACATACAATTGGAAAAATTCCTTTTACCAGCTTGCTGACATTCCATAGCACAACACATCAGCTTATGGAATCAATATGAAAATGTAACTAATGGGCACCTGCAGTGAATTGTTGAGCACTATCACGTGATCCTGACCTTTTATCAGAGTGGGGTTATCACTCAGTAAAAATGAAACAGCAATAATTCACAGTAGTCCCTAAGCAGCTCCAAGTACTATTATAAAAAGAACTCGCAATTTACCCCAAAGTAGAAAATATTTTTCCTATCCACATTATGATAACAAAAAGGTAATCAAGTGCTACAGTCAGTCCCATTTTACAGATGAACAAATGAAATGTGACAGGTTACCTCAGCATTCACATCTGCACATACAGCTGGGGAGAGAATTACACAAAATAGGGAACACCACTTAGAATTCCTTGCTCTTTCCTTTTCTCACTGTGATGGAATGACAAGGGAGCATGTTCAACACATCTACGTGGGGAGAGAGTTCCCTACTCCTGAATTCCTTTAATAGATTTCTTTCTGAAATTATCAAGGGTATAATTATGAAAAAGAGAAGCACAAAGGCATTTGATACAGTATGAGCTCAGTAACATCTGTCAGAAAATATAGCAATTAGTCACTGTGCCAAATAAAACACAACTGATTATTTTTAATAGTAAAAATAATGCCATCTAAAAGACAAAGATTTGAAGACAGGCTATGAAGGCACAGCAGGATAGACACGAGAGACCCAGTGAAGAACAATGACAAGCTCATGCAGTGTCACATCAGCTTTTCCACGAGGCAGAGACCTCACACTCAGGTTGGGCACGTGCAGCTCCCCTTGGCTATTGGTGCCAAAGCCTAGCACACACAAAGTCACCCAACAAGCACTTCACAGCACCAACACTGGCCAGAAAACGTGGGGCCTTTTCTAGTTGTACCACCCATACACTGTATGAGTCAAGTTTAAATCCCAAATTACAGCCAAGCACAAAGAAAAGCATCTTTTCTATCTAAATGGCTCAATGCTGCCCACCTGGAGCCATGAAACATCATCAAACTTCACATCCCACCAAAAGAGCAAAGGAGATGGAGAAAGCCAAGATTAAACTCATCATTAAAAATGTGGGAATGGAAGGAATAACAACAGAGTATACTTGGAAGTATGACAAAGCTGTAACACAAACTGATCGTCTGCAAGATTTTACATCAATCTGTAGCAAAATTGAAACCCTCATGAGTTTTTAGGATGGTATTATTCACAAGTAGGTACCCACCCTCACTAAGGGGCAGCCAAATTCAATCTCCCTCTCCCCCAGCGTTCTGATCAGGGAAAATTAACAGGTACTGAGAAGTCAATACTATATTACCTTGCTCACAGTATTTATTTATTCTATTTGCTACTCTTTATTTCATGCCAGCAGAGTGATAGGTCACTTGATTCTACAACGCAAAAATCAAACATCCTGGCTGTTTCCACTGAGATATGAAATTAGAAGGTAAAAAAACACCACTTCAAGTCGTGCAAAAATGAATCATGTAAAAGAATGAAGATGGATAAGGCACAATTACTGGGTCCACCGGCACATGAGGGCTGGAAATGAGTGCATGGAACAAAGGCACTTCAGCAGCCCAGCAATGCAGGCCACTGGGCAGGCTTCAGTGTCTCCACACAACTCTGATGGCATTGCACAGTGACTGACAGGCTAACCCAGCTGCAATTAACATTGGTAATTAAATCACAAAGCTGTAGGGCCTGACTCCATGCCCACGGATGGCAAGAGGCAGGTTCCACCTGGTTCTGAGGGGCACTGGAGCAGGAGACAGCACAGAGGGTCTGTGCCCACCTGCCCAGCTCTGCTGCTCCTCCCTCCCTGCTCCAGAGCACGGACACTGCTCCTGCCCACAGCCCTGCCCAGCTCAGACTCCTGCAGGGAGCATCTGGAGCTGCCAGGAGGGCAGAGCTCACCCTGGCACGGCTCATGCCCAGTGCACAGCGATTTTCACAGCTCTAAGGACACATCAACTCTTTCCCTGTCATAAGCAAAACCATCCTTTCAAATGTTGCTAACGTGACATCCCATCAAATCACCCATGGACTGTTTTCTCAGCGATCCCCCAAGTCTCCTCCTGGCATGTTCCATCAGGGTATCAGTGCTTCTCAAACAAGAGGTCAGCAACTATTTTTAAACAAAGGAAAATCCAGAGTTTCTACCCCCTGCCCCCCTCCACGAGCTCTGTTCTTGTAAACCACTGAATTCTTGGCTGAAGTTCTGGAAAAGAAAAAAAATTTATTCAATCTGAGGCAGATGCTTGGCACAGAATACTTTAGCTGAAACAGTTAATGGTTGGGGAATTTATAAGAAACTAAACCCAAACTCTCCTAATGACAACTCTAATTAGAAGTAGTGCTACCAATCCTGTTTGTAACAATAGTGCAAGAAACTCAGGGTTTGGGGCTTTTTTTTGTTTGTTGTGGGGGTGCTGATGGTGTGTGTTTGGTGTGAGCTCAGGGAAATAGTTTTATTCTAAGCATCAAAAAGCACATTCTACCTGCGTTAGGAAATGGCAGTATATTTATGTATATTAATGCTTGCTTTTATTTGTTCAACATGATACAGAGAAAAAGAGAAAAAACCCCCACCCAATCCAGAAATCAAAGCTGCATCGTTTACTGAGTGCCTCTCACATTCTGTAACCTCTCAGTGTTTAATATCCTGCAGTGGATATATGATGTAAGCAAGTCCCAGAACAATCCCTTTTTTTACTGGAGTGTCCCAGGGACAAATTAAAGCCATACCACTGCAATTGGGCTGCAGGACCCTGCTCAGCTCTGCTGTCCCTCCCCCACCAGGCCCTGCCTCTCTTGCTTATTCCAGCAGTAAGTTGATCCCAAGGTGATACAAGNAAAAGAAAAAAAAAGTGTATTTTATGTGCTTTATCTCCCTGAAGCAGTTTCCAGAGGAATCAGAGGCACGCCAGGGTTGGCACAGAAAGAGGGTGGCTCAGTTCGGGAGAGGGCAGAAACCTGGCAGCATCAATTTACATTGGCTCAAGCTGGTAAGGAACAGCACCCTCAGGCAATACAACTGGTTGGAAAATGGAATTTCACAAGGACAGGAAAGAACATTTTAAAAGTTAACTTTCACTCTTAATCAGAAGGAAAAATTAAATGGTTACATAAAGTTACAGTGCTTTCCAAAAGTCGTTTGGAATGACAAATCTTTTCACTGCAGTTGAACAGTTCATTTTTGTAAGAGCAATACAGTATTACAGAAAAACATTAGTAGAATATCTGTGCTGTTATCAGTTTGTATCTGAACACACCTACTTGAAGTCAAAATGTCCACCAAAAATAGAGCACCATCTAAGTAAATTTGAGATGCAAGCCCAATTTTAAAAACAAACTGTTTTGTAAATGTATCAGTTTCAAAAATACTTTCAAATCCAGAACTGTCCAGTTGAAAAATGGTACCAAGCAGAAAAATGCAGCAGCTACCTAAGCAATACAACGTTAGAAATATTGGTGGGGAAATGTCAACATCTGCACCCTGGGACTGCTTGCTGCAGTTCATGAGCAGAATGCAGTGGTCCAACCCCTCTCCTGCATCAGGGGACATCAGCTTTCCTTTTATTTACTTGAGATTTCCTCTTTGGGCACAGCAAATCTGATTTTTAAGCGTGCTCACGAAACAAGTCTTTTTTTTCCATCCAAAAGCATAAACTTATTTCAAAGTTGGTTTTGTTTTTTTTTTCATAAATAAGCAACTTTCCCAAACTTTACCTTCTTAGTCACCTTCAAAGTTTTCATATAAATGTCAAATTCCTAACCACTGTTTTGGAGCTTAGTGTTGGCTTCATGGTATTGGAAAGGGCAAGTCACTTACAACAGGTTGGTGGTCTTGGAGAGAAATAAACAGCTAAAAGCACCAAACACAGACATTTTGGCAACAGCCATTAACCAAATTATGATAAAAATATTTAAAATTTCATGCTGCGCTTCTACAAAATTACAGAAACTTTATGGAGAGTATGAAAAATAGGATGTGAGAAGAAATGATTAACAAAAACAAAGACGTTTGACCTTACCCATGACACTTGTAGCACCAGTGGATGGCAAAATCCGGTTAAATTCCTGCAGCAGTGTATCATAAAAGCATCCACTTAAGGGGACTTGTCTGGCTGCTTACATCTGTCAAGCTGCTAAAACTGCACAGTTGTAAGAGAAGGCTTTGGATAATGACAGTGGCACTACAATTAGCATGATCTCTGTTATTCAGGCAAAAAAAGTGCCAGAAAAAGCTGTCTCCAAGCACAAAGTCACTGACCCAAGATGTCAGTGTTGCAATAGTAAGACATTAGCACATTTCGTAAGTGTAGTGGCAAAGAACCACTTAGTCACAGTGTACTTCCCTAACGAAAAGTTCACTTAATTGAGCAGGGCTGCAAAGCTGCCAGTAATTTTAGTGATGGGGATGACACTTTGTTTATGGAATTCAAGCTCAACAGATTAATATGCTTTAGACTAGCAAGGAAAATAGAAGAGTACACTCACTGGGTCATTTCACTGGATACAGTTGAAAAGAAAAATGCTGACCTGAGGCTGTGTATTGACCCAAAAAAATGTGAACAAATAGATAAAGAGAGAGTATTTCCATTTGCTAACTAAAACACAGGCACTGCTGGACTGAAATTATTTCCAAAGCGAGATGCATCCGCAGGCTTTTACCAGATACCTCTAAGTGAGGAGACTGCAGAAGCTATGAACTTTCAATGCACCATTTGTCCGTCCCTGTTTCAAAGGGGTCACATCTGTCACTAGAGCCTGAGCCAGTCCACAGAACACAAAACAGTACAACTGCTTGAAGAGCTGAACACTGTGAAACTGTTTTGCCAGGGTACTGAGTCTGTAAGGAAGGCTGAATAAAATATAAAGGACTCAGGCCTCTAAGAGCAAGTCAGGACAAGAGTTTGAACTAGACAAAAACAACTTTTCTGGCCAGAAAGTTATTGCTAATCACTCTGAAGGACAGGCAAGTCAAATTTTAGCCAAATACCTTAAGCTAACACCTTATAGCATCCCAAAAAATTGCCTGAATTTGTATCACTGGATATTAAACAAATCCAAAAGTCCCATTGGACAAGGCGGCCAAACCAGGGTCAAGGCTTTCACCAAAGTGGCAATCACAGGGGATAAGAGACAAAGAAAGAAATGATCGACAAAAACAGCAAGGCAGAGGTAAAACTGACAGCAGAGACCAGGTGCAATTCCTGCTAACAACCTTCCCTTCCCTAAATCCACTTCCTCTCTGGAATCAGCTCTCCCTACTGAACACTAAACTCCAAACTCATGGACAGGTATGATTGGAAGTCACCCACGACATTCATTTGCTCTCCCTAACATCCTCAGTTTACCTTTTTGCATCCCTATTTGATGGTTTTCCATTGCTGCCCTTACACACCAGTTCTCTCGATTTGTTGCCATTTTCCATCTTTTATCATAATATGCTTTTTGTCTCTCTGGGAATGGCAGGGATACTGGAGCCTGCCAGATATGAACCACTGCCAACATCTCAGTGTGGCAGCACAAACTTGCATGCAGCTTATGAGTAAATTAAAGAGTTTACCAAAGCTCTGTAGAAAACTGGGATTCAGCACAAGAAATCTCTGACACCTCTTTAATGGCATGGTCATACCCTGAAGATTTCAGGCTTTAATTTACTTATTTGTCACTTAACTGTCTTAAATAGATACAGCCTTCACCACACTTAGGAACAAAAGCTCTGAGAGATTTACTGCAGAGGGGCATTACCTTGAAAACTCTAATCAGGAAAGTTTGTATTCCAACACTTTTGGCAAATTTGCCATTATTCACGGAGTTTCAGGCTATTCCTTACATGCCACCTTTTCAGTAGTGCTGAACTTCTGCTTTAATGAGTTTAAAAACACCGAACTAAATCCCAATTCACAATAAAACCCCATCCCTTCATCCCAATGAACAGAATTTGTCAATACTTACTAATATTTGGCCATTTAAGAAAACCTAACATTGTGCTTGTAGTTGATTGTGTTTAGTAGTTGATTTCACACCGATGTTTAGTTCTGCATTTCAAGAGCCAGACACACATTTATGCATTAGAAAAGTGATTACAGGGATGATATTTTCTGTCACACAGTCATGCACTTAGAAGCAGGTTCGAACAGCCATTTGTAGTACAACTGCTGGGTGTTTTACTAGGTAAGTACAGTGTCTAATAAACTTTGATCTACTACCAAATATGAAAACAAAGTAAAGTGGAATATTAATAGCACTATCTCCATTTTGAAAGGGTTATATCCAGATGAGAGATTAGCCACTTATAAAAACTCCACGCAGCTATAATTTAACATAATGCAAGTTCCTGCTGTGTTCTTGGCTAGCACTAACGTGATGAAATTGAGAAAAAGGAAATTTAGGAAGTTTTCCGTAACAGTAGGCTATGCCATGCCACTGAACTTTCAAAGTAAGACATAAAACCCCTCACTGCTTGATTAATTTAAGATCAGAATGAAACAACGTTCCAAATAAAGAGCCTCAATCAGTGTCCACTGCAGTGTGACTAAAACAAGGACGTACTGCAGGATTGTGGGATGGAGAAGAGCAGAGCCTGGCAGTGCTGTACCAACCTATAGATGCACAGCTGTGTTTGCATTTGTCTTCAAACACTACTTCTGCACCTAAAATCTCGGTAACTCCATGCTCCATTAACATCTGCTCCTGTTCAACACTTTCTTGCACTTCCAGGTGCTTGTGCAAACAAATCAGTTCTCTAGCTGTGCATCCTTAAATGCCTTTTTAGGGCTTACTGTACTTGCAGTTTCTATGAGCCTTGTTCTAGCTCACCGCTAGTAAGAAACTGAGGATTCCCATTTATCTGTACATTGCAAAGTGAAGTAAATCTGTGCATTTGTGTTCACATTTACGCTCTGCCTCGGGAAAGCTATTAAAATAAATAAATAATCTTACTTCAAGCTCATGAATACCTCCTATAGGCTATAAAGGGGCTTAAGCACATGCATTAGCACTTTGCTGAAAAGAGGTCATTTCCTGAAAGGAATATATATACACTTGGGATTTACTTATGTAAATACAATTTCACACACATCCTCTCCACCTAAGGAACAGCTATCCAATAATTGGTATGTAAAACATGTGCTTGCACCTAAATGCAAGAGCACTTTTGCACGCTGACTTTTATACATCCTGGTCTGTCTAGGGGCATGGCTTAAATTAAATGCCAAGCTTCTTTCCTGAGATTGAATGAATTAACATTATTGGCCAGATAATAACCCCAGCATAATGGCACACTGAGGCCTAAGGCAACATTTCAGGAGAATTTTCTTAGAAATTCAAGCCTGATAGGAGATGCTAATGAGTTTAGAGAAGTAAATATAGCTCTTTAAATAGCAAACGACAACTTGTCTATAACAGTAAGTTTCTCAGCACATTTACAAACGTTTTTGCTTGCGAGCTATAAAGTGACTTTCATTTAGTTGGACTTTAGCTCTCAAGAACAATCACTATCCTCGCACGCCAACAAAGAGAGCGCAAATACACGAGGGGAGCGCAAATGAAACACTCATTAAGGCTCCACTAGGAAACTATACAAACACCTTATTAAGTAAGTTTAATTAAGTGGCTCTTTTCTAAATCATACAGTGCCCAACAATGCTGAGAGGCCAATTCCCCGCTCAGAACCGCTGCTTTTCTTCCCTGAAGGAAAGTAATATTTTGTCTTTGATGCTGGCAGAGCGTAGCCCCGGAGCCCCCCGCAGCAGCTGCCGGCAGTGCCCGGCTGGGGCACCGCTCCCGACTCCTCTCCTGCATGGCTGAGCCAGCCTCCAGCAGCGAGAAATGGCTTTAGGAGTCGGCTTGTTTATAAACTCTCACTGTACCACTTTCTCCTACCTTTAAGAAGAATCATAACCTCTTATTTCTGTTATATAAATGCTTTCAGAGAGAAAATGCCCATATATTGGTGCCTAACTCAGCGCATTAAGCCTAATGCAAAAGCTCATTGGAGAGGATGCGTTTTTGACCGTCGAAGCAGCTCCAGAAAACGCCAGACACTCTTTGCAAACCTCAGTCCCGGGCAGTCCCTGAAGGTGAGCACGAGGCTGATCCAATTCTCACCTCCAGGCTACAGCAATCAAAACAGAAACCTGCATTTACTCTTCACATCGGCACTTCCAGCGCGTGTCGAGTCACTGGGACGCCCATTAATTTTAATGCACGTTGAAATGACCGGCATTAAAAGGCCATACAATTTTCTGCCAAGTGCTCTGTTTTCCCTGCCGACTGGGGTGGGAAAAGTCCCTTTATGAATTGCTACTGATTCCGCTCTCGCTTCACCCTTGAGATACTTCCGTATCTCTCACGGCTGCCTCCACAATCAACTGCCCTGGGAGAGAGGATGGCAGGGCTGGACCAAACTAAACAATGAAGAGTCTTTTAGGAGTAATCTTCTTACCACAGTCAAAGAGCACCACTAATACCAGCAGAATAAAAGGCCAAATTATTTTTTTTTTTTTAATTCCTAGGAATGGCAACAACAGCAGGCATTGCAGATAGCTTAGTGAGTTTCCACACCCTCCCACTCCCCATCCCGAGGGGGAGGAGGGCATGTTTTAATAAAGCATCCACAACCATCGTGTTCCGTCTGAGCAAGAAAACAAGAAGTGTTGAGACATGGCAGTCACCTACTATTCTGCACAGAAATCCCCCTTGGGATCATGCACTGTCTGCATCCCTGAATCACTTCAGAAAAGATTCGCCTTTGTCAAAGGAACTCTCTCATCACAGAAGTTCAGCGATGAGAAAAAACAGCAGACCATTCAAATGACCTCTCTGCTAAGCCAAACCTGCTCCTCAGCTGTCCCTTTAATCAAGATAACAAGCATCTTGTCGAACCCAGGTGACAGCGCTTCCATCCAGGCTCCGGAGCTAACACCGCACAATTCCAACATAATTTAAAGGACGCTGTTCCCAAACCCTGTCACCGTGCTGCTCGTGGAGCTTTCACCGCTGCCCAAATTCAGCTCCAAGCTGCCACTGGGACACCCCCTCCCACAGAGGGGCTCTTTTAACACAACGCAGTAATTAAGACGCATCTGTAAAATGATCATCGTTGAGGACGAGAGAAAGTAAACTTTGCTCGTTTCTCATCTTAGCCAAACGCAAGCTCGCAAGGTTTCCCACCATTCACATAAACAGGGCAGAGAGAAAGCAGCAGAAAGAGACAGCGGCAAGATTTAAAGAAGAAGGCAGGGGGAAAGGGAGGAAGGGACAGCTCAGTTCACACGGCGGACAAGGCGACTCTGGGCTCGGGAAGGAGCTGGAGCCGCCCGTGCGCGATCAACTGGTGCCTGCCCCGCGCCC
>VWZT01007953.1:210500-263458 GCA_013397055.1 Pachycephala philippinensis | reverse complement strand
CCCCTGCGCACCGCACCGCTCCGCTCCGCACCCCTGCGCTCCGCACCGCACCCCTGCGCACCGCACCGCCCCGCACCCCTGCGCACCCCCGCGGGTCCCGAGCCCCTCTTCGGTCACAGCGAGCGCATTATCCCCGCCTAATGAACGGAACACGCCGCTTCTGCCGGGGCACTGCCGGGCTTTGATGCAGCACAATTAGAAGAGGTTCTCATTTAATTACCCGGCATAATAGGACCTGAAATGCTGAAATTCAATCTTTTCACGTAACCGCTGCTTTCCAGCAGCCCTCTGGGCTGATGAGGATAATGTTACAAACGAATGCGTATTATTTATAAAGGAAACATTGCAAAACAAATACAGTCTTAGAAGAGTATAATGCTTCAAATTGCTTTAATTGCTGTTTGATTACTGTGGCCAATAACTGTTGTAAATCGGTGAAGATGCAATTAAATAGTCCTAGTTAGAAATTAATAATAGCCTAGCAAGGAGTAGGAACTTTTAGATGTCACTTCTGCCTGTTTTTTATTATTTTTCCCCAATCAAATGAAGGAAATTTGCAACAAACAGATTTTAAATGGCACTTTAGATACAGCTGTCTTTTAATAATAAGAATGCTGACTCTTGCCTGTCTTAGGGCAGATTAAAAAAATCTCAAAACAACAAAAAACCACACAAACAACCAGAACTGGAGAAGTATTAAGAAAACACTTTAGGCATCTCATGGGTTGGGATAGTCATCTAAACAGGTTTTGAGAAACATATGCATGTGCTGCAGAAACTGTTTTGGTGCAGCCTCTTGGCTCTTCTGAAGGTCCCAAAGACTTCCTTGAATATTTGGATTTACATATTTACTTTCAAAAACTTCCTCCAAGTGCCTAAGTCATATCATAAAAGGAAGCATTTGCAGAACTAGGCCATACCTTACGACTGTCTCCAGAGGATAACCAATTTGAAACTTCAGTTCACTGTGCAGTGTTCAGGGCTCAGGCGTTTTGTTACACATTAATTAATTAGTAGGCCTGAAACAGGCTATGAAGTTCTTCTACCAGGGCATTCCACCTCTCAGCAGAAATGCTGGAATCACCCCAGATACGACTCTTACTGTCTCAGGACTTGTGTTAGATGGCTTCCAGAGGCCTCTTTCAATCTAAAATACTCTGCAGTTCTATTCTTTGTGTGAGCCTGAAAATCACTGAATTACAGTATGAGGAGGAGAAGAAAAAAAGAACAGCGTGATAACTGTCCACGCTGAGCTCTCCGTAAATATGCCTCCAGACTAATTTACATGACATTAGCAGGGCACAAACAGAAGTAACCTGGATGTATTTTGATTTATGAGTGCCTACAGAAATCACTGGCAGTGAGGGTAGGATGTTAAAGTGAGGGATGAACTCAAGGCAAGAAGTTTTAGAGAAGCAGGTTGTTGGATCAAAGGATAACTGTCAGCCCTGAACATTCCTTGCAGAAACCACCATCACTGTTACCATAATGAGAATTTTAATTAGAAATGAAAGGCAATATGACTCTACAGATGAGCCACAGACTATTTATTATGTTCCCATTAAATATTTGTGGTCTGAAGACCACAGTTTGGCAGGCTCTGAAATGCAGAGTGATGATGTAAACTTTATAACATCCCCAGGGACCAACAGGAACTCCTGAGGGGGTGTGTGAGTCTGCCTGCTCTTCCCTCCTTGGTAACACACACCAGGTTTTGTGGTTACAGAAAGCAGCTCAGTTTCCTGAAGTGCTGTGTTTTATTTAGATGGAACAGATCAAGGCAGAAAGCTCTCCACAGAACTCTCTGTCGGTGCTTGCTGCGTTTTTGAGCATCTTTGCCAGCAGAAGTTGATAGAAGAAGAACTTCAAGATGCCCAAAAAAGAAATAGACTGAACCTGGAGCTCTGTGGATAATCTTTGATGATCTGGGCTCCGTCGTGGGCTGGACCTTGGATCCCTGGCAGTGTCCAAGGCCAGGCTGGACAGGGCTTGGAGCACCCTGGGACGGTGGGAGGTGTCCCTGCCACCCTGGGACAGTGGGAGGTGTCCCTGCCTGTGGCACCAGACAGGCTTTAAGGTCCCTTCCAACCCAAACCACTCTATGATGCATTCCACAGATTTGAAGGCTTCTAATCGATAGTTGAATAGGGCCCATATGTGACGCAGACAGACTCGTTTAACTCTTGACTGTCAAAGATAAGTCACACTGTCAGAGCAGGAGGACTTTTGTCTGCAGTACCAAGATGGAAACTTGGCATTTTAGGCTGAGAGTTATCTTTCTATTGAATGATGGCTCACACATTGAGTGCCAGGAATAGATTGTACATGAAGTCATTTTTGTCTGCTAACACAAAAAACAGCTTTAGAAAGACTCATGGATGAGCTTTTTCGAGTTCACTTGATTTTACTGTGCTTACAAATTTAGACTTGAGGCTGACATCATGATTTTTATAATATCAGGAGTACTGTTCCTCCCTTGCCCTGCCAAATGGAAAGGCAGAAAGGGAGGGATTGTCCAGACTTCCACAACTGCATTCAAACTTGTACTAACTTAAATCCAAACTGCTCCATGAGACAACCTTCCATTTTGCCTACATTGCCATAAGGACAGGGCAAGAACAGTTAACAGTTAAATTATTGCTCTCAGTAGAGATGATAAATGGCATAAATAATGAACAATAATGGAAAGGTAAATCAAGAATTTCATTAATTTTTAAATTAATGTAAGGCCAAAGAGATATTCAATATAATTGCAATACAGCAATTTTTAAATTGCCCTTATGAATAGAGGCAACGTCTGTGGGACTCCTTACCACAGACATCAGCAGTGGAAGGGATCAGTAGTGTTAAAAAAGCATGGAAAATTTATATTGACAACGTCTGAAATTACAACAGTAGCATTTTCAGAAAATTTAAAAGCCCTCATTCATCAGAGCATTAACCACCTTTTAACCAAATAAATTAAGGATCTCTATTTCAGGGGAAATTATCTTGTAACAATACACTGCATTAATCTGAATCCCTTACTGCAACTGCTTCTAAGAGGGTTGAACATGAGAGCTTCTGCTACTCAATTCTAATTTTATTATGAGGCTTCATTTAAAGCTACATGTGACAGCATGCGAGAATACTTTGATTTTAGTGTCAATACAATGGAAACATTTTTATTAAGAGTGTATTTTGATTGTCATTTTTATTCTCTGGAGTATTTATATTTATTATATGTTATATTGTTATACATTAATTTAGTCGTCTTTTATTATTAAATCATTATATTGCATGGGCACCTGCAGGTTGACATGCCATGTTTGTGCAGGGCAGGGTACCAACTGTCTCTGAGAAGTCTGGGTACAAAAGCTTGCAATCAGCAGCGTAGGAATTGGACTTCTCTGTAATTTTCTTCTAAGAAGGCTTGTGCTGTTCTTTCAAAACAATCATTGTTCTGATTTCAAGTATCAACTGCATTTTCTTCTCCAAAACACAATGACTTTCATCCGGAGGAAGCAAATAACTGCATGCTCACAACCTGTCTATAAATAACATGCCCATGTCTTTTGTGCAGGACTTTCTCTGTTCTGTGGGATGGTTTTGCTTGCCAGAACAGCCAGGAGTTGTTTTTAATGCCCCTTTCTTTCTCCTAGGAAGGTAACAGTCTCAACCTTGTTCTCAAAAACATGTATAAAATCCACCTCCTGGCTTGCAGGAACAGTCTGAAGTGTTCACCATCTTCTAGCATGTCAGCCTGCAGACATTTGTCATTTATTTCACAAAAGCTTACCCCGTTTTTTCCTTCTGATGGATGACAATGGTTTAAACATCCCGTTCAGCTGAATGTCCTGTGCTCACTTCCTGGATGGGCAAACTAAACCAGACGTTGATCTTGCAGGTTTATTGCTTTGCCCACCATTCTTAGCTACCTAATTTCTGTTAATTTGGAAGGTTTGATAAAAAGAAAGGCTCAAAATACATTTCAGCACCTCAGTTCCATTTGGGTACCAAACGAAAAGAACTTGGATTGAAGTTTCTCCGTGAAACATTCTCTACATCACAGGAAGCAGCTTTTCCTTGTCCTGTCAGGTACTGCAGCAATTCTCTCCTGAAGCTTGTAGGTACTACAGCAGTTAGGGCTAGTTCTGAATTCCAGAGGAAGGAAGAGTAGAAGAGACCATGATTACCTTTAATCTTCCAGTTTCATTTCTTAGCCTTAGCAATTGTCAAGACTAGAGAGAGTCATTTCAAAATTCTGCACATGTTGTTCCAAGACCACAGTTCAGTCATGCTATGAAGAGTTTTCTTTAATGCAGATTGAATCTGAAGTGCCAGGAATATCACAAGTGTATTTCAGTGAGCAAATGAATGTATTTGGTATTAACAGATGAGGGAAAAAAATCCCCTGCTTAAGCCATCGGTATGTAGTCTGAGCATTAGATAGCTGCTTAATATAAATAACAATCCCATAAAACAGCCATATGAGAGAGAGCAGATTTGGTTTGGTTTAACTGCTGGTAGTGAAAAGTGCCTGTGCCTTTTAAGACTGAGGTTGGTATTACCTGCAGTGCTTTATTAACAAGCTAAATGGCAATTCCAAGTGAGAAGCCATGCAGGCTCAGTGGTGGGTAAGGACTTTCTAGGTCGCATTTTTAATTTGCTCTAATTGGGGGAAAATAGGGTGGAAGAAAGAGGAAGAATTTTGGTGCATTGACCCAGGGACCACACAGAGCAATATTTTAAAGTGGGAAAGGAAAATCACAGCGTTCCTCTGGATGGGGAACTGTGTTTAGCAACAGATGGCTGGTTTCTGGGGGTGCAGCAAAAGACCCCAGCCTTGCCACCTGCTTTGGCTGTGGCAGGAGGAAAGCTCGGGCTGGCTGAGAGGTGGGAAAGGGAGCAGAGGGAAAGGGAAAGACTCCTCCTGGCAGCTGCAGCAGTCGCTGTCTCTTCTCCTCTCTTGCAGAACAGCAAGACTCACATCCCACGTCTTTGTGTCCCACCATATTTCTGTACCATCTCCACTGCTTTTCTTTGCCTCCTCCCTGCATGTTTCTCCTGCTTCTCTTCCACTGAGGCTCCCCACCGAAATGATTCAGCTCATATGAGCAATTGGAAAAAAAAAAAAAGCTGATAAAGAAAATGCAAATAATTTTCTGCTTGTCTGACAAATCAGTTGAGTGAAGATTCCAAAAAAGCACCATAGCCGGTGCAGGGGAGACAGCTGTGAGCAGAGGAGAGGGCAGAAGCAGAGGGAAAGGGGAGGAGAGGCAGGTCTGACCCTTGCAGAAGCACTGTGAAACTGGACCCCAAGGAACAAGGAAAAGTCCCCAGTCCTGTCTCCAGCTGTTATAATGGACTGATACAACTGTTGGCAGCAGTGGCTCAGCAGTTCACAGATAAAGGAGAGCAAATTAGTTAGGATATTAATTATTTTTGGGTTTTTTTTCCCCCATGGTTCCTGTTCTTTTTCTAATTTCAGAGTTAAGTGAGAGAAATGTTTTCATCTGTCCTAACTGGACTCAGAACAGTAGCTGAAACAAGAGAGGTTTCCTCTTAGGGGGGATCTCTTTACCGTGCATACCAGGTGCCTGTTCATTTCTCTTTTGATCATGTGGATGTTTTACTTCAACTTTCATAAACAAACATTTGCCTTAGATAATGTAAAGGAGCCTGGGAGTATTATGAGAGCACATTCCAGCACCACAGACACCGTGAATGGCCGCATTTACAAGGTCAGGAGACATATACTCTTCAACCACAGCAACAAAGGCTGAAAGGGCTCAGGCCATTGAAAAGGCCATTGTCTCTCTGTCAGGGGGCTGGGCAGTTGAGTTTATGAAACAGAAATCAGATCAGCCCGAGCTCAGCCAGATGGCTTTGCCACCTGATGATGTTAGGAGATGTGTCTGACCTCGTTAGGAGCCCAGGCTGAGTGGCACATAATGCCCGCTTGCTCCGAAAGAGGTTTTTAAACCAAACCCATCAATCCCAGGGCAGCAGTGCCCGAGCAGGGTTTTGCAGGGTTTTACAGGGTTTCACTGCCCAGCTGTGTGTGTGCCATCCCTACCAGGGCTCGCACGGCAGAGGGCCCTGTCGCACAGCTCAGATAAAGAATGGGATTTGTGAAAGCACCATTCATTTTCCGAGGCTCACCGAGTTATTTTAAGCAACTCGAGGCTTGCTTGTATTTGTCAATATGCAGTTGTTTTCTGTCATGTTGGAAGCACCAGCCATTAGCAAAATGATGAGCAAATGCAGGTTTATTGTACTAAAATTCATTACTTTGTTGAACAAATAGTATTTTCTGACTGAGGGCATTCAAACAAGCTTCTGTAATAATTCGTGTCATCTTTTACACCGTGCAGAATATACAGTGCGTTACAAAATCAGAATGTGATATTGTTCCATCTTACCCCACCTAAAAAAAGATACAAAAAGATCAGGGTTTTTGGAGCAACACAGTGAGGAATAAAACTGGGCTGGAACAGCTACCAAAACGCTTTTACAAAAAGCTGTGCAAACATATGCACATATCACATGGTACCCAAAAAGTTCTTGCCCCCAGAGCACGTCAAACAATCTGAAAATACTGATGCTGGAATTCTGCTACTTGGGGACAAAGTAAAAATGAAGCTTCCCTTGTAATTTTAAATATCTTTTTGACATGGTGAATGTTAGACTTCATTAAAAATGGAGTGATTCATAACTTCGGCTACTGAGGAAAAGGACTAAAACAATTTCATCATTACATTGAGAAATTATTTAAAATCTTTATGTTGATACTTTTCCACTCCTAAAGATGCTGCTTTGGAATCCAAGAAAATGAGATTACTAATAGCTTAAGATCTATCCTGTATGAGTGGGTATGGTGAAAATACTATTAAATTTTACTAATGTCTCTTTTTTTGTTATGTTGTGATTAATGGTCCTGATCAGACTGGGGTTCCACTTCAGCTGGCAGTTTCCAACTTGGGAATACAGCCTAGTTAAAAATGTAAAAAGTAAAGGAGAAGCAGGGAAGCACCTTCTACAGACGCCCTGCTATGTCAGATAAAGGTCCTGGTGCAGCCAAAAGCCTGGCTTCCTCCATAGAGCTCAGATGCGTGGAGCTCTGAAAATGTGTTGTGTTGTTCTTGGGGAATGTGAAATTGTGACTGTTTGCCAGGTTGGGATTGGAAATGCCTTCTCGTCATACTGGAGAACAGATTGTTTGCTCAGACCTTTTGGAAAAGGAGTGGTTGCTGCAGAAAAGTCTTCAAATAATGACATGTGGAATTTTGTTTGAAAACCCCTGGAATGTCGGGACTGGGTTCATTTATTGGATGGAAGACTTGCATTGACTTTAAAAAGAGTGGGTCAGGTCTGGAACTGAGGCATCAAACCTCGTCCCTCCAATAAACTGAATGTGGATCCAAGTCGCTGAGCATCTGGATTCTAATACACTTTTCATTATGCAAATTTGAATAGCAAGATGTATAAATTTGCAGATGGAAAGAAATAGATTCCAGGCTATTATTTGTTAAACCTTTGCTCATAACATTGCAGCTTAGCTGCTTTTATACACAACTACAGCTGCAGGGAGGCCAGAAGAATTCGGCAATCAGAGAACATAAGAAGAGTGATTTCCAAAACATCCCTCTAGATGCCCATTTTCCTCGTTTTCTTCCCTTGTATCTTCCACTAACAAGAGCAGCAGTAGGCTTGGATTGGATTCCTCTCACAGTCTTGAGAAAGAGAGACCAGTAAAACCAGTATGAGCGTCCTTTTCCCATTGTTCTATTGGTTTTATTGGTTTCTGAGAACAAATACCCATAAACAGCCCTTTGCTTGCCTGGGCTATTGCTGTTCCCTTTCTTTCCCAGCTTCAGTCCTGGATATGGGAAGGATCCAAAGGATCTCTTCCAGATGAAGCAAACAAATACTCTCTTCCCTCAGTCCTTCCTTTTTAAGCCTGGTACCTTCCTTGCCAGTTCCTAAGTGTGGTTTTTCTTATGTGGACTCTCTTTCTGGGTCAGCAGTGTTTGCCCAAAGTTCATCATGTGAAAAAATGCTTTTTTTTATTGTACTGCATGGATCTTGAACCAGTTTCCTGATATTTCCAGATAATTCCACATCGACAGAAAATGTTGCTGACCTCTGTGTTATCTCTGGAAGTGCTTTTGCACTTAGAAATTCTTTAGAGATATCGCAGGTTTGGTGTTACATGAAGCTTCTAGTCACTCTAGAAAAGACATTTAATGTTCTAATACAAAAATTACCTTTTAGAAAAGTCATTTATTGCGAGAGACATGGCTAATGTCTGAGATGTCAGACAGAGCACAGAGTTACTCAGTTCCCACACCGAGAGCTCACAGCTCAGGCAATCACTGACCTTACAAGTTTAAAGACCTCCCTTGCCTTCTCCAATCCTCCAGCTGTCCGAAAATGGGAGCCCTGGTGAATCATTGTGTGCAGAGCACAGTGACATTGGTGGGATGTGAACAAGAAAGGAAACACTTAAAAATGGTGCACTGCCTTGAAAAATGTATCTCAGCCATCAGGAAAGAGGCTTGTGATCCTTTGTACTTCAAAGGCATGATGATAAATCTCACTTCTTAGGGATTACACATAAGTATCTTATGGATACCAGGGACAATAGGTCAGGGAATTGCAAAGAAAAGCAAAAAAAAAAAAAGGCAGCAAAATAAGGAATTACTGTTATGAGTCATTAAACAAAATTCTAGTTATGTTTTATGTACTGTTGAATAAAGAGCCCATTGTTATTTATTAAAGTATCATCATTACCTGGTAAACCATGTTAGAAGAGGATGGATTTATTATTGTTCCCACACAACTAAAAGGTTAACACCCTTCTGACTGCAAAATAATACACTTTCAGCTGATGGAAGTGTTTAACAGAGCTGGCAAAAAATGTCCTTGATATTTATTAATAGACCAATGCCTCTTTCTAGGCCCAGCTCCTAAAATCTTCAGGCGTGTGCATGAGATTTAAAGCCTTTCTCAATTAGTTTATCTTGAAATTAATTTAGCTACTTGCAAATATGAATATGTTAGAAGATTAAACAAAAACTGTGGGCTCATACTATTTCAAAATTTCTTTTAATGGAATTCCAAACAACAGGTGGTGAAATATGCATATTCTTTCTCTAGAAGAAAGAAAGAAGGGAAAGAAGCTTTGTCTGGAAGGATTCAGATGTCTGTCCTTCAAGTTAAAGAAAAGTACATTGCTTGAGCCTTTTCTCCCACAGCCTTCTTTAGAGACTTAGGAGATAAAAGTAGGATCTCTTTGAACATGAACACCTTCAAGTTAAACACGAATATTTGGTATTTAGTAGAAGAAGTTAATGAACTCTGGCTACTATATTCCTCGTATATCTTCATTTGAAGCACTTCCAATATCCCCGAATATATCCAGAGAAAGCACTACAGGTGTTCAAAGGAAACTGCTTTCCACTCTGTACTTTTGTATGTAAATTAAATTGCCCGAGCCATTAACACGTTGGAGAAAACATTGGGGAGGATCGTTGGAAGTTGCAAATATTATTTTATTCCCATTGGCATTTCACTGAAGCTTTTAGACATTTAAAACCGGGAGTTTGGATACTGTGTTTAAAACTCGATCGTGAATTATGAAAATCTGTGTTTCCCTGGGACTCTACATTCTCCTGTTACTGCAGCAGTAATTAAAACAAGCAGGTATTTGCTGGAGGCAGAGCTAGAGGTAGAACATCTGATAGAGACCCTGCATTAAGCATGACGTGATCTGGTATCCATTTGGAGGGAGCTAATTAAATGTGGGAGAACTGTAACTGAAGTGAGGAGGTGAGAAAACTCTACAAACTCAACAGAAGCTGCTATTTAAATGTTTGCACTTTAGAAATGTTGTATGGCTTGTGTTCTATTTTCTTTCCTGCAGGGCCTTATATAACCACCACCATGACAACAGTTATGTCAATTCTTACAGTGTCTCGAGCGAAATAACTGAATGTCACATTTCAGCTGTTGTAGCCCTCTTCCTCTCCAGTCATGGACCACAGAAATCTGGGAAAAAATGTTGCTTTATATCAGCTGCTGGACCCAGGAATGTATTTACATACCATTAATGTCAAGTTATCTGTAGCTATTACCTGAAACTGGAAATTAGTCCTGTAAATGAAGTTCACACTTGTCCCGAAACGGGGAGAATAATGCAGAAGTTATTTAGGGGCCTGGTGAAATGAGACGTTTTGGCTGCATACTCTCAGAAAGTTTGCCCTGTGGTTTGCTAATGCCTCATGGATTTCTGATCCAACATCAGAACAAAGATATTACATCAGATGGAGGCCCAGCTGAGGAGAGTTATCATCTGGGTACAGGGAGAACACCAACAAGCCAAAAAAAGCTATTTTGGAGAAGATAGAACCTTGCAGAGCAGCTATCTTGTTTTGGAGGGGCACGAGGCCCAGGACAGGCAAAGAGTGTTTTACACACTTGAGGTAGATCTCCGTTTAAAATCCTGGTGATTTCCTTTTCCTTAGCCAGTAAAATACATGACTTTTTTTTTTCCTGAAGCCATTGCTGTAAGAGAGACGTTCTGCTGGAGTTCCTCCCTGTGGCAATTCCATGTTCTGCCATCTCCACCCAGCCCCAGGGGTCCTGAGTGCTGAACCCAAGCACCGGGGAAGTTCCAGACAGTTGTTGCATAACTGATGTGCTCAGCCCACAGAGGGCAGAAAACACATCAGACCTGAGGTGTTTGATAAACCAAAACTGGAGAGAAAAGTAAATTAGTGAGATCAGAAAGCCATTTCCTTCCTGGCTAACCTCCGTGGGGATGACAGGAATTTGTCATTCCCTCAGCCTCCCGTCCCAGCCTGATGGACAGGGAAGGACACATTTATCAAAGCAGGAGCATGTTTAATCAGTTCATGCCATGTTCCACACTTGATGGAGTGCTTTAACATCGTGGTGCAACACAGTCACACCCACTTGGGTAATAATGAGTGAATAATTAATTTTCCACTGTGGTAGCCACAAAAAAATCAATGAGCCTTGATGCACAATAAAATTGAGGCATAAGAGGATATATAAACCTTCCAGAAAGGGGGCTGATCCTAGATTTGTTGAAGGCAATGGCAAAAAAATTGCAAATACTTAATAAAATCCTGACTCCCATAATCAAAAACCCTACAGTAACTTGTAAAAGGCAAACCTAACCAGAATATCAGAAACACTTAAATCTCTTTAACTGAAATATACTGAGTAGATCTCACAAGAAAACCTGAAAATGGGCAATTGGTAAAGATGACTGGATACCTTTTTTTCATTTATATTTTATTGTTTGAGTAATAACTTTATCTCTAGGCAGGAGAGATTTAGCTCTTTTGTACTTTTCCCCAAACCACAAGTGCATTTCGCCTGTGGGAGAATGAATGATTGACTCTTTATGAAATTATTCTTCATGAGCACCTCATTACAAAACTTCCACGATCTCCTCTCTCAAACTTCATTAGATAGGAGCACTGCCTACCTGTGACTTTTGCACTTTTTTACACCAATAACCTACACTTTCAAAATATTTACGAACCATCTGGCTCCTTTTTCATTTCAATCAGGCCAAATCTGTGGAAATAGCTTATGTTTCTTGTAATTAAATTATCCAGAAAAACAAGGGTGACAAAACAGCTTATTTTATTAGAGATACACCAATGCCTTCTTCTCACCCGAAGGTAACTGCAGATTGCTGTTGTTGCTTAGAGATTGTGGTTGGTGTTTTCAGAATGCCCGAACATTTCCTTTAACTTTCTTGCATGGAGTTGTTGAGTGAATACAGTTGATTTTAAGGAGGGAAAGAAGGCAGGTGATGCTCAGATCTTTTAAAACTTGGACATTAGCTTTGTTCTTTCTGAACGGGGGTTCTCTGGGGCTGTTTGGAGCTTTCAGAGTGAGAAGGTTGCCTGGGGAAGGACTGCACACGATCTTCACAACTGAATCCAAAGAGAGGATTCTGTAAATCCCTGATCCCGATTTAACAGAACTGTTGGGATACTTGGAGGAAATTTAGTCATTGGTGATTTGTATATGATTATGGCTTTGTAAGAATCTTCCAACGGCTCAAGTGAAAGAATCTTTCAAGATCCTTGTAAGAATATTTCAGGAGGTACCACAGAGTTTGACCATAGGTATTTGTATGCAGAGAAGAGAAAACAAAAGGTCTTATTCTGGACTTACAGCTCCTCCGCACACATCTGCGTTAGATCAGACCTAATGGAGGTCATTAAGCACCCCCTCTTACCTCTCTGATTTCATAATAAAAGAGGGAGGACGAAACAGGTGTTGGAAAAAAAAAGCAAACACGTTTTTCTCATCAGGAATACATTTCTCGTTCCTGGAATAAGTGTTTCCATATCCAATTGGGTATCACTTCCTGCCGGCATGGAGGAGGTTAAATGAAAGGAGCCCATCAAGTTGTTAAAGGAGCAAAGAGGAAATGTAAGACAATGACACAGATAAGAATAACTTCAGATAGGTGGCTTCAAAGCAGCTGGGGTGATAATGGCCGGGTCATCACTTGCAGGAAAGCTAATGAGCTGGCTCCATCCCGGCTGGAACCGGGGCTCTTCCCAGGGCTAAGTGCGGGATCAAAGCAGCCTAAAACCTCAAAGAACTGGGGAAGGGAGGGAGCTCGGGGTGAGCCAGGAGAGGCTTCCCAGAATGTGTCACTTACGGAGCTGACAGGCTGGGAAGGCTCACAGACAGAAAGAATGTGCTGCGAGCGCTGGAGCTGTTCCTCCTGGGAGAGCCTAATCTGGATTTATGTAAATTACAGGCTCTGGAAGCTCAGACTGTGAACACGCTTATAAAAGGAAACCATTATTTTTTGTATTAACACCTGGGCCTGCAATCATTGTTCCTTTGAATTCCTGAACAAACAATATTTTGCTATGAAGTAAGTGCGATTTGAAAGTTTTTAATGAGCCTTTTAGCAGGACTCCTGCGGTAAGCAGAGCCCAGCTGAACATATTGAAGGGATGCCGCTGGTTACCCGGGAGCTGTTACCCGGCTACAACAGGGAGCGCTGCCAAATTCCTGCTCAGGAAACCCAGCACCCTGGGCTTGACACCGCTGTAAGGACACAACCTTGGGAAGGGACAGCATCCAGCCACTCTGTCAGGCTTTCTGACACCAAAGGAGCAAGATGGGCTGCGCATTTTTAAGCAGATCTTCTCTGAGTGAGAAGCAGTTCCCCAGTAAGGGCTGGTGGCAGCCCAGCACTGATGGGGGATATGGATTGTTGGGCACACGAATTGATTCTTCACGTTTTTCATTTTTCTCTCACGTTCACCACGTATTTTAAAGTAACTAAGACATGGGTGAAAATAAAAGATTGGTGTGAGCACCTCCCCAGAGCAGGATGATGGCCATGGAAGGGTCAGTGAATATAGCAAGGGTGTGGATGTTCAGCAGGCCATTTCGGCAAAGCACTGTTATTTTAATTTTATGGTTATTTTATTATTACATATTCACAAATATCTTCAGCTAGAAAGAGGCAAATAGTGTTATTTGAAGAGAAAGAAATCTCTCTGGGGCATTGTTTATTTTCCCAGACTACAGAGACGAACTGTGGCACTTTGAATCGATCTGTGGTAAAACCCCTCACTTTGTGCTGCCATCCCACCTCCCAGGGGATCACCAGAGCCCTTTCCAGTGCAGCAGCACACACAGAAGTGCAGCTCCTGGTGCTGCCATGCCATAATGCCCTGCAATGCCCGGTGAAAAATGCAGCTGCTCTCTCTGTGTTCTCCTGCCGAGAATCCAGCACAGTCTGCTGAGACCAGGGAGCACTTGGATGGAGATTTGCCAACGCAGCACATGGCACAAGTGAAAGAAAAGAGCATCGAAGGACATCAAAATGCAGGAAACTACTTTTTCGGCTTGTTATGTTATTACTTGCATACTTTTAGGCTTTGCTCATATGTGTGCTCATATTCAGAGAATCCCAAGCATGACTATTATAATTATACAGCCAATCTGAGATCAGCTAAAACAATCACCAGTGATTCAGTCATTATTGCATGGTTTTTTTTAAAAAAGCTGTTGTCTAATATACTGAATTATGCTATTAGAGATGCAGCTGTTTTCCTTGATAGCAGACCTTCCTTCCATAGATCTCTTTCTCTCACTGGAAGCTTTTTGTGAGTGGCAGTGGCTCTGAATTAATGCATCATTTGTCCAAGTGGATTCTTCTCTGTCATGGAATTGTTTTAGTATTGTTATTATAAGCTTCCATAGAGATAACATTTTTAATAGCCTGTTCTATTTTAGCTCCATAGCCCATGCCTCAATTCTATTAGAAAACGGTCTGCAGAGTCACCAGGGTATAAGAATCTGATTAGAAAACTTGGTGCACTGTCTTTTTAGAAAGGATCTTTGTGTTATCCATAGCAGAGGAAGATGAGCTATGCAGTGAAGTTACAATACACAAGACTAATTCAAAATCTCGATGACTACTCACTTATTCAAACAGCCATCCCTAGAGGGAATAATTGAGCAGAGTGGTTATAGGTAGTCTTATGATAGCATCTTTGCATTCCTGCAATGCCTTTCTTGCCAAGTTTATTTTTTTTTCAAGTAGATACAACCCAAGGGTTGTAGAAATAAAAATTACTTTAGCCCAAATAACTCTGCTTTTGGTGGTACAAGCCAGGATTTGATTTTTCCTCCTGATTTTTTTTTGCAGACTTTATCATAGACTTGACCTTGTTTATCCTAAAGTCCCATTTCTGACTGACTGACAGCTATGGTTACAAGGAGACACAAATTGGATTAAATCAATTCTTCACTCTGGGATATAATGCCCATTGTCTTAGATTCTGACCTTCTAAGCTAATTTCTGGGAGAACTGAAATAAAAGGTTTAAAATCCTGCATGCTAATCACACCTTATACATTCTTATGAAGATCTAATTATAGTGGAATTACCATCGATTTACTGAAAAAAGCCCCAATCTATTGCAATATCATAATGTCCAAAAAGTATTAAAAAGTTGGGCGCTGTGTTACAACACTTTTAAGTGCTGGCATGTTGGCCTTCATCATTACATGCACAAGCTATTGCCTAAGTGAGCCAGTGACTGAATAATAACTTGTTTAATAATCTTTTGTCAACTGTAGTATCTCATCTGGAGGGTTATCATAATAAAGACAGTAATTGTTTCTTCAAAGTAGCCACTAGAGAATTCTGTAACCACTACCATTCTAATTAGAGCATTCAAGATTCATTTCAAGGATAGCATTCCCTGAGAGTTCAGTCACAGGAGACACTCATTTAGAAAGAGATAAAGTCGTTGTCCATATATTTATATATATATACACAGAGAGAGAGAGGCTGGTCCTCATTAGATGGGATACTACACACTCTTAATAAACTAGGTACTGTAGCAGGTGGAGAGGAATAAAGTACTGAACTCACTTTTCCAAGGTCATTGGCCTGCCTGGGAGCTGAGGAATGATCTCCTTAGCGTTGTCTGATGCCCAGTTCACCAAGAGCTGCATTTCAGATGTGCATCCTTGGAGGAAAAGGCTTCTTTATGTTCTGAGAGCACCTGGGCTGCAGGTGCAGCTGTGGAAATAACCAAGAGTGAGAGTGGGTGACAGGGAGCTTCTCCAGAGGTACCTGGGACAGACTGATCAAAAACCTCCTTAACTTATTAATGCTGATTTGCACAGGCAGTGTCACAGTTTCCTGATTGTCCTCATGCTGCCCAAGTTTGATTGCAGGCAAAAAGATCTTAATCAGCCTCCTTTTAAAAGCAAAGCAAACCCTGAATTCCCTGGATGTGGTCAGCTGTGGGATCACAGGGAAAGAGACAAATGGCATCATTTGTTGGTTGTGAGAGTTGGGACAGGGCA
The DNA here is from genome assembly GCA_013397055.1 of Pachycephala philippinensis. Taxonomy (NCBI): domain Eukaryota; kingdom Metazoa; phylum Chordata; class Aves; order Passeriformes; genus Pachycephala; species Pachycephala philippinensis. Next base: position 247,577 of record VWZT01007953.1, on the reverse strand, counting down.
GTGGAAGTGCCAGGACACGAGTGCTTCATGCTGTGTTCATTTCTGTGTGCTAATTCCTCTATCTGCAACACTTACCAGAGTGATAAAACCACTGAGAGACACCAGATGCTGCTGGTGGAGATGCTCGAGCTGCTTTTGGTGCCCTGCTGAGGTGGCAGTTTGCTTTGGGAGGAATGCTCATGGTCAGCTATGATGAATTCAGTTTTGGAAGCTGAATAAACAATAGTCTGCTCTGTACTGCTCAGGGACAGAGCTCTCCTTAGCTGGAGTGATGGCCTAGGAGCCCAAATTAAGTTCCTGATTTAATTCCTTCGGATTCCAGTGAATTTAAGAGAAGCTGGGGTCTGTGTTTGGACCTGAAGCTGAGTAAAAGAGACATTTCTGCTTAGCCAGAATCACCTGGTGTGATTCACGATAATGTAATGAGTCCAGAAACCAAAGTGAGTTCCAAAAGCTGCAGAACTTGTTGCCTTCTGTAGCTGAGCAAGGAGTCCAAAAGCTTTTCTGTAAAGACTCTGTATAAACCCTATCCCCTGAGAAACAGTTGGTTTTATATCAGCAGGTGTACAAGCTAAATACACAGGGATCCCCTTCAGAGTGCTGGCACAGTGTGCTTTCTCATGCATGAAGGTGTTCATATTGCTGCTCACAACCCAGCACATTTAAAACATCCTTATTCTTCTCAATAGCTCTTGATTTTCATTTGAAATGCAGAAGACATGCACACTAGAGCTACATTAAATTTCCTACATGTGCTGTGCTGATATGCTGTCGGGTCCCATTGCCTGAATAATAATCCCTTTTTTGATGTGCAAAATTTTACATTTCAATCAAAGCGTCTTATTTTTCATTGCCAAATTCCTCTGTGACCAAAGCTCTCACAGCGTTCTTTTTATGTTTATTTAAACTTATACTTCACCTGTTTCTTGCTTACTCTCCCACAGCCCTGCAAGCCACCACAATTCTAATACATTCAGTGAGACAATTTATCAGCTGAAGAGGAACTGGCAAAAGTATCATTCTACCTCTCTAGAACTCTTATCTTGGGGTAGGTGAGCCACTTCAGCCAACTCACTATCAACAGGAAAGGAAGAATGTCCATAACATTTCTATTTCAACTTCTTCCTAGTCTAGAAAGGGAAATATCCTCTCTCAGGGAACTTTTTTATTTTTTTTTATTTTTTTTAACCATTAAATGAGCCATAGATGAGGGAAAAAAAATCTAAAATTTCAGAAGTGCTGAAAAACAATACAATCATAGTGTTATGTAACTTCTTTCCACTATCTGATCTCACAGGATTGCAGGAACTAGGAAATATAGTTGAAGATGATTCATCACATGCCCAAAACAGATGTTCCTCTATTTGAAACATATCATCTGAGCCAGGGAAATGGAGCTGTGGTGGATGTCAAGGCACTTACATTTGCCTGACAGATACTCCACGCTTTGGAATAACATTACTGCTAATGAGAGTCTGCTGCTGATGTGCAGCTCTTTGTTTTGCTGTTGATGTGGAGCAGTCAGGTCTGCTTGGTGCATCCATTAGCAATAAAGCCCTGCGTGTGTGTGGTATTTCTAAATTGAATTATAATGCAAAACACAGGCGCCATCCTCACTTCATTTTTCAAGCCTTGCCTGCGCAGTCTCAAAACCAACAGTTAATAAAGCAAGTTCCTCTCCTCCACGGAGTGAAACCACCTGATTTATTTCCCTTGAGGAGAACAACTTCCTGTGGCTGACCTTTGGGCAGAGCTGGAGTCACAGCCCCGTGCAGCAGCCCAGCCTCTGTGTGTGGCTGTGTCCCAGTCTGGAGTCTGGTGCCAGTACGGATCGTGCTGGGGCCAGCAGCCTCTGGCATCTCCCAGAGCTCTGAACACATCCTGCTGAGGATACAAAATGATAAAGTGCCAATCTCCATGTGCTCCTCGACAAAATGCTGGAGTGGCTTTCCATGTTCCCTCAACAGGCTTTTACCTCTGCTCTAAAATGAAAAGCCTTTATGATGAAGGTGAGGTGCCTATTTGCACAGCAAATGGATGTAAAAGCCTGGCTGGGATTCTGAGAGATGCTGAGATTCACCAGGGCAGCTGCCCAAAACCAGGGGGAGTTTGAACCCAGGACTGAAGATTTCTACTGAGAAATGCTTAATTGGGGTTTTATGAGGATAAAAGACAGGGAGCACAGAGGAGCCTGTCCTTCCTTGCTTGATGGGCAAGGTTTGGTGAACACTTTGTTTTCCTGGTTGCTGTTAAATTCTCAGGCTCAGAATTGAGTGAAAGCACTGAGAGTTCTCTGTTCCTTATTGACAGAGAGTTATGGATCAAAATGCCATTTACCAATTTGTTGTGGCTCTGCATGTTTAATTCTGTAGTACACATAGCTGAAGTTAGAGAACTGGCAAACTAGGAAATTTTGACTTTATTTAGAATTATTAGCCTTTCGAGGCATTATTAATAAGTTTGGGATTTTTGTTTTAGTTTTTGGTTTTGTTTGTTTTTTCTGTAGTGGTTCTCTATGGGAATACTTGCAAATCTTCCTAGGAGACACCCTTAAAGAATTTCTGCTGGTTGCTGTGGGAGGCAAAAGGGTGGGAAAGCAATCAAAGAACAATTATTCCATTTTTTTAAGAACATCAGATGTTGAACATTGTCAGAAGTCAGTCATTCACCATTGAAAACACAGATTTATGGTGGCTAGCAAGATAAACTTGTATTGTGAATGAGCAGTTTGTGAGACTCGAGCAGCACCCAGCTACTCCTGGGGAGAGACCTGTGCATCCATAACACCTGAAATGGAAATCACTCCGTGCTTCTGGAGACTTAAAAGCCTCATGGAAGACTTCAAATAGGGTTAAAACGAAGCTGAGGAGGGGAAAAAATAAATCCTTCTTTGTTTTTCTTACAGTAAAAGGAACTTCAGCACATCAAGGAGTAAAATTTGAAAACGGCTGCTTGACAGCTTAACATAAACAATTCCAGTGATGAAAGCACAATATGGGGATAATTATCTGTTCAAATAAATCTGATTGATGCTAATGAGCATTTGAACAATTCATTAAGCAGCCCGGGTTTTTTCTGTCCAATTTTCTTTGGTAAGCAAAAATGACACATCCAAAGCTTTTATTGAATATACCATCTCCCTCTGTATCTTCCCATCTTCTACAGAGATCCCTTTTCCAAGAAGGTGCTGCAGCTCCAGGAGGAAGGACGCTGAACTTGTCCCCACATAACAGTCCCAATATTCCCCCTTAACACTGGAGCTAAAAATTCGGGTCAGAAATGCCCCAGTGCTTCACTCAGGTGCTGCAGTTTGCAGATGTGCTGGGGAGGGACTGCAGAGCCCCTCTGGGGGGTTTATCCTGTTGGGGGGAGCAGTCCCCTGTGCCTGTGCAGTAATTTAGGGAGCTGGCAGGAATCTCACAACCAGTGGCCTCTGTCCTTCCTTCACCCAGTCCTGCTCTGCTCTGTTTTTCACTCACTTGCCCTCTTGCAAGTGGTCAGCAAATTCCTTCTCAGAAAATGTCCTCAGCCACAATAGGAAAAGCTGGATTTGCCCTCAAATCCAAAAAGTATTGACCAGTTCAACCACTGACTCTGAAACATGACGGGGAGTGCTGAGAAGAAAATATTTTTTCATGGAAGTGTGCTCCTAATATCTGGTATTTAAATACAGCAACCAGAAAAAAAAACAGAATGCTTTGGATGTTGATCAGATTTAAATTGTGTTTAGCTGCCTATTGCAAATATCAGACTATATAATTCAATTTGTCCATCTCCCAATAAATTGTCTTTGAAACTCTCAGTTCCAGTGCTCATGGCAACTGATTGCTCAGGAATTTGTGCCCAACATTGTTTTCCCCTTCTTCTCTTTTAGCCAGACAAAACAGAGATTTTAACTGAGCATTCCAAGATAGAGAAACAATAACACATTATTCAAGGGACAATTGGCATAGGGATATGATAGAAAGTGTGGCAAGAATTCACAGAATATCCAAACTCCCAATAAGGTGCTGTGAATATCAAGCACACAGTAATTAGGACTGGAGTGCAGGTGATTTCTCAGCCAGGAGAGGGCTGAATTCGTGGTTGTGCCTTACCACCATCAATGTGTGTCACTGCATCCTCACCCAGGACAGGGATTGCCTTGTCCCATCCATCCCAGGCAGTGTCACCTTGCTTCCCTGCAAACTCTGCCCAGCCTGGGCTCCTGCTTTGAAGGGGATGAGTATTTATCTGTCCCTCACAGTACATTTGTGTCTTATTTTTTTGTTCTAAGATGCCTGATATTCTCAAAAATACTTATAAGAGAATGCCTCCAGCGTGCATGTGTCTTCCTGAATGCTAAAGAATTTTCTGACATGTGTTCTTCATGTTAAAGAGCAATTTGAGTCCTTGGTAAACACTATTTACTTGAGGAAGTAAAAAAAAAATTCTTTCTGCAAAATTATTCAGTTAACCCATGTGTCCACTTCAGCTTGTTGGTCTGCAGTGAATGAACAGGGATGTTTTATTGGAATGAATGTTTGTAACTGCTGCCAGCGTAAATCCATTTATCTCCCAGTACTCGGACATACACTTGAGCACCACATATTTAGACTGCACGAAGCTTTGGTTTTTTTTAAAACGTGTTCTTTCAGGAAGCAACACCATTCAGCATTCCCTGAATAGTACCTGACATCTTCCAAGTGAATTCTGATGAGATTGTGGCAGCAAAGCCCCCCTTTGATGCTCAAGAGGTGCAGATAGAGGGGGCTCAGCTCTGGCCTGGAGCTGAGGAGGGAATTTCCTCCAAAGAACCACGGCTTGGGTGGAGTCCCTCAGCTGAGGGATGTGCCTTGGCTGTTTCTGTCCTGCCAGCTTGGGATGCAGCTGAAGAACTCCTGTGTGTCTGTAGAAATGGATAAAGATGTCTTTTCACTCCATTTCTCACCCCATTTCTCAGGGGACACAAGCCCTGAGTCCTGGCTGAGGGCTGGCTTTCCCTGTGCACAGCTTTGGGGTTTGTTAGCTGCTGCAAAAGGATACGTTAAGAACCTTGGAAGTATATCCAGCTTCATCCAATTCCCAAAGAGAGAAAGTTTAAAGCTCTCAAGGCTCAGCAGATGAGACTTTTCCCTCTGTCTGGTTAAGCCAGGACAAGGCTCCAGTGGTCTAATGTGTTTAGAATTGGATATAGATTTTTAGGAATTGGATATAGATTTTTAAAAGAAGCTCAGAAGATTTAATTCTTGCCATGTACTTGGTTGTAAGGAGCTATTTATTACAAAAGAAAAATGAAAGATTTTTAATTGAACTGAATTAATTTCAAAATACATTCTTTTCTTTACACGAGAAGCAATTTTTTGTGTTTCCATGTTTCACACTTACATTCCAGAAAACTGGCTTTCATGGGGACTCAGGCACTGAAACTGCCTGTGCTGTAATGATTTTTGGTTACACAGAAACCTCACTTGCTATAACCAATAGTGAAAGCATATAATGGAAAAATGGTCTAAAGCCATTTCTTAAAAAGCCAAAGAAAGCTTAATAACAACTTAAAATCTGTTAAGGTAAGTTCTTGAGATTTGGAAGTGCTTGCTGTAAACAATTTTTCTCAGTATCTTGCCCTGGAGATCCAATTTGTTATTATTAAACACACTGAGGTATTCTTGTTAAAAGAAGGTCTAAAAATAACCTCTCAGCTTGTATTGCACTGGTATTTTTAGGTCTAAGGATTTATTCCTCCTATCAATTGGTGCTTTGTATTAATTAATTTTCAGTGGCAACTTCATTTTCTATTTTGTGGCTTGATTCCAAAGAAATTTTGTTTTGACAGATTTTGGGTGTTCTGTTCTCAATCATTATAGTATAGGGAAAAAAGCTCTGCTGTAAAAAGAGCAATGTATTTGTTAATCAGCTGTTCCTCATTTGTCAGAAAAAAAAAATCCAAAGAACTGAAGTGAAGTTTTTATTAGGAAGATAGACATGCTCCAAGCACAGACAGTGGTTTTTTTTGTCTTTTTATGGCAGAATAAATGACCAGGTGAGAGTCAATGTGATCATGGTATTGTAAAGCCCAGTTTTATTTGGGCTGTGTCTGCGTGGTTAAAAGCTAATAATAGCATGAACTTAATCATCGGGTTCTTTAATGAATACACGTGAGCCTAATAATTCCTGAAAAGGCCTGTTTAAAGGGAAAAATTGTGGATTTTTGGTAGGACCCTGAGCATTAACACATGAAACAACCTGGGAGTCCATCCAGCCTGAATTCCCAGAGTGCTGATGGGGGAAAGGGAAAATGCTCAATTCTTTCACAACAGACCCAAACCTGATGTTTGCACTGAGACAAACTGCAGCTGGCAGTGACCCCTCACTGCAGCATCCAAGAGTCATCTAAACATGACCAAGGAGAGCAGCAGAGGGACCAGGAGCTGCAGCAGGAGGTGTTGTGGGATTGAATTGCAGGTGTTGAAAGGTGTGTAAGGATATTTTGTAGTGTAGCCTGATTAAACCTCCTCCCATTCACAGTCATTGATCAGCTTAGTCCTGAAATGTGTAGGTTTGTGTTGCCATCTTACCCCAGCTAATTTAATCTCAAATTTTATTTGTATTTATGTTTTAATGCCCTCATACCTCTACCATTTGCAGTTGCAGCATTCAAGTGCTGGGCAATATGAGAAAATTGAATGAGTAATCAGTACTTTTTAAATAGCACTGCAGTGCACTGGGGGCCCAGTCAATGGCCAAATATCCACAGTGGTTGGGTAAGAATTGCTCAAATAGAGCAAAAAAGCCTCATTATTCCAAAAGATTTCATGTTAAGGTTGATTTTCAGTATCAGAAATATTGTTAATCTGTGTAAACATAGCCATTACTGAAAAACTGGTGCCATTCCCTGTGCTAACCATTGGTTTGTGCCATTCTTGGTGCTACTGGGCTGTATGGAGTAAGGATAGGATTGATGGGGTTGACTGCTGCAGATGGGGTTGACTGGTGCAGATGGGATTGGCTGGTCCAGGTGGGATTGACTGGTCCAGGTGGGATTTACTGGCCCTGATGGGATTGACTGGTCCTGATGGGATTGACTGGTCCCAATGGGATTGGCTGGTCCCGATGGGATTGGCTGGTCCCGATGGGATTGACTGCTTTCTCCTTGCCCTGGGCTGCATTTGAGGGGTCCCTCTCATGGCAGAGCCTCTGCCTCAGAGTGAATCCCAAAGAGTGCTGAGAGCAGAGCGTTTCACACGAGCTCTGCAGGGAGTGGGGAGTTACCCTGAGGACACCAGGTGACCATGGGTCCTTTCCTGGTGTCCATGGAACTCACGGAAAGCCTTTCAGAGGAGAGGATGGAAACCCCATGCTAGTGTGTCCTCTCCATGGAGGAGAGCAGTGTAACAGCGACTCGTGGTGCAGCCCAAGGCTGGGGAAGATCCTGCAGGTGTTTGCTTTCAGAGGAGAGGATGGAAACCCCATGCTAGCACGTTCTCTCCATGGAGGAGAGCAGTGTAGCAGCGAATGGTGGTGCAGCCCAAGGCTGGGGAAGATCCTGCAGGTGTTTGCTGTGAAGTGTTGACAGCTCCGTGCAGTAATAAAGGACCAGACTGAAATGTGTCACCGTCTTCCGCCTCCCACCGCCGCCGTGTGGGAGGCTGGAGCACGTCAGGATTTGGTGGCCTATTTTCCGTGTTCCTCCAATGGCTGGGAGGAAGAGCCCTGTTTTGCTGTTGCCTCTGTCAAGCTCTCCGTGGATCTAACAGCAGCTGCTAACAGGGACAGCTCTCCGGAATGTCTCAGGGGCACGGGGTGAAGTTATTTCTCACACTTGGGGTTGTAGAGCCACCCTTCAGTCCCCTTCTGCCAAGCCCCAGAAGCTGTAACCCTCAGTTCTGAACAGACGGCTCCTGAGAAGCTGTCAGAACTTCTGTCAGTCAGGGGAGGTCAGGGAGGGTGCAGGAGGGACAGAGAAGCGCTGGTGACAGTACATATGTACTCTTACTCTAGGGCTTGTACTGAGTAAATAAGTCTTCTTCATTCTTCTTTTTTTATTTTTAAATATTCCTCCCTGCAGGGAGCTTTATTCCCCCGTCTGGCAGTCTGGGAACGAGAGAAAGAAGTTAATAGCTCCTGGCTTCTAATCTCAGGGCAGACAGAAAAGTGCATTGTGACCTCGAGCAAATTATTTAAACTCTTAACATCAAATTCACCTCTATTCGTGCTCTCCGCAACCTCAATGTCATTATATTGAGAACTTAATTTGTTCTACATTCCCTCATCTGTAATCTCAAGATCAGTGTTTGTCTTTCTCATAAGCATTTTGCAAGGAAAGATTCCTTTTCTGGTTTTGCTACAAGCCTGTATTTCAAAGTATTACAAGTCCTGTGGGCTGTGTCCACCCTAAGGTTTTGGTCCTCAGTATTTTGGGTGGGATCATGGATGAAAACACAGACACAATTATAGGGAAAAAGGTTCCCTATATGCTGTATGTCCCATATGGGAAGGAAGAGGCTTGCTACCTCAGCATTCTGCTCACCTTTAATTCCTGCTCTCATGAGTTTCTTTACTTTCCAGGCTCCGGGTGCCTTCTGGAATCTCCCATTCTCCTGGCCAAGGGCAGTGGTGACAGATCCCATCTCCAGCAGCAGAGGGGGAGCAAGGAGAGGCAGCCTCCTCCTGGTGAGTTGCAAGGCTGCTTTCTCATTTGTTTTTAAGCATCCAGTTCCAAAGGTGAAGGATCTGCCCCTGGGATGGAGAGGGACACTTTGCATCTCCTGTGACACGTCCTGGTGTCACAGTTCAGCAGCCCCATGGCATCGTGAGGGGTACAGGCAGGTCCTGCAGGGCTCCCTGTGCTCCCTGTTTTCAGCTCCTGCCTCATTTAAGTGTCTGGTTCTGATGCATTGTGAGAAGCTTGCAGACCAAGGACAGTGGCTATCGGCCCCTTGCCTCTAACACTTGCCCTACAACACCATGTGATGCTCAAAAAAAATACAAATTGTGCTTCCAGGCACAATTACTTGCCTTTAAGATAAATGATGTAAGTGCTTTAGGTCTTAAAAGGTGCAAGAAACACATTTTTTTGTTGGTTTTGCCATTGGATGTTCATGGATAACTGATGCTTGGGTCTTGGAAAAGCAAGTTTCCAGTTTGGGGTTGGCTGGCTGGAGTGCTGCAAACAAGCAGCATTTAGACTCCACCATCTTGTGTCTATCCAGGCCTGATTGATTAAAAAAGAGTCAAGACCAGCCATCCTGAACCACAGCAAGCAGAGATTCTCCTTAGCATTGTGCTTAAAGTGGTGAGATCAAAACACTGGAGTGGGTAAATAGAAGCTTGTTGTGCTGATGGCTTTTGCTAGGTTGTATTTCTTCTGAATAAATTGACAGCAACTTGAGAAATTCTACTGGGACTCCACTTGCATTTCTGAAGTATCACCTAAGCAGCAGCTCAGGCTTTCTTTGTTTTCTGCTTTTCCCAGAAGAAATATGGCAATATTTAAGGCCAGTTTTTTTTTGGTGAAGTATCATTTGCTCTCTCTTTCACTGCATGCAGCTGTTTAAATCTCCCACCCTGTGTTTCTTTTGTAGAGGAATTTAGGACTAACACTTGCTCCTGCAAGGAGAGCTTATCCCAACCCAGGGGTATTTAATGGGTACAGGGGTATTTAAGGAGTACAGGGGCATTTAAGGGGTACAGGGGTATTTAAGGGTACAGGCAGGAGAGGTGGAGGGCAAAGGGAGAGAATGTATTGGAGTACTTTTATTATTCAAATAGCTTTTTAAAAGGGGAAAAAAGGAGAAGAATGAGGGAGCTCAGTTCAGCAAGGTGCCCCCCTGCTCCTGTGAGAGCCCAGGCTGCTGTTTCAGTGCTGACACTGGAGATCAGGAGCAGGATAATTGCCTCTATGAGTTGGGCGTTCTTTGCTCGGCCAAGCAGGAAACAGAACCCTCGGGGCATTTATCCCCAAGGGAAGAGAGGAATAAAAGCCAGCCGTGCTTGGCTCTGCTCCCTCCAGCAGCTTGTTTCAGCCTCCTTGCTGCACCAGCAAGTGTCACTATGGGCTTTGCTATGCAGCAGCAGCGAGGGAATGGGAGTTCTGCACAGGGAAGGGGGAAAACCCTAATCCTAAACAGGAGTGAGGTTTGCCACACCTCTGTCTCGAGGCAGTGACCCTGAACTCCACTCTCCCTGTGCTTTCACTGCCAAGGTGACCTAAAATTATTTGTTAAACCTTTCACAACCTTTCACTTTTTAATTTAGACAAAATCTAATTGGTTTTTTTTTCTTGTGGGGATGATTCCTGCTTGTAATAACCATGGTTTCATTTTCAAGACAATCTACTTGGTAAACCACACTTTTAAGTTCAGATTTTCAAATTCTCAAACTTGGATTTGGGAGTGGAAGTTCATTGGGGTACATTGCTACTTCTTCAAAAAAGAAAATAAGATATTTATTAATTTAGAAAAAGGAGTGAAATGAAATCTGTGACTGTAATTTTATTTCTCCTCTGCTTTTTCGACGTTGTTGAATATTTGGGCAGCATTTTCAATGTATTTAATATTAGATGGGGAAGTGTGAAAATGGAAATGCATTGGGGAAATGGAAAAACACCAACATTCCTGTTACTGAAACAAAACTAAATTATTATGACAAATATTATCATGAATATGGAAGGGAAGCAAGATTGTATTTTCTTCTCCAACTGCCTAGCCACAATTTCATGTTCCACAAAAAGAAAATTCAGTCACATGCCTGTGAGACTGAAATGTTAAGCTCTTAAACGAATTTTATCTGCAGGAGACATAAAACTCATTAAAGATACTACTAATAAACATTTCTTCCTTCCCCACATAAATATTTATTTTTAACCCTTTGTACCTAGCTGATTTAGGACATCACAAAACCCCAGAAATTTTATGTAATTCCATTCATCTATGTGCAGAATTGGTGTTTTGGGTGAAATTCTCACCATGCTGGAGTGAACCCCCATGGATTCTTATCAAGCTGGGATTCCACAGTTTATTTCATAGTCATGAAATAACTATGTTTATTTCATGTGCCCTGTACCTTTTCCCAGATCTTCTGGAGCGTTGTGGGAAGTGCGGGAGGGTTGGCACAAAGGGAGGGAGGGGAGTCAGCAGTGATAAATTGGTGTGAAGTGGCTGTGCCAGAGGAACCAACAGCTCGGAGCAGTCACTCGCTCCCCAGTGAGGTTTGGGGTGTAGAAACCACAAATCCGAGCTCCTTCCCACAGCTGGAATTTCCTCTGTTGAGAGAAGTGCTGATGTCAGGGTACAAGGCCTGGCTTTCACTCTGGCAGCTTTTCAGGGAAATGGAAAAGCACAAATGCATCCATTCCCCTGTTTAATTCATTCCTGCTGCAGCCCTGAACCGATGCAATCCTGCCTTGGCTAAGTACACTACAGAGGAACATTGACAACAGGAAGAATGACTAACTTCAGGGAGGAGAATTAGAATTGTTTGACCTTTCATAGTCTCTTTTCATCAGCTCTACAGAAAAGAATATCATAGCTCAAACCTCTTGTTCCCTCAGGTTTCTTTCACTTTAATAACATTCCTGCATGGATGTAATAAAAGTCTCTTTTTTCATGAGCTCGTTTTTCTCCCTTTATTTCTGCTTGCCATTCTTGACTTCACAGATCATGACCAGGACAATAGTAAAAATCTCAGACAATGCTGGAGGAGGCAGCATTTTTGTCTTAGCCACCAAGTTTCTCATGTCCATTGTATTCACTACAATGTGCCTCATAAAACATTTGATATTATAGATTCAGGAGGTCAGCTGGTGAGGTAGCTTTGGAGGAACACCTGGAGTAATCCTCAATAATCAAACCCTGCTCATTACTACCCTAAGCTTACAAGATTTGCTAAGCCATGGAGCCCTTTTAATCAGCTGCCTGCTCTTCTTCTGGAACAAAACGTTGTTACAAAGAGCTGTTCATTTGTAACAAGCATAAAGAAACGTGAATTTGTTGACTTTATGATCAGCTTATGGAACTCATTTATTCGGGAGGTCATCAAATTTTGTCTGCTTGTACTATTAGAGAAAAAAATCTTGGTTAAAGAGAACTTCTCCAAATACACATTCTTTTAGTCCTTCCCCCCATGCGCTGTAGGCAGCTGTTTGCTCTCTGCCCCTGAAGGTTCCTTCAGTACTGCCTGTGCTCATGCTTTGAAATAGAGGAGACAAAATCATTAAGCTGTGTCTAACCCCTGAAACTGCAGTGATTTTAACCTGGTTTCTTCTAGGGCAGCTCTAACCTGAGGTGAGCTGTGCTGAAGGACCTGATCTTTTGGGTTGGTGAAACTGAATGTGTTTAAAAACCAACTTCAGCCTACACTGGCACTTTTCCCTCAAGGAGAAGACACAACGTTGGTACAAATATATGTGGCATGACTTCTGGATCACGTAGCTTCTGTGGCTACCCTGCTCCTGAAATGGCATCTTTTTCTGTTCAAGCCTTGCTGTCCATGCTGGCTTGCAGGTCAGAGGGGTGTCAGGGCATTTCTGATTTTTACCATCATATTTTCATAATGCATGGTGTGTGACCTTAAAAAAGAAAGTGAAGCTGTGTCCATGCCCTCTCCTGTGCTCCTCGAGTCACTGCTCCAGGCTTGCCCTGCCCCTCCTGCCCCCCAGCCATGGTGGGTGTGAAGGATGTGCTTCCCTCACCCCACACTCCCATGGGGAAGGCTTCAGGCGAAGAAGGCAAAGAGAGAGGAGGGAGATTGGTGATCCTTTCTTGTGAAATGCACCAAGATTGGTTCAAAACTTCTGGTTATCTAAGGACAAACAGGGACGTGCTGCCTCAGGGCATGGCCAGCTGCACGTGTGGCACCTGCTGATCCCTGTGCCACCCACTGGCACTGCCCACACGGCTGAGGTCTGTAACCTGGGCCACCCACCCCCAAAGTTAGGAAACTTCCCTCTAGTCACAGAATTTCCTTTACTGGAGGACTTTTTTGCTTTGATTGTGGCATTTTTTCTTTCTTCTCAGAAGCCTCACTTTAGAGCACCGAGAGCCAACTATTTCTGGGACTGTTTGGAAATCTTTAGATATTTCAAAGCATAATGGAACGGATTCTTAAAACCTTGCTTCGTGTATCTGGAGGAGGGGACAGTTTTGACACATGTGTCTTGCACAGCAGAACACACAGGCACCAACCAGCACTTGGAAAAGCAAAGATATTAATGCAGCTGACACTTCCCTCGACTCACTTAGTGAGCAAATGCTGCTCGACAGACAGAATATGTGAAAACCAACCCGATCTCACAGGAGCCTGTAGTGCTTAAATCCCTGATATAAAAATAAACTGTGGTCATAAAGAAACATTGGACTAAAATTAAACAAATATTCTTAAAATATACAGGCATTATGGCATGTCCTCTGGAGTGTAATAGCACATGTGGTTTCATAGCTGGAACCCTTTTTACTTACAAATTGATACTTCACAAGATGTTTTAATCATCTTTCATATCTAAAGCAACATTCTGCCATTTGGTTCTTAGGAATCTCTGTAATAAACACATGAGCAGCTCATTAAGTCTCACTAAACACTTTCGTGTTAGATAAGAGTTATTTCATATTTTAAGTAGATGAATGGGCCCAGCATGCCTAAATGACTTGTATAAGATAATCCATCATGTCAGCTGCTTGGTGTAAATACTCAGGGTGGCGAGTCCTCTCCTTGCAGAAGCTGATGGGTTTTCAGAACAGGAACAAGTTCTTTTTTTTGATCCCAAGCCCAAGGAGCATGGAGTAAATCTCCTGTTTAACTGTGCTGCTTCGCTTTGCCCAGTGCTCAGGGGACTGTGGCAGGTACAGTAAATTACTGCAAGAAGAAATCTCCACCAAGGTAACAGGTGCCAAATAAAATATATTAGTCAATAAAAAAACTATTAGAAAGCGAGTCCTTTTAATGTGATTTACAAGAGGCTGAAGTTACAAAGCAGCAAATGGAAGGAAAGAAAATTACACCATGAGCGGTGAAGAGGATCACAGTTTTTGTGGTAGATATTGGAAAATAAAGGAAAAACTCTAAGTAGGCATTGGCCATGGCCTGCTAACATCCATTCCCAAAGGAAGTAGTCCAGAATTTGAAAGGGAGATGGCAGGGAGATTTATTTATTGTGGTCAAAGGCTCAAGTACAGAGGCCATGCTCTGATCACCTTCCTCTTTCCACTGCACTGTGTGATCAGAGAGGTTTCTGTGGAGGAAGTTGTTGTTTGATGTGGACAAGAACACAGGGATTAAGGAGAGGAAGTGATCAATTAATAACAAATCCTGACAGGACAAATTAATGATGCCTTAGAGCTGACTGCTGCTGGTACTGGGGTACCTCAGCTCGACACAACGGGGTCTCTTTCTGGAGCACGAGGCCACTGCTGAGAAAAGAGGGGTTCTGCTGAGAAAACAGGGGTTCTGCTAAGGAAACAAGGGTTCTGCTGAGAAAACAGGGGTTCTGCTGAGAAAACAGGGGTTCTGCTAAGGAAACAGGGGTTCTATTGAGAAAAGAGGGGTTCTGCTGAGAAAACAGGGGTTCTGCTAAGGAAACAGGGGTTCTATTGAGAAAAGAGGGGTTCTGCTGAGGAAACAGGGGTTCTGTTGAGAAAACAGGGGTTCTGCTGAGGAAACAGGGGTTCTATTGAGAAAAGAGGGGCTCTGCTGAGAAAAGAGGGGTTCTGTTCTCCCTGGGCTGAGGGGTGCCTGTGAAAAGCCCATTTTGCCTCAGGTTCCCCACCTGAGGCCTGGGAAATCCCTTTGCTGTCGTGAGAATCAATGAAGGGAGTTATGTAATGGCTCGGTGTTTTTAAAGAAGGAAACCATGATGATTGTTTTCAGGATCTGTAATAAATCCAAACACGGAATGCTAATGTTGACAAAAGAGATTTCTGCTGCTATGAACCAAAGGCTGTTTGCACAATAGCTCAGAAGCAGGAAACCTCCCAGAGGTGATGCTGAATAAAGCATGTGCATAAGTAGGGTGTTAGTTTAGCCTCTGGTCTGTGGTGGATCTGAGTGCTCTCATAAATTCACACCAGCAAAAAAAAAAAAAAAAAGGAAAGAAAAAAAGAAATGGGAAGGCTGCTTTGAAAAAATTTGTCTAAATGATGTTATATGATTATGGTGGAGGCTGGGGGGTGGCAGGAGAAAAGGAAGGCAAAAACCTTGTCAGATTTAAACAGCCCACTCTGGGAAGGCCAATTCCATTCCTGCATTCTGAATTAGTGCCCTGCTACTCGAACCAGCACTAGCATGGTTTGTTACAAAGGCAGGCAGCACAAAATCAGCAATCTGGGTGCTGAACTGCTGCTCCACATTACGTGCTGTGTCATTTTGTAGTGTGGCAACACACTGCCAGAGCTACAGCTTTGTAATTAAGTGATTGTTTTACACACATCTGCATTACAGAGTCCGTGTATCGTTACATGACTGAAATTCTGGTGGCTCGAATTTGTTTTAGAGCCAGGTTGGTGTTAGGATGTTACAGGTTTGAAGATAAAAATCGTTGTTGTGCATGTTTCCCTTAAAATCTCCTAAAGCTAATCAGTTGATCTTGGAGGAGATATACACCTGGCACAGTGACACAAACAAAACAAAAAGGAAAACAGGAAAGATATTTTCTACTGAAATACATGGGTGATGGAACAGCACCCCCTCTGTGATTTGATGTGTTCTCTCCTGGCTGCTGCCCCTCGCTGAGTTCCAGTTTTCTTCATGAGCCAGTGGGGCTTAGAAGGGACATGGAAGAGTTGCCTCAACTGCTGAGCAGAGAGGAGGCTCTCAGAGCCAAAATCTGCTGCCAAGCTGAAGTCAAACAGTTCTAGGGTGACAAAGTGCCAGCTCCTGAGGGATTGCCTGCATGGGATGCACGGCTCCATGAAAATGAGCTTATCCATGAAAATGCATTAATGGGTCTCAGCTCACCAAAGGAAAAGTCAGTTCTCTGTGACTGCCTGTAGTGAAATCTGCAGACTGTTTCTATCCTTCTGTGTTCTCTCCTTCAGGAGATGTGTCCAAGGATGTGAAAGACAGGCTGGACCTGGATTGGAAGAGGTTGTGCCCATTAGGATGGCTTTGCTGTGAAACCCAACGGTGAATTTAAAAGCCTGACAAGAAAAGTGAGTACAATAACTGAAGTATTTTTAGACCAAAGTGTCTTGGGAAACCAATTTTGAAAAGTGGAATAATATGCCTCCTAGAAAGTGCAATTAAAGTCATAACATTTAGCATCGTCAACTACTTCTCTATTGTTGAAATTTCATATATTGCACCAATTTGCAGAGTTGTGTCTCCTATACAGTGGGAAAACAATATGCAAAATATTTTCTGATTGTGAAGGAGGGTTGAGATGATGTTAAAATAACATGTAAATGGGGTGAAAGATTTTTGCCAGATGATTTTTTTAGCTGGTCACAATTGCCAGTAGAGGAGGCAGAACTGAATACCAAAATGCCATTTAATTTCATGCAAGCATTTGCTTCAGTTTGCCTCAATTTTCTTGGAAGGATTTCTTAGTGCTGTACCCATTCAGTGATCCCAAAGGAGTGGAGGGTTAGTTTTGTGAATAAATCTGCAAACCCAGTTTGAGAAACGGGAAATTGATACTAGCTCTTCTTAAATTTCAGTTCTCTTGCCCTGAATAGACGTGCAGAATTGAGATCTGCAATGGTGTAGCTGGGAAAGAACTTTTGGAAAACCGAGAAGGGCCATAGGCAGGGATTGAACAGAGAGTGGGTCCGTGTGTCTGTACACAATTTGGCTGTCCAGGGTGCAAAGTCACTGTGAATGCCTTTAAGTCAGAAGAAAATCACAGGAACATGGGAAATACTGGAGAAATTGAGAATCCGAAGAGCAGATAAGGAATGAAATAAAATAAATCAGGTGGCAGGGCAACTGCTTTGATTTTGCCATTGGTGGAATAAAGCATTTGTAAATCTGGTAAATTAAATACATTTCACCAATCAGGGACTGGCAGAGTCACTGTCCCAACCAGGTGTTGATGGGAAATTACTCCTGGGCTGTGCACACTCTGACAGAGGGGCAGAGTTCTCGTGTGTCTGAGGAAGCAAATGAATCCAGAGAGGGCATTTGGGCACTAAAGAATGGTAAAACTGTGGGACTGCCAGGACAATTTGGAGTCCAGTCTGGCTCTTCTCAAAAACACTCTGAAGATTGGGGGCCAGATCTTCATCTACTTGAAAGTGAACCAAGGAGGGTCTGCAAACTGATTATCACAAAGCACCTGCCTTGCCTCTGCTGCTCCTCTGAGTGACTGCACAAACACAGCAACCAAGTGTCAGATTTGCAAATAACCCTCGGGAGTTCTGAGCTGGTAATTTCGGCGATTTATTGACTGCTGTTATAAGGAAAACCAGTCAGCCACCCTCACCTCCAGCTTTGATATCCCCCTTTCATCCTGAGACAGAAGAAAGTGTGATACGGCAAGTGTTTATTATACACTGCTGGCTTTTGCCATTAGAAATGATAAAAGGAGGATGGAAAAATCCCGTGGTGTCTTGTTGGAGCTGCTGTCAGTGTGCAGCCAGATGAGAAATCGGGCAGGAACTCTGCATGACAGGGAGGAATCCAGCTCCTTTGGACTCTCACTGTCAGAGGGTGTCCAGTCCCAGCATTTCCCTTCATTCTGCTCTGTGCTGCCTTAGTTCTGAGGTTTGTTCTCTGTCACCCCAGAGCGTGGGTTATTCTTGGTTCTCACCCTGGCGAGAGTTGTCTTTATGAGGTCTTGCACTGCATAAATAGGCTGGTTACCTCAGCCTTCCCCTTGCCAAGCCTGGCAGAAACCTTGTGTGTGTCACTGCCAGCACTTCAGCATCAGGCAGTTTGCACCTGAAAGTACAGCAGGACCCCAGAAAATACAAAAGTGCAACTGGCAAGTGATGCTTTGAGCAATAATCCAAATGATGTATTGATATACAGGTGTGAGAGAGAACTGGGAGGGAATAGAAATCCACGGCAGAAATTGGTCTTTATCTGCCCTGTGCTGCGCTATGAAAAATCCAGCCTTGCAGCCAAATTGGATCCGATTCAGAGATTGTTTAAATGAGCCAGCTCTCTGTTGGTGCTGGCTGAGAAAACTGTTGAGGTATTATCTGTGTCGGCTGTACAGCAAGAACAAAGACAAATAAAAATTGCATTTGCAAGCTCTGATAGCCTCAGTGGTGTGGGACAACACTGCCTGACGGCAATAACCCATAAAAACACACCGGAGCTGGATCGCCTTAGAATGATTAACTTTCAAAATAAAGGAGGATCCTTGTGAGTATGCCAAAGTGCATTTTTCTGAGAGAACTGAGGGGATCGATACGGCCCCTTTGAAAACCTTTTCATTGCTTGGGGAAGAACAATTAACTCTAGATGGTTTTGAGTTATTGATGGGTTTGAGTTCCCCGTGGCCGTAGTTGAAGGTGGGTGGAATCTTGCAGCTGCATTCCCAGTTCTGGAAGAGCAGAAATGGTTCCAAGCAAGCTCTTGCTGTACTGGAGGTGCCCAGCTGGGATGACTGGGATTTGGGAGCTGAAAACATCCAGGCTGGAGATACATTCTGTGATTTCTGCTGATTCCCAGGTTTGCTTGCCATTCTATTGAAAGAGAAAAGCCTTCTACGCTGCCTTGTAAGGACATTATGAGACTTAAATAGCCTTCATGAATGTGTTGTGAGGATTATCTATGTTTGAAAATTCCAACAGAAAAGAAATCTACATGTGAATTGCTTAGTAATACAAATCCGTTTAACTAAATTTTAGACTAAAGTGATATATTTAATATTTACAATGATAGTCAACAGGAAAATACATAAAATATTTGTAGGATATTTACTTTCAGGTCCCATTTGTTTAAGAAATATTTGGTACACTGTATTTTGATTTCAGATTGAGATGTATGATTGTGAAAGGAATTAAAATTTTCAGGCAAGTGTTCCAGACCTCTGGGAATTCCTAATGTAAATTCATGAATTAAGATGACAAGGAATTAAACAGGTTATCCAGATTAGGTTTGTAATACAAAGCCATTTCATTAATATAAAAGCTTCTTTCAACCTTAAAATGATTTACTAAGCTGTTCCATGGCAAGCTGCTGGTTCTTTCTCCGTGGGTCTGTTTTAGCAATGTCATCACATGTTTGAAAGCCTGGGTCAGTGACACTCGGGCTGGCTAACAGGTAGGAGCATCAATAATGCAGCTCTTGCAGAGTTACACATAAAACTGGAACGTTTTGTGGTGCTGCCTCTCCCTTCCCACTGACCTGAGCACTGGGGACACTTCCAGGCTTCTCATCTGGCTGGAGAGGGAGGGCACTCGAGTAACATCTGGGTTGTTGCTGTGAGGGCACCCCTGGATGGGCATTTCCCATTTCTGGAGGACACAGGACACGTGTCCCCTCCAGGAGGGCAGGGAGCACAGGCATCCTTCTGCAATTCCCGTTCACAGAGCAGACTGTGTGCTTTAGTCTAGACAGCACAGGGAGGCTGTGGTCAGGAAATGAATGTTTGTTGTTGATTTTCTGTTGTTTGGCTTCTAAGTTGTTTCATTCTGCAGCAACATTGTGTTGTGTCTCCCCACAAAACAGTGTAAAATAACCTTGCAATCCAAGCACGAGATCAGTTTCCAAACCAGCTGGAACCTGGGATAAGCAGCTCTGACCCAGTGACCTGTGTGTTACAGGCAGGTTGTTTTGTCAGTCCCTTTCACCTCCCAAAATGTCCCCAAAATGATGCAGCCTCAAGGCTCAGGGAGGGGCTCTCTCCCATTCTTATTTTGTAGCATTTTATCTCTGGCCTCGCTGGAGGGTTCTTAACCAAACTGCTGCAGAGGTGGAAGTGTTCTCCAGTGGCATTTATAAAAGCCTTGCAGAAATTGCCATGGGCTGCATCTCCAGCACACAGCGACTGCAGAAGCTCTGACAGCCTCTTAGCAGGGACTGTACAGAAATACAGAAACCAGCTCCCATCGCCATCTGCTCTCTGCACTAAAGGAACTGAGATCACTGAGGTGAACTCTGCAGCTTGGAACTCGGCACAGTTTGTTGGGTTACCTTCACTGGAATCTGAGAAGTGTCCCAGAGCTGTCAGGAGCTGGTTCTGCAGCCAATGGTAAATGTTGTCACTCTTCCACACTGCCTTTATGGCAGATTGGATCCCAGCATTAATAAAACACCATGTCTCAGTGCAAGGATTAATTCAGTGCAAGAGCTATTTGAAGATGGCAATTAGTCACACTTATCTTCAGCTGAAACATTCAACTCAATTGCCTATTGATAGAGTGCTGCCAGGAATGCCAAATCAATAATGTAAGGCATTATGGGGTTATGGCAGAAGGCACGGTGCTTTATAAACACAAGCATCTTTGTGGGGTTTGTTTTATTCCCTCTCTGTGGACTTGGCCTTCTGAGATGAAGAAGATATCGTGGTTATGGCTCCATCAGGGATGGTTGTTTTCAGGTTGCTCAGCTATGTTTTAACAGAGGATATGAGGATAATTATGCTAAAACTGGAAATGCAACTATGCCTGGACAGATAACTGTAATTGTCTACCACAGCTTTGGTGGCTTGAAGGTTTTACAGTCCCCAAAAGAGTTGGTATGGACAGCACCCCAGCCACAGGTTTGCAGGGAGAGCAAATCCTTAGGAAGGGTGGTGAAAGTTCTGAAATTATATATATAATTTGGGCAAAATTTGAGATATGATCCCTCTTGGCTTTGCAGCTCTGCATTAAAGTTTCTGTGCAGTGTCTATTTGAAGACTCTATTTTGCCCCTGATGTCAGGGCTCTGAGTGCACCAGCAGAGGTCCTGATGGCCGTGCCCAGGCTCACCTGGAACCTTTCCTAGCATGCTGCAATAAAGCAGCTGTTATCTCATGTGACATCAGGGCTGTTAGGAGGTGCTGAGCGATGTCTGTGCATGTGATGTATGTGCATAACTCCATTAGCACTAATGGCAGCTAATGGGCATAGCCTACTAGAGGAGAAGAGGCTATTTCTCTAAGTGTCAGACACTAATAAAAATGACATTTCAATTTGGATGTCCAACCTTCAATTTAGGCAGCAAGTGCTTCGGATGAATTTTTGACAGCTACAGTGCCATAATTAACTTGAGGCTCAAATGGAATTGTTTATGCTATTTCAATTGCTTATTCACGTGACTGAGGGCCTCCCTTCCCTTCTGTGACTTTGGGGGGAACACATTCACTTGCATTTAGAAGTCTTGTTTTGTTGATCTGCTGTACAACAGAGGCATTTATATCAACACAAAGGCCTGACTCTCTTAATAAAAAAACAAATCTATATCCAACACAGAATGGGTTGGAAGGGACCTTAAAGCTCATCTTGTTCCTACCCCCCTGCTATGGGCAGGGACACTGCCAGGTGTCCCAGGCTGCTCCCAGCCCCGTCCAACCTGGCCTTGGACACTTCCAGGGATCCAGGAGCAGCCACAGCTTCTCTGGGAACCCTGTGGAGAACCCTCCCAGGGAAGGATTTCATCCCAATACCTCATCCAACCCTGCCCTCCTTCAGCTTAAAGCCATTACGTCACTCTGGGGCATGCTGAAATCTTGGGTCCCCAAGAATGCATCGTGCCTGTGTCCTTCATGCAAGGCAAGGTGCTCTGGATAAATCCTTCCTCCTGGTTCCAGAGTCACTGGAACCTGCCTGGAGTACAGCACAGCCTCCTCTGTGGGCACACCCAGCTCACCTGGAGCAGGAGCCCCTGCAGGGAGGAAGGCAGGGCACAGCTGGAGCTCAGGGTGCTGTGGAATCCAGCTGATTTAGTGCTTGAGATCTCTGCACTGAAATATTCGTCTGGTAATTTATCTTCCTTTTTAATTTCCTGAGAAGTTCTCTTAAAGGATATTGCCTCATAAGAAAAGAAAAATGAAGATTTATTAACAACCAAAGAGGATTGTACACATCCTGTTTAATTTGCCTGGATGTTTCTCTGACCTTTGCTGATTTTGTTTACCCAAGGCAGTTCTGTGGGATGCCAGCTTTTCCACGTCACACCATTTGTATCAGCCTTTCAGCTCACGGGGCGTTTGGGGTGTGATTGTATGGAACCACAGCTGCCACTCAGACAGCAGAAATATCATCTGACAAACTTGACATGTGGCCTGCAGTAGCTTCTAAATTTTGTGGTGCTCTTTATGGATTTGATTGTTTCAGCATTCATGACAGTAATTTTCAGTCACTTTGATTATGATTATTTGAGCACTCACAACACTAATTTTTCACAGCATCCTCAGTAAAGCATGGCAGGGTTTCTGAGGTTCTAAATGTGGCTGTTGCCACAAGAGAGAACAGCTCCTGGGTTATCAGTCCTGCTGCTGCCCTCAGGGCTGGGACAGCCCGGGACAGAGAGAGGGTTATCTCAGGGTTATCTCAGGGGGTACTGTTGAGAAGTGTGAGTGTGTCCCTGCTCCTCCTGTCCTGCTCACACCCAGCAGTGCTGTGACCCTGGGACAGGTCCAGGGAGGAGAATGAACCAGTGCAGAGCAGGGTAATCAGGCTCTGAACTGTGGGGAGTTCATCCATCAGCATCACCCTGTACCTGGGAACGGCCCTTGTTACACTCTCCCCTCTCTATCAGACCTTTCTGGTTCAGTTTGCCTTTTTTTAAAATGCAGAATGCTCTTGCTTGAGAAGGCAGGGCTTGGCAGGCAGTGCCTCGAGCTGTTCCTCTGCTGGAGACAATGTTGTGGGTGAATGTTCAGCTCTGAGGTGCTGACCATGAATTTGATAGTTAAATATGGAGATCTGTGCTCAGTTAGCTTTCACATCCTCACTGGGACTGACTGGGGATGTTTCAGGCTGGGGTTATATATGAAGATTTTAATCTGTGTCATAAATTCAGCACCATGATGCAGCTGCTGGAATAACTGCAGGAGGGAAGGCAGGGCTGAAATGAGAGAGAGCAGGCTGGAGGGTTGCCTGTGTGCTGCTTCAACTCCTGCTGTTGTTCCATCCAATGTCCATCTCAATGACTGTGTTAGGGGATAAAGTAGTTCTCAGAGTGAATAAAGTGGATATAATCTAATCCTTAATTTTTTTTCATGTCTGATGTATTTGAAGAAAGATTTTCAATTATGATACCAGATGTCTAGGGCTAGAGCAGTGGTTGATGTAAATCAGTGTAGCTCTGTTAATTACGGACTGAATGGAATTTCATTTTACATTAGCACCACCCTTTGTAGAAGGGAGTGAATCCAGCTGTGAGATAAGTCACATTCAATCAGTAGGGATGCTGTTTCTCCAGTCTAAGTAAAAAATAAAAATTACAAAAAAAAGTAAATCTCACTATTCAGCTGCAGTTGAACACAATGGCATGGATTACGAAGACATTGTGCCTTTCATTATTGTGTTAATATGTATGCAGAAATCAATCAACTTAAACATGATTTACTGTTGTTTTTAGAAAAAGCAGTTAAAGGTCTCCTTTCTTCTGGTAAGTAATGTAAATGAGCAGAATATTAAATCCTGCACTATATCCATTAGGAAATCAAGCAGTTAAACAAGTATGAGTGGATTAATTCTCAGAGCAGTTTAAAAGCTTTTCCATTAAGTTATTAACTGCACATTAGCAAAGAATAATGCTTAATGAAAAACGCCTTCAATATCCCAAAATACACAAATCAGCGGAACGTAGAAATGTTGGCATGGCTTCCAAATATTACAGAGCAATAGCTGCACTGCACAATTTATATAGGACCTCATTAATGAAACAGTCAAAAGCTATGAGATCTTTTATGTATGACATGAGCTCAGCAAGGTAGAGGGAATAGCTAATTATGGGCTATTAATGGCAGGGAACTTCAGGAATGCAGTGTGTGGGGGTGTGGTGTGGTGGGTGAGGGGTGTTTTTGTTGTTGGTTTGGGGTTTTTGTTTGTGGTTTTCAGGTTGTTTTGTTTTGTTTTGTTTTGTTTTGTTTTGTTTTTTTCTGACAGTCTCATTTTGAGAAGTCACTGTTTAGATTTTGTGCTCATACAAGTGACAGAGCTGTCACCAAGGAGCTGATTTACACCTCATTCATCAATCTTAATCTTCCATTGCATATCCTCCATCCACTTCTCCCCTCCACCCACTTCCCACGCCAACAGCTGATGAGAGAAACCAGTGTGTCATATCAAAAATGTGTAGAAATGTTGAATGTACTCCTGGACATGGGCTTTTTTTTTTTCCCCTGCAGAATTAGGGCATGAAAAAGGATAATGAATGTTAAGCAAAGTTAAAAACAGATTTAGAGAGAATTAAAAGACAGAAATGTAAGATTAGGTTGAACTCACACTTAGAGGGATTAAGAGACTTTTATTTGTCCTTTGATCTCATTTGTGTTGCTGTAAAGATCTTTAGGGTCAATGCTGTGGAGGATTATCACTGTTCTAAATTATTGTTGGGATTTGCAGTAATGGATTACATGCAGCCAAAATGGTCTCCCATGGACATTGCACAGACACCTCACTCATTTCAGCCTCCCGTTTTAGACTGAGGACACAAATCCCAGCAAATGCTCTCCACTCAGTTACCCAGAGAGAGAGAGAGCGCTGCACCCTGTGTGAGCAGAGGGGTTCTGTTCTGCTTGGCTTCACCTGCTGGGGGAAGCAATGGGAACTTACCTGGGCTCCCTGCTCATGGACACAGTGGGATCCAAGGGTTAGAGTGGAGCAGGAAAATTCCTGGATAAATGCAACCAGAGTATCTGTTTCCCTTTCATGGCCTTTGCCCTGGCAGATCTCACCCATGAGAGATGGCAGAGCTTCAGCCTTTCCACGTGGCCCAGCTTTGCCACATGGAAATGTTCCATCATTTATAGAAGTGACTTCTAGGCACACAGGACAACTGAGGACAGAGAGAAGTCATCTCTTCCAGTCTTCCTCTACCTCTATGCTGATTTCCTTCCCCTTCTTATTTTTCAAAGATACTCTGCAGTCATGTGCCTCATCTTTTCACTCAAATGCCTGTGTATGCAGTACAAAGTACTAATTATGGAGGCTTTACCTCCTTTTTATGCTTGTATTCCCACCTCCTTTTTTTCTCTGTTTTTAATAATAGCTCAGAAAACCACGTGGTATTATCCAGCCACTGAGCAGGCTCATTTAATGCTATACATTTCATATTTTGAGGCCATGAAGCCATACATTTAAATCCCTGGCAGGACCAACTTACCCTTCATCTTTCAGAGGTAGAGAAATTGAATTCCATGCAGTTTAGTGTGCAAGTCATTTGGATGAGACCTTATTAAGCCGAGGTCCTGCTGGTTTTGTGTAGATATTACAGATTCCATAACAAGTTCTGTCAAGGTGGAGGTGTGCTTTGGAGCCCTGAGCCAAATATTCACTCCTTGTCACCCAGAGTGCCATGTCAAATGGCTGCTCTCCTTTCCCCCTGGAAGTGTGTAATTCATAATGCCTGAATAATGATGTGGGCTCCTTTTGGAGGAAAGCTCCTACAACCCTGTCATCCTGCTAAGCTTTGGTGACCTGCTTAATTTTACACACTGCCAACACTCCCAAAGTGAGCTGTCTCACCGGTACCTGGATGAAAAACTCATGTTCTGAATTGTCTGAAACACTGCAAAGAATTAAAGCTGGGAGCAGCTGTGGCTGCAGTGTCCATCCAGAGCTAAATTGCAGAGGAACACAGGAATGTGCCCCCACTGAAGGAGAACTGCACGGGAGCATTTCCTGTTATCCGTTATACACATGGAAGAGTGAAATGGATTGAGGACACGTTTAATGGTGTTTATTCTCTATAAACAGGAGTCTCAGAGTGTCAGAGTTAAGGGACAAATGCCCCATGGTGACATCAGGTGGGAGCTGCATTGCAGGGCAGAACAGAATGAGCTCTCTTTGATCTGACCAGCATCACACAAACTCCATCACATTTCCCTTTTGGGTTTCCAGCCTTTCATAACACACCAAACCAGGAGAATTGTGTTTATTCCTAACTCCAGCCTGCTCAGGGGTTTCTTCAAGTAACTTTGCAACTACCAGATGTTGATTTGCTGCTGGTTTTAAGACAGTTTTTGGGGATGAGTTGGAATCTCAGCCTCAAACGACATAATTTACTGTCTTCTGTTTGTTTAGAAAAAAACAACTTGTCACCACACCCGTAGCACAAAATAAACACGTCAGGCTTATAAAAAGGTCATTAAGCTTTTCCTGCCCTTTAAAGGCTTTAATGTTTTAAGTGTTTGCCTCTCTCCTTGCCTGGTGCTGGGGAAGTGCTGAGCCCGATGAAGATCTCTCTGAAGCTTCTCCAGTTGTCCCCTCCAGGCTCCTGTCAAATCACCTGCTCCACCTCCAGCAGCAGGGAGGCTGCAAAACCCCAAACATGCTAAGGTAACATTGCAGAACTGAAAGAAAATGGTGAAGATTTTATTAATACTGACAGTTTTATCTGCCAGGCTGGGGATAAGGGCAGTCTCCTGCCAAATAAATACCTTTTTGCTTTTCTCCTCCCGTTGTCCTATGATAAAGTGGCTGCTTATGAGTTACTTTTTTCCCAATTAAAACCACAAAATCCACTGGAGATCTTATCATGTACTTAATGCTTCAAGTATGATGGATCTCCAACTGAGAGCCTCTTAATTCCACCATAATACAAATAGCAATTGTTCAGGATCTATCCAAGAAAACATTACCAGCAAATTTATCCTGATAGGTTTGTAGAGCAGCCTTCCAGGAACCTAATCTTTACTCTCATCTCGTGCTTGCAGCATGGACATAATTGCAACGAAATGCATTTTCTCAGAAGGCAGGGGAAAATAAATATTTTCCTAATGAGGATCTTGTATTTCAGAAACTCCTTCTCCTCAGGAATGAGCAGACTGAGCAGTTTCCTCAAGACAGAGATGTCTTTCAAAAGTGAGGGTTTGCTGCCTCCAAGATACTGAACATAAAGTAAAGATAAAAAGAGCCCCACACTTGTTTCTCCCAAGTGAAATGTTATATACTAAGCCCAAAACCAGACAAAAAGGAGTCACTCTAATACATTTTAATTGTAGTATCTTTAGATGCTCTAAAGCCAATGGAGCTGTGTAGGAGCAGAGAATCAGACAGAGCTCACTTGAATCTGTTATCCATGGTCCTTCTGTCCTTTATTCTGGAAACAAAAAATATTTCCCACATAATCTGTTGTTTGCAGTGACCATGTATGGGCTCTCACATCCTCCCTCTGTTCATGTCCAGAAATGTGTATTTGCTCCTTCTTACCACTGTTTGCTATGAAAAACACAGTTCTAAAAGAACACTTCCACTCACAAGAGCTGTAAGCTGCAGTCATAATTCAAACTCTCCCTGCTAGGGAAGATGAAGTGCTTTACTTTTTCATAAAAATTTTCTACTATTTTTGCTTTTTTGTCAAGTGTCTCTTTCGTCATGAAATACCTATAATTGGTCCTTACTCTTGTTGCTGGATTGTTTTTCTTTCCTGATAGAAACAGTGGGAGCTTTAATTGGTTTCACCTTGTGGAGGAAGTGACAGTTCTCTCCCTCCTTTAAGAGATGCATTTGTCAATTAAATAATTTTGAATATTTATTTGGGAAGCAGCTCCCAGCTGCTGTTTATTGTGCAAATGCAGTAAGTCCTCTCAGGCATTGGAGTGTCAAGTTATCCCCTTTTTTAGTTTTTATTCTATTTTCAAAGAAGCTCACAGCGGTGTGGAAGCTGTAAGTCTGCCCATGTGAAATGGGCTGTGTATTCCCTGGGAAGATTTCTGGAGGGTCAGATCATCAAATTCCAAGTATGTTTTCATTAAGAAGCAGAAAGGAATAAGAAACTTGTGTGTTTTGCCTGGGTCAGGTTGTAGATGTTTGCAGGTTGGCTCACAGATGCAAATGGAATTATCTCTTCTCTTCTCTTCTCTTCTCTTCTCTTCTCTTCTCTTCTCTTCTCTTCTCTTCTCTTCTCTTCTCTTCTCTTCTCTTCTCTTCTCTTCTCTTCTCCCAAAGCAAGGACAGCAGGAAGAACTCAGCTCTCCCCGCTCACAGGTGATTTTCCTGCTGAGTAGGAAGTGGTTCCAAGTTGTTTTTCTGGTTCCTTTAAGTGGAGCTCTTCTGTTGTTCATAAAAAGAAATATGACCAGACTCCTCCATTTAGCCTTTGTTTCCACTTTGCTAGAGAGACCTTCCTCTGTTCATAAACATGGATGTCCTTGACTTATGACCATTCAACACTCTAAAATTCGGACTATACACTTCAAAATACTCCAAAAGAGAATCTCAGAGAAGCCAATGGCCTGGAAAACCAAATAAAAATGCCTCCAATTAATAAACCAAACAGTCCTGGCTTTATGATTTACCTGCAGTTTATCATGGGAATGCCTCTTGTTCAGCAATTTATTTAGCTCCATTAATAACACTGCCTGCTGCAAGCTAATGTTGCCTCTTGGTTCCGAATTATTCATCTTTGTTTTGATCAAAAGCACAGAATATTGGATCCTATTGTGTTTCAGCTCTTCCATTTCTCATGTTCCTTGTTTCCTTTTCCTCTTACAAGTTGTGCACATCCATCTGAAAGTGAAATTGTTTCATACCAAAAACAAAATTATAAGTCCCTGAGGGTTTCAGCTTCTGTTGCAGTCGCAATTGTTCACCCTTTCCAGTTTGTGAGCAATCATCATTTAACACAGAGCTCAAGTCAGATTTCCTAAAGAGAAAAGAAGAAAAAGAGTGAAAGAAGCTTGATGACAGAATGTGTTTTCCTGTAAATCACACAGATGGAGCACGGCACAGCGATTGTAATGCAGGGCTGACACTCCTTTACACTGTACAGTCATCTAATATTGGCTGCCATAAACACTATAAATCAGTGCTCACTGTAACTGTGCACGGCACCCCCAAACACCACACAGAGCCTGATGCAAGCTGCCAGCCATAAAACACTTCCCTCTCCCTCAGTCACTTGTTTACAGCTTGTTTGCTGGCTTTCTAAACTTTCCAATGGCTCACACTTGACATCAATTGCTATGGCAAAGGGAACATAAATGAGAGAAACAGACTCCCAGGCACTGAACTTGGGCAAATCGCTTCTGGCAGGCCATGACTGGAGCAAATTGGTTTTGCTTCTTAAGGCAATTTCAATATAATTTTTATTTTTTCCTTTTCCTCCTCGAGATAATTTCAAGAGGGTTCATGTTTAGATGGCCAACATTAGAAATTCCAGTGACCTAAAGCTGGAACCCCAGCCTGCTCCTGGCTCCCAGTGTTTCTGGGACGCTTTTCCTGGGAGCTGGGTGTGTGTCTCATCTGCAGTGCCTGGGAGCAAATGGGTGCCTTTGATGGGTTTTACTGGGTTTAGGGTAACATTCAGGAGATCTGACATTCATAACCAATTTTACCTGGGCCTCCCATTTCCCATCAGTTGTTGTCTCTGTGTGTGGATCCTCTCACTGGCACTCAGGGGCTGCGTTTGGCTGTGCCCCATTCCAGCTCTGGATGGATTCAGTGGGTGAGATCTGCAAACTGCTCATCACAGACAGCACAGCAGCCAAGGAAACAGCAGCTCAGATCATCTGAGGCACAGCAATCTCCTTTTGGAAACTTCTTTCTCTTTTTATTGTCCCTCATCACAGATTAGCAGCCACTGCTAAGCAGTGGGTCTTTTGTGGGCTGCTGTTGTGATTTGTCAGCAGTTATTGTTCAAGTGCTCTTTAACAAAAAAAGAGATGATTTTCTGTTTTCCAAGTCTCTTTTTTTTTTTTTCCTAAAGCTGGGCAAAGTTCTTTTCAAGTGCTCTGTGCCTCCTTAGATTCAAACTGTGAGGCACTGTCAGAGGAGACTCTTCCAGGATAAAAATAGGAGCTTTCCACGGGGGTCTGTCTTTGAAACACTTACAGTTGTTGCCAGGAAAATGCATTTCACTGCAACTACTTTACCTTTCTCTTTAGTATGAAAATCTCTTTCTTCTCCTGTCCTCACTTGTAAGCAGAGAGAGGTAGGGCAGCTGTGAGAGCTAAAGACAAACAAAATTAGCTGTAAATACAGCAGCTATTACTGACACGTTCTAGAATTATGACAGCAAAATAAAGCTGCACAGAGCCCACCATTTATCAACTGCTGGAAACCTCCCTGTGACCTGATCTAACAGGGACAGGACTGGCTTATTAAACATCACAGCTAAAGCAGGGGAGAGGTGAAGACATGGATTTACTTATATCACACTTTTATTTGAATTCTTGGTGTGGGATGGAAATAAGGCATTTTAAAATCAGTAATTTACAGAGATATTTTAGATTTTACAGTATTAGAAGCTGAATTATAAAGACAAATTAACACTTGTGGAATTCTCTTAAAGCTGTAGCAAAACTCCTTCCTGGTGCCCAGACAGAGTAAGGACTCAGATCTGTGGTTCAGGATTTCTGCCATGCCTGGCATTCACCACTAGCATAAGTTATTGTGGTGAAAACTGCTGCTGTAACTTGTCAGTTTTGCCTAAATTCAATTTAATACAAGTGAAACGCTGCTATTTCTTTTAAAGAGGGTTGAAACAGAAATTATATGATGTGACATTCTTGAGCCTTGCAACTAAAATGCTTCGGTTTGCCTTAAGTATAATATAAAAATTAACTTAGGAGAAAATCCTAAGTAAATTAACTGCAGCATGATTTATTGCTCCTAAATTCGTGGAAGTTGATTCAAACAGCTGAACATTTTTGGTGCCAAGTGGAAGGGATGGGAAGCAGTGTCCTGGCTCTCCAAATGACTGTCATTCGGGCTGGGTGTCTGTTTTAGGTGCTGTTATTCAAGGTATTTGCTCAGCACTGTAAGAGAAATGAGAAATTCCCAAAGACCTTCTGTGGGACAACTCAAATTCCCAACTTCCTTTTCACTGCTCAGTTAAAAACTACTGCACTTCTCACAACTTATTGTACAGTTTGATGTGTGTTTAACCCTTCCATAGGGCTTCTGCTCCACAGCTACCAAAGATCTTTAGGATGAACAAGTGACCCTGGGTTCTGGGTTTGAAATGTGCTGAGGTGAATTCAGAGCCCCAGCAGCCTTGACTTCCAGTAGGATGTGGATTCCTAAAGTCACCAGATGTTCCTGAGAGATAAACCCCTTTTATGATGTAGAAGCCAAGGAGCCAGTGCAGTTTCTTGCAGAAGGTAAAGGAAGAGAAACAGAGCCCCATCCCCGTTGTGTTGGCTCCAAACCCAGGATTCCAGCACAGTGCTAACAGTGCCTGCCTGCTGGAAAATGAAATCATGCCTCTAACTTCATTTTAGGCAGCTGGGCTCTCTGGTGTACAACAGTCATGGAAAAGAAAATCCAATTTCTCCCATTAAAGCCTGGTTGTATGAGACTCTGAGCACTTCATCTCTTCTCGGAATCAGTGGGAGTTCTGTCCTTATCCCGCTTTCATTTGGGAGCTGGAATGTTGGTGGAGGCTTTTAGGGATCCTGTTGGTGCTCACCTTGAATCAGTGAGCAATACACATAACTGGGGCTAGGAGAGCAGTAGAAATTATAGATTTTTCAAGTCAACCATGAGAGCTACAGAAGATCTTCCCCAGAGCACACCTTCCTGACTCTGCAGAACAGAAGGTATGGTGGAGAGAACTGAGATTAATTAGATTCTGCTGAGCCAAATGGCATTTGACACACATTACAGAGTATCTGCATATGTTATTAAAGCTATGAGTAAGTAAATGCCATTTCCCATTTCCATTTGCAGCGTGGTCCATTTTGAGGCTCAGTAATTGCAGAGATGTGACATCTGTGGGTTTTTTTCAAAATGCCAAGGGATGCATATTTTTATTGACTTGTGTTGAATCACTCCTTGTCCAGCCCTTGGTTCCATGCCCTTGTGACTGAAGGAGCAGTGTTAAGAGAGGTTTGCATGCAAATTTAGTACTGCACAAAATGATCAAGCTGGTTTCCTTTCCCATCTTCTTTATATTTGTCTGACAAATCTGTCAGTTCAAAACAGGCACTAAACTGGGACCAGTTGCCTTTCTCTCTTGCAGTCTCCTGGCCTATTGTCTCTCTTCATTTTTATTTGCTGGTATATGCCTAACTTTGGCACAACTTTGGATCCAAAAGTGCTTAAATGTGCAAACCAGCCAAGTACTTTGAAAAATATATTAAAGTGCCTGCCACAAAATAGTATTTTCCTCTTCTGGAGAACACGTTAACATTGATACCACACTCTTGATGAAACTCCTCTGGCCCGAGAAAGAACTTCCATTTCTCCTCAGGGAATAGTGGATCACTGTTTGCTGTGCCCAACCACTTGCAGCAGAAGCAAATTACACTTTTTAAGAATCACCCTGTATTTTTCGTCCAGCATTGTTCAGCTTAAAATCAACACTTCTCTGCTCTTAATGCACGCTGCTTACAGAACCTCCCAAAATGGCAAAGCACCTTCAGTCTCTGATTTAACCGCTGAGATTTCCTAGGTTTGCTTTTACTCTTCTGCTTCAAGTTCTTTTTATTTTAATGTGCACAAAAGCCACGTAATTTGTACTGTGCTTGCCAGGTGTGAGGGTGAAATCCCAAATTTAAGGCATCCTCTTAGAGAATTCAGCTTTCTCTGAAACCCCACCGGGGGAGCCCCATCTCAAAGCCCAGAAGATCCATGTTTCTTATTTAAGAATTTCAGGGTTTGCCCCTGAAGATCAGAAGAAATTAGAGCAATGGGAATTAAACACCTGGCAGGAAAATCAAGCAGATTTCAACAGAGTTCTCCAACTTATGCAAAAAGCAGCCAATCCTTGGTGTGGTGGACATGACCTGAGAAAAAGGGGAAGAAATGCCCAGGAAAAAGGGATGTGCACTTGGCACAGCTCCCTCCTGCCCGGCCCTGGCTCAGCATGAGCTTGACACCACAACGCCGCCCCTGACAGCAAAGTGACAATGGGGAAAAGCAAAAAAAGCACATTTAGCATAGAATCAGCGTGTTGGGAACAAAAGATACATTAGAGGACTAAAAAATCGCCGTATTTTAGGAGTAGATGATTATAGCTGTATTATATTTGTAATGTGCAAACAGAATAAAGTCCAAATCTGTCATGGAATGTACAGCAGTGCTTTTAAAAGAGCTAATTCCATAAAGCTTAAAATAATTATGAGCCACGTTGATTTAGAGAAAGAATTAAGACTGAAAAATTTGAATAATTGGAGACTGTGTAGGAATACTTTACTGGATGCTGTGCAGAAATATTTCCACAGATGAGAAATTCTCATATAATGATAAAATATTTTCCTCTAATGGCTCTAATTATGGCAGATGCTAAACAGCAGGCAATAAAACTGTCATATTTAAATTGGCAAATCAGGTTTGGCTGCATCCTCCACTTTTAAAGGGTTGGCCAAGAAACCCAGGGCCATTACTGTTGGTTTTCAGTCAGCCTTAGAACACAAGAAAGGTTTAGAGAAAAGAAAGCAAACTGATACCATGTCAGCATTTAACTTTAGGGGACAGGATATTTTATAATGTTTTATTAAGAAATTGAATTCATGTGATTATTAACAGTTTGTGGGGTTTTTTTAAACAAAACAATCTAGTTCCTACTTGCCTAATGTATTACATCTATTTAAATAGAAACACATATATGTATATATATGAATACATATATACATACAGACACATCTGTGTGTATATATATATATATACACACACATATATATATGAACTGGATTGAAGCATTATCAGAATGATCTCACAACTTCTGTCCAGCCAATTTTTCTCAGGGATAGGCAGCATCAATTTTTCATTTGGGAAAAAAACCAGTTCTTTCTCTTTTCTCTTTTCTTTAGAAAGAGATGAGTTTGAGCCCTGAACAATATATTTGCCAGACATTCTGGCCTTTATTCAACAAGATAGATCAATCCTGAAGATATAAAATAGCAGATTTCAAATAATAAAAAGTATTTATATTTTAAAAAGTTTAATTATGAGTTTTAGGCAGAGATAGGCAATCAAAGTTAGGAATTGGAATGCAGGAGATACAATATAAATTAATTCTGTCCCTATTTTTATAATTTTTTCCTAAATGATATTTAATAATATTTAATACGCAGTTGGAACATTGCTTCTATTTTAAAACTGGCTGTAGAAATAAATCTTACATTGGTTTAATTTGTAACATCTTAGGACGGGTCCTAACAAAGGCCATGACTCCAGCTTTGGAGCTCAAACATGAAACATCTTGTCTGCTGCTCTTCTTCCAACTGCTCCAGCAGCCTTCCCTGACAAACCAGGAGCCCCTGGAAACTCGATTTACAGTGATCAATGATTGCTGCTGGTAGGTTACACCGTGCTGGAGGCTGGGCAGTGTTTTCCAGTGGTGCTTGCATCACGTGTCAAATTCGGCTGCAATTGCCACAGAATCGGATTTGCTGCTCTGAGAATCGTGCTCTGGCTGGGCGTGCTGCTCTGGGTTCTCCAGCCTGGAGGATTTGCAAGAGTGAAAATTCCCTGTGCCCCCCAGGAAAATCTGTGCAGAGTCCCGACATAACCACTGTGCCTTTGCTGGAAATGATACAGCTTCTAAAATATTTTATGTAACTTTAGTCAGGGGTTTGTCCGCCCTTACCCAGGGGAAAGGGAGTTGAAGGTTCTTTTCAAAATAAAGGGAATTGAAGGCTCTTTTCTGTTTCACCGGGTCAGGCCTGGTGAGTTTAACATCTCCATGTTCTAGGAGTAACCAGTAGGTACCCAGGAGATAAGGGACCATTAATGGACACTAAAGAACATCAGCCCCAAAAATCACCCTGGCACGGTCAGAGACACCTGGGCTGGGAAATACTGATCTGAGAACCAAAGAATGAGGACAAATTAGCATCGAAGATGAAGGGATCAATAACCACTAGGAAATCAAATCTTAAGAATTGTGTAATTTGGGACCAACGAATGAGAATTGCTTTGGGCTTTGTGTGTATAAATCTTGGACAGTCTAGTAAAAAATGTGTCAATGGAATGTTTTCCTCGGCACATCCCAGCCAGAATAAAGCGACGCCTGGTTCTCTATCGCTACAAACAAAGTGCCAGAGGGTTTTTCTTTTCCTCCAGAATTTCGGTGACACTTTCATCACCTGAACACCAGCCCGGTGCGGCTTTGGAATATTTTAGTCCAAAGGAACTATTGGAATATTTTAGTCAGGACATGCTGATGGATGGAGGCACCCAAAGGTCTGCAGAGACCCTGGCAGCTTCTTGTCTCATCCCCGCTCAGAGCTGCCGCTTATTCCTGCTCCTTGCAGAGCAGGACTGCCCTGGACAGCTCCGGTTTGTGGCGAGCCGAAAATCCCGCAGCTAAACAAGGGTGCAGCCACCCATCCTTATCACCTCCGTTATCTCGGTGTGCTGATGGGTCCTGACAGCACCTCCCGGCCGCTCCTGGCAGGTTCCCTGGAGCAGGACCTTGCAGAAGAGGGAATTAGCAGCGCTCCTGGGAGAGCGGCTTGCCTGGGAATTGATGTAAATAGCTTGGTTAATGATTGTGCTAACCCGAAGTGGCATGTGATTGTAATGGAAATGCTACACTGCTTGGAAAACAAGATATTAATTTAGAACATAAGGACAAGAAGAAATAATGTTTGGGGATTGAGTAAAGGGCATTCAGCTTCTCAAGGCTCATTTCCTTTCTCTGTAGTACTCCATTAAGCACAAGATGCTATCATGATTTTTAATGACCCCGATGTTTTTGCCTCACCAGCTTTGTGTGGCAGACAATCGCAGGCACCTGCGATGGTTCCCGTGATTGATCGAGTGTTCTGTGTGCCTGCCCGGGTCCCTGCTTTCATTTCATTGGGAATCACCACTGGAAGGAAACATTTTCTTCTATTCCCATCATAGTAACACATTTTCTTCTGTTCTCATCATAGTAACAAGTGGCTGGAATCAAGAGATTCACACCGCTGTTCGACATTTAATGACATTGTAAAATATTTTTTTTTCTAATTGAGTAACACTCTACATCAATTTGCAGAGCATCTCCATACATTTTAAGAGCTTATTAGTGCTAGAGTCCTTAGTGTTTTGGATTAGATGTTTCAGTCTGACAGCGATTAAATCTCCCACCAGGAATGTGGTTTTCCCAAGAGATGAGAATGCTAATGGGCTGGAGATACAAGTAGGAATATGTTAATAAAGGAGCTTCTCCTCTCTCTGTATTGTGCACTCCTCTGTTTTCTGAACTCTAGCACATGGTGTTTGTGTGTGCTGGGAACCCACCCACTGCCTTACTTTATGCAGCTATTGGAAAAGACATCCACAGAAGTCCTGGTTTTGCACCATTATGATGGAAAAATAAATGTGTTCATATTTCCATATTTATGGTGCAGTATTGTCCAGAAGTGCCAATCAAGTGTGATAAAAATCCCGTGAATGGAAATGTCTCCGTGTCCTTGCAGAAGCCTGCTGCTGTTGCTAATGAGTTGTCTGGAAATAAATCCACCAATGGGGCATAATCACTCAAATCTGTTACCTTATAAACATTTAGGGATGGCCAGTTACCAGAAACTTCAAACCTGACCTTAAACCCTCTCCCACATCTGCTGCCACCAAGTTTTAGGCTTCCTCTTAGACAAGCAGGGCTTTGATTGACAATCGCTTGTACAAACCTTTTGCACATCTTCGCTTTATTTAGATTTGCAATAATTTAAAAATATAATTTAATGGGATCTGAGGCAAGGGAGACTATAATAATTAATTGCATTTTGTCAGGAAACAGTATTAAATTTCATCCTTTACTGGAGGATTCTGCTCGTACTTATAAATGTAGTGACCTTTACTAAACATCTGCTGCTGAAAGTTTATCCTTTCCTTGAGAGAGAGAGGGAGAAAGAGAGAGGTTTGGGAGGAAAACTCAAATTTTCAGTCTGAAAATACAAAGTGTGAGGTCATTCTGGCCCCTCCAAATGTCCAGAAGCTGTTTCTTTGTTACCAGGGGATGGAAACACCGAGAAGTTGCTAAGGAATTGAAATTCTGTTCTCTGGACTTTGATGTGGGAAACAAGAAATGCAGACATTGGACATTGTGAATTACATGCTGTAAATGTATATATAACACATTTATATATATATTTATATATATAATAAATATTTATATATATAATAAA